>CM041784.1:54714873-55314873 GCA_023375725.1 Nephotettix cincticeps
TTAACATTGCTCTTGCGGGACTAAAATTCAAGATGGCTACCACTGATGCAGACTCTTAAAGTTAACATGTAATTACTGTCAGGTGTTACGAATTACGCTAGGCCAGCTAGTAAAATTATAATAATTAATTGTTTGCCACAGCTATCAGGCGAGTACAAATTCCTCCTCATTTTTGACAACACCTTTCCTGCCATCGATCGCAATCCTTACTTGTGTCTCAAAACTGCGTACGAGAAGGACCCAAACCACCCTAGTGACGAAACCAAGCTTATGGCCATAAGCTACATAACCGTGAACCAACCGTAAGTAATTTTCTACTAATACATGAATTTATATCTGTAGATAATGTTTACAAACACTATTTAAGTAGAATAATGTAGAGTTCACTCAATGATTTATTTAGATTTACAGACATTTTCCACAACGATTTTAAGTAAAACAAAGTTTTACGACGTTTCGGATCTGGCATCTGTTTCGTCCTCAGGCGAGCTAGTACCTAAAATAACACGATTAGTATATAGTCCGGACTAGGCCGGTAAAAAGCTGAAAAAATCATTCACTAAAAATCACACATACACGAAAGAAAACATGCCCACTCGTCACAAAGACTAAATAATACCCCCGTCGCAGCAGACCTGTGTACTCAGGGAATTTCCAAATCAATTATATACTAATAATAATAATAATAATAATAATAATAATAATAATAATATATGACAAGTTTAGTCAAAATCTGTCGATAAACATGAGGATCATTTGCCTATTCTCCATAAAATTAACATGGGAAAGAATGAGCAGGTTTGCTGCTATGAGGAACACTGAGAGTAGGCATTTATACCATAAAAAAATTTTATTTTTAACATTTATACCAACTTTAATCAACATCTGTCCATAAATAAAGGAGTTTGGCTATTCTGCATATAATTAACATGGAAAAGATTATGCAGGTTTGCTGCCATGATAAACACATATTTTTTAAATAATATAATTTAATTAATAATTAAATAATTTAGCATAAACGCATGGGTGCGATTACAATTAATAAATTAAATGTTCTTGCGTCAGTCTTACTAAAAAAATTAATATATCATAACTAAAAAGACTGTCTTGTAAAAAAATATATTAAACTATTAGCTTATAATTTAACTTAAATTAAAAATATATTATTTCTATAAATGGTACAGACAGGGTCATTGAAAAGAAAATGAGACAACCTGCTATAACATGCATTCAAATAATTAGTATTATGAGACTATTGCCACGGAAAATACTTCATTCGAGAAACAGAATACATTATAACTATTATGTAAATGGTAGGGATTGGTTTAAGAAAGAAAAAATGGATAAATGAAAGTAAAAAATGGAAAATATCACGATTATGATAATGAAGTACTGAGTATAAATGAATAAATATTTTTAAAATCTGTATTGTTCAGTTATGTATCATATTTACCTATTTATTTGTTTGTTTATTTGTTATTGTTTATTTATTTCTCTGGTGTGTTTACAAAGTGTTTAGATCATTGTTTTCCTAGGGAGAAAACTAGTTTTATTTACAAGTGCAAATAAAGTAGGTCAGATATTGTATTTTTAGTGTTGTATTTTTTATTTAATCTTTCTCCCATGGCAAATGGGGGCAATTGGTACTCAAGTAGGGGTTTGGCCTCACCAAAAACTGCTCACCATCTCTCCCTGTCCTGTACCTCGTCAATTGTTGCTTCTTCCTGGTGGTATTCCCCATTCGGATGCCCTTCTCCTACTTCTCTTAATTTGATCTTATTTCCATAATTTTAGAATTGTTTTACGTAATTGTCCCCTGCACATATTACCTCCTCCTTTTAGCATTTCTGCTTATACCATATCCTCTCCTGCTGCTTTATTATTGTTTAAATATTTTATAGCTTATTCCACTTCTTTGGATGGTTCTTCTATATAAGGTTATACACGTTGGTAAGGCTAAGCAACTACTTCTTCTTCTGTATGTCTCTCTTCTGTATAGCACTTGTACATTCTTCGTCAAACCAAAGGATTCTCTTTTGACATGGATATGTCTTACCTCTGGGGGGGGGGTGTAACAGATGTAACAAGTTTCCATAGAAAACGCCAGAGTGGTATTGTCTTTTTAATATAAACGAATAAGAACAGCTGTTTAGATGGAGTGAAAACATCACCTACCTTTAGACATATCCATGATCTAACATATTTCTTACAGGGAAGTAAATACTAACATTTTTTATATGATTTTTTCCGCAAACTTCCTTTGCTGTTTCCAATATATTGTTTCTGTGATTTTTCTATAGTCTCCAATTGCATATTCTAATGTTCAACTCCTCTAATTTCATTTAGGTTTTGAAATCTATTTTTCAGGTTGAATTCATCAATTTTGTGTTTGTCTTTCAGTTTTTCCGTGTCAAACATCTCAGTGTTTTCTCCTTGTTCCTTTTTTAGCGAATTTCCCATAGGGAAGAAGCTATTACCGTAGGTCTCATGGTGAGACTTAAGCCCGGGACCATGTTATTTTTTCTTCTTTAGGTGCCCAGAGTCCAAAAAACAATAGTCGTTAAAATTTATATTTAAATATATGTCTGTGAACACGATAACTCTCGTAAAAATGGTCCGATCGCGACCAAATTTGGTAGAGACGTGTATTCCTACAAATGCTCGGACGAGTTCGTAAACCAGACATATCGGTCAATGGGAACGGGTAGTTTGGGGGGCTTTTGTACCCCAAAATGGGGTTTTTTGCGTTTTTCACATGTAATTTTTAAAAATTTCTAATTTTATATTTCACCATTGGAATCAACTTAAAAAACTACACAATTAAGTTCCTTAAAGTTTTTCTCTATCTTCAACGGTTACCGAGATATAAAAAAATCTAAACACAGTCAGTTGTATTTTTGAGGCTCCAATGTTAATCTTATGGAGGATTAAAAAAATTAATTTTTCACTTATTATCTAATATTTTTGGATGAAACTTGATATTTAGCTTCATGTGGTTGAGATCCATACATTTGTGCTAAAAAAATTATAGTTTATGTGTTTATCATGGCAGCAAACCTGCATACTCTTTTCCCATGTTAATCATATGGAGATTAGGCAAACTCCTATATTTCTGGACAGATGTTGATGAAAGTTGGTATAAATGTTAAAAATAAAATTTTTGATGGTATAAATGGCTACTTTCAGTGTTCCTCACAGCAGCAAACCTACTCACTCTTTCCCATTTTAATCTTATGGAGAATAGGCAAAAATTCTTATGTTTATCGACAGATTTTGACCAAACTTGTCATATATTATTATTATTATTATATTATTGATTTGGAAATTCGCTGAGTACGCAGGTCTGCTGTGACGGGGGTATTTTATAGATATTTGGTAACTTTCGGGAAGCACCAGGTTGTGATCGGATTCGAACTCTGCTTCTCTTATACTACTAACATTTAAAAAACTAATTTTGATCCTTTCGTGTAGACGAAAGGATCAAGGATCACAGGATCAAAGGATTTTACTACTAGTTTTAGTAGTAAAACTGTATTGTAGTTTTTAGCTAAAGAATATTGTGTATTGTAATTGCCAATTAGAAAGACGGTCTTTGAACCATAAAATCTTTTGTTGTTGTAATGTACCAAAAATGCAATGAAATAAAGCACGGTTCTTTTTTCTCTCTTTAATACTCATGCGTTCTTATACAGGGTATTTCTAAACTATCTGGTCTCCTTTTGAAGATTTGTTACTTGTATGAAGACAAACAAACGTATTTTACGATATCAATGTAGGTCTAAGGTGTTTTGTTTTCGTATTTTGTATCTGTTTGTCATCTATATGTGTTTTTTTACAAATTTTGAAATAGATAGTAATCTCTTGCTTGAACTTAAAAACTTGCAAATCATTTAAAACCCGTAAACTTACTTCACAAATAAGTGTACAATATTAAATTATTTTTAGCCGATCTTATTTCAAAATGGCGGCTCTTAAAAACAAAACTGACCAATAAATCTGGAAAATAAATCTAAGAAAGCGACGATAGAATTCGCATCTTTTAATATGAATCTAGTGATACCTTAACTAAGGCAATCTGATAATAAATATCCAAACTATTACATTTAAAAATTAAATTATTACAAATAATTGTTGTATGATATAATTGATATTACAGGGGAAGTGCAATAATTTGTTTAACCACTATCCGATTGTCATTAGCCTTAACGATACAGTCGAATGTTAAGTGGATACTGTATTTCGATGCTGTGAGTAATAAGGTTTCCAAAGGAATTTTCATGCATAGAGCCTGTGTCAATATTGATCTATTGAAAGTTGTATATTTTGCTCATATGCACTATGTAGCATATGGTTTGAAGTGGGCCACCCCTGAAATGATTTTAAATAATTAATAATAGCTTGTTTTTTCTTTATTTTTATTTACGATTTTAACTAGGTAAATATTATTTCTAAAAGAGAAGACTAATATTTTAAGAAGTTGTACGGCTATGGATACAATTCAGCTATTATTCACGTAATACAGTTTTGACGTAAGCAATAGCAGCTGGTTGTTACATGTAGAAGCAAACACCTGCACATCAATGACGCATGCACATGTGCCAGTAGCACATAGGATAATGGCCCTTTATGCTTGATATTAAATACAACTTACAGACACAATAAGAACTTTCATGCAAAAACAATCTTAAAAACGCAATTCATAAACAGTTATGGCGTACTTTAAATCAAATAACTTCAATCCGTCTTTACAAACTCTGATTTGTTTTGGTCTTTTTCTACAGACATTTCATAAACAATTTTTATTTTAATTGCTCAACACTTTCTAATATAAATCATGATTTATTTATCCTTTTTTATTTACATATTCAAAATTCAGTTCATACTTTTCTCTTTAAACTCTCCGCGTGACTTTTTTATTTCTTTGATTTTTTATTGTATGCTCATGGTTTACTGTGTGATTTTCAGTAGTAATTCGTAATCTATAGTAGATCATGGATTTGTGTCAGTTAAGTCTTTCCAATGGTGGATTCAACCCAAACTGATAATCTGCGCACTTGGTCCTTAAGGAATATAACATGGATAATATCTTGTTATAAATTGAGATCGTTGTTTTGGTGTTCACCAATTGTAGATTTGCCACAACTTGAGTAATTCAGCACATTGTCCTCAAGGAGTTCTATAGTAGATTGTTGTTTTGTGTTGGTTTGGTGTTCACCAATTGTAGATTTGCCACAATTAGAGTAATTGAGCACATTGTCCTCAAGGAGTTCTATAGTAGATTGTTGTTTTGTGTTGGTTTGGTGTTCACCAATTGTAGATTTGCCACAATTAGAGTAATTGAGCACATTGTCCTCAAGGATTTCTATAGTAGATTGTTGTTTTGTGTTGGTTTGGTGTTCACCAATTGTAGATTTGCCACAATTAGAGTAATTGAGCACATTGTCCTCAAGGATTTCTATAGTAGATTGTTGTTTTGTGTTGGTTTGGTGTTCACCAATTGTAGATTTGCCACAATTAGAGTAATTGAGCACATTATACTCAAGGAGTTCTATAGTAGATTGTTGTTTTGTGTTGGTTTGGTGTTCACCAATTGTAGATTTGCCACAATTAGAGTAATTGAGCACATTGTCCTCAAGGATTTCTATAGTAGATTGTTGTTTTGTGTTGGTTTGGTGTTCACCAATTGTAGATTTGCCACAATTAGAGTAATTGAGCACATTATACTCAAGGAGTTCTATAGTAGATTGTTGTTTTGTGTTGGTTTGGTGTTCACCAATTGTAGATTTGCCACAATTAGAGTAATTGAGCACATTATACTCAAGGAGTTCTATAGTAGATTGTTGTTTTGTGTTGGTTTGGTGTTCACCAATTGTAGATTTGCCACAATTAGAGTAATTGAGCACATTATACTCAAGGAGTTCTATAGTAGATTGTTGTTTTGTGTTGGTTTGGTGTTCACCAATTGTAGATTTGCCACAATTAGAGTAATTGTGTTAGTTAGGGTTTTACAAATAGTATATTTGACACAACAGGCAATTCATCGTAGATTGTGGTTTTGTGTTAGCTGAGTGTGCGCTACAGGTTTTTTTGACCCAATTGATACATTGCGCTCCAGTGTTTCAAATGATCAAAGTATCTCAATTTATTTTCAATGTCATTTGTATGGTTAAATAGTGATTAAATCAATAGAATTATAGAACAAAATCTACTTTTCCGAACACTCATTCACCGCGATGTGTGATTACAGCAATGGAGCCACCGGATCTGTAAATATTGCGCAAATAGGATCCATCGTAGAAATGGTCAACAAGGACCCAACAAATCCGGCTTATTTTGTAATGTCCGGTACCAGTAAGTGCCCTTTTACATTATCTTGGAGTATTAGACTGTGTATATTGTATGTACTGTATATAACAGGCTGTTAATCCGTATCATTTAACAATAATTACAGTCATACTCTTTTGGAGTATCAGTGCAGTCATAGTTTGAAGTTTGCAGTCATAGTGTGACATTTTAAAAGTCAAAAGTCATTAAAAACCAAAAATAATACACCGGGTGTCCATGAAAGATTCATCAGGGTTTAAATAATTTTATTGAGCTTATGTTTAAATAAATACTGTTATGACCCTTACCATTGAATGGAAAAAGTCTTAAAGTCTATTTTGATCTATAGATTTTCAATGTGCCGCACATTTTTTTTGCAGCTTAATTGACGCCACAGCATTAGAGCTTTTGAATTTTAGTACACTTGCTGTGGCAATAGATTGGTGATACCAACGCAGGATACTGTAGTTTGTATGAGTTGCATGCCTTTTGAAATTCCTACAGAACTCATGATTAACAGTTTTAAGTCTTATTTTGGAACACAAAATGTTTTTTCTTCATGTGTAAATATTTATTTTTGTAAAACTCAAGGAATTGTTCTTTCAACAATTGTTTCCTTAATTTGTGTAAGAGTAAAGATAAATTAAATAAAAGCAACTGAAGCCTGATGAATCTTTTGTGGACGATATTTATAACTGATTGTCATCAAGGAAATGTGTTAATATTTAAAATTGACTCATTGAAACAGTGAGACTGATTCTTTGACGGTTATTTAAATGTCATAATACATCAACAGTATTCAAGAGGCTAAAAACATAAATAAATCATTATGTAGTAATATGATAGCTGCCTATCCTGAAACAAAGTAGTGAAGGAAGTGAGTTTACACTAAAAACAGTGCTGTTATCTTATGTAGCGAGGCAAGGTAAATATACAGAGTTAAGTCTGTCACCAAACAAAATGTGGTTTACTGTGTCAAAATAATCAAAAAGGTTTGTGAGGGAGTATATCCTAAAATGTATACTTACCCAAATTTCAACTTTTATGTTTTTACAAAATATTTTATACCTCAGTCATTTTTTAATCATTTTTTTTAACTTGGCTTGTGTATTTAAGTAGTAAAGGATGAATCTTAGATGTGAACGAGTACTACGTCATCAGCTGGATTATTGGTTGGCTTTCGAGCGGCCCAAATCGTGGAGTTAATGAAATTAGTAAATTTTGGAATTTGAGTTGAGAGTAGCTGTTTATCCACGTGTACAGTACTAGTATAAAAGTAGTTATTGACCAATAGTGGACCACGTGGTCAGCTATTGGTGGACTCTTGCTTACCAAATAGTGAAGTAAAACTGTGTAATAGCTGTGTTGTTTATAGAGAGCAGGGGAGAACCCTAACTAGAATATCAGCTTAGCTGTGAAAAGGTATAAAATGGTTGAGGCAATGGAGGATTATTAGGTATATTGTTCAACATATTTGGGTGTAAGCATTATTTTACATTGCCAAACACTTTGCTGCCTTATTTTGGCTACATTTTAAAACGAGTACTTTTTACTTTCTCCGTCCATTGTAAATGCACTTCGTTGTCGTGTACGTTGCACCCAATATTATTCTTATTTCTTGTTAATACGATGAATATTAACAAATAAATTTTTTCCTTATTTCTCAACCGTCTTCCATGAAACTTTGAATGCAGTGTAACAAACCTAACAAAACTCCGAACAAAAAGCACTCAAAAAGGTTTTGTATTACCTTAGAGGATGAAGGTTATACCCCCCAAAAACCTCTAACAATTAATTTAACTTTTTGTCTATTTTTAAGAAATGTCATAATTGTTTTTAAAAGTAAATTAAAAGTTATTTAGATAAACTTGAAAGAAAGTGGTAGTTTTAGTAAAGGTTGTAGATTTTTAATCTAACTAAGGGGGGAAAGTATGTGTCCACTGATACAGTTTAGTTTATTAATTATGTACCGCCCAGGAATTCCTAGGCCAGCGTCCGGAATTGGGTTTGGAATTCATTTGGAATTAAATTATATCGAGATGGGTGGAATTTGAAACTGGGGACTCTGGAGACCAACGTCTTCAGTTAGCTAGGGGTCCAGCCCTATACCCCTAGGCCTTTAGACCTCTACACCCATTCACTCCTAGACCCCTAGACCAGCCTATTCCCCAAACAGAAGCAGACGCTACTAAGATCGTCCACACATTAGTGAATAATCAGAGGATAATCTATATAATAAGAGGATCTAGATAATCAGAGGATAATCTACATAAGAGAATCTAGATAATCAGAGGATAATCTAGATGATAAGAGGATCTAGATAATCAGAGGAGATAATCAGAGGATAATCTAGATGATAAGAGGATCTAGATAATCAGAGGATAATCTAGATGATAAGAGGATCTAGATAATCAGAGGATAATCTACATAATAAGAGAATCTAGATAATCAGAGGATAATCTAGATGATAAGAGGATCTAGATAATCAGAGGATAATCTAGATAATAAGAGGATCTAGATAATCAGAGGATAATCTAGATGATAAGAGGTCTAGATAATCAGATAATCAGAGGATAATCTAGATAATCAGAGGATAATCTAGATGATAAGAGGATCTAGATAATCAGAGGATAATCTAGATGATAAGAGGATCTAGATAATCAGAGGATAATCTAGATGATAAGAGGATCTAGATAATCAGAGGAGATAATCAGAGGATAATCTAGATAATAAGAGGATCTAGATAATCAGAGGATAATCTAGATGATAAGAGGATCTAGATAATCAGAGGATAATCTAGATGATAAGAGGATCTAGATAATCAGAGGATAATCTAGATGATAAGAGGATCTAGATAATCAGAGGATAATCTAGATGATAAGAGGATCTAGATAATCAGAGGATAATCTAGATGATAAGAGGATCTAGATAATCAGAGGAGATAATCAGAGGATAATCTAGATAATAAGAGGATCTAGATAATCAGAGGAGATAATCAGAGGATAATCAGGGACCAGACAAATAAATAAACTATATCAGTGGACTGACCCATACTTTATTACTAAAGTAAACTTGACAAGTTGAAAACTTTTAGAGGGACTCCTTCCTCCCTTCCAAGGCAATAACATAATTTTTGTGTGAGTTTATTGGGATGACGTGACCCTAAGCTACATACCAAGTTTCATGAAAAACTGTTGAGAAACTTGAACAATTTTGATTTTCTAGTAAAATCGATAGGAATAACATTGAGTGCTCTTTAACAACGAACGTACTGTGCCAGAGTCCTCAGGAACCATTCGTCATAAATAGGTAATTCGAAAAACCTTTTTGTTTAGTTTTTACTTTCTCCCCTTATACATAGTATATGGAGAAAGTATTGTTTTCGTCAAAATTTTCGAATTTGAGTTGAGGGTGGATATATCCGTTTTGGGGTCCCCTGAATCCAAAAAAGTGGGTTTTGACGTGATGTCTGTCCGTCCGTGTGTCCGTGTGTGTGTGTGTGTGTGTGTGTGTGTGTGTGTGTGTGTGTGTGTGTGTGTGTGTGTGTGTGTGTCTGGATGTGTACAGTGCCACAGCCTACCCCGTTGGTCCGATTTAGATGAAATTTGGCATGTATGTATATATTCACGGTATCTCCAGGCGTTTTTTCATTTTTTAGAATTTTTGATTTTTAAGGGTAGTTCACCCCTAAAAACCCTTAAAAAACGTGAAAAATCCAAATTTCTCAAAAACGGCTCTAACGATTTTTATTAAAATTTGACAGTTTATAGTGTACAGAGTACTAAATAATTTGACACCACCCACATATCTGTAAAAATGACGGTTCAAAAGTTATGGGCTTTTAAATGTCAAAAAAATCAAATTTTTATATTTCAGCGAAAACAATAAAAGTAAAGTATAACTTGACTGGTACCATTGAAACCAGCTTAAAAAACTAAACAAATTAGTATCTTGAATTATTTGTCTACGACTAACGGTTCCAGAGAAAGTTAAATTTACTGTCCATGATAAACACAGTACGTTGTCTGAAAGCGTCCAATGTTATTCTTATGGAGAATATTAAAAAATCAATTTCTTCCTTATTTTTTTCCATGAAACTTGGTATGAAGTGTAAGGTCAAATCACCCAAAAGAACCAACTCAAAAAAGCTTGGTATTACCGGGGGGGGGGGGGGGGGTTTCCCCCATACAATTCAAACAATTAATTTAACTTTGTCTCTCTTGTTTTTATTTTCAGAAATGGGATGATTATTTTTGAAACAATAAATTATTAAATGATATTTATTTAGATGAACTTTGGAGAACATGATAGTTTTATTATAGATTGTCTTTCTTGAACTTACTTAAGGGAGAAAGTATGTGTCAGTTCACTGGTACCGTTTATTTAAGCTTGTTTTGATGGTCAAACTAATTTATTAAATTTTTCTTTTGTAAAAATATTTTTTGACATTTACTAGACTATAGCTTTAATGTTATACAGACATTACAAATCGTGAGAGTGGATTTTAACAAATTTGTATTTTTCGTATTTCAAGCGTTTTTAGGGATACAATACCCTTAAATATTGTCCAAAGAGAATGCCTACAATGCACCCGTGTGCCATGTAATTACCGTCCAGTGTATAAAACAATTTCATAAAAACCGGAAACTCTCAACTCAAATTCGAAAATTTTGACTAAATCAATACTTTCTCCGTATACAATGTATAAGGAGATAAAGTAAAAAGTGCTAATGGATTAGCAATAAAAAATGTGTACATAACAATACAAAATAAGTAGTTTTATGTTTAACACATTCCTATTCACAAGGTTCATCGTACCGATTTTGGGAAGTATTGTAATGTTATGTTGTTCCCCAGGTCGAGTTGGGGAAAACGCAATGAATTACAATGGAGACTTCAACTTTTTCCACAACGAAGGCGGAATCATCGGATATAGTGCTTGCAGCGTTGACCAAAGCGATGGTGATGTTTTAGAACTTCTTTATAATTTTCCTGCGGATGGTTGAGGGAGAAGCACGTTCACTTTTCATTTTAAGTTTCTACAAAACATGGAGTTTGTAAAATATCGGCCTGAAACTCGGAACAGCTGTTATTTGGGGTGTTAATAGTCGAAGAGATATGGTGGGGGAGGTTAAGTGACCTTCAGTCTGTTATTAAATTAACAATTAGTTGGTCTTTTCCAACGCGTCTTGTGTAAATCTACACAACGTTTCGAGAGTTGGTTAAACTACTCCCGTTTTCAAGTGCCTAACGATATTTACATTCATACAAACAAAGGGTTATTTCTATATAGAAAAGATTTTTTTGCATTCAGAAAATCGCAACTCAACGACACTAACACTCCGGCCTCCGAGCTAGCGGACATAAAACAAGCAGGACCGCGCGACACGAAGTTCAACCACGTCATTTTCTGAATGTAAAAAATAGGCTAAAAAGTAGAGTGTTTTGTTTACTATTTAATATATCTATATATTTTGTTGTGTTTTTTGACCGGTTTCTTTCCTATATAGAAATAACTCTTTGTTTGTATAAATGTAAATATCGTTAGGCACTTGAAAACGGAAGTAGTTTAACCAACTCTCGAAACGTTGTGTAGATTAACTAATTATTAATTTAATAATTAATAACCGACGCTATCATGAATTTTCAAAACTCTGTCCTCAGTCTGTCTCGTTCCTTTGTGATTCGTGACGAGCTACATCGCAGTAAGCACATTTAAAAATATCTCTAAGACTCATAATTTAGAAATAGATTATGTGTTTTGTATATTTATTTTTTGTTTTGTTTTTATAATACATTAAGTATTAGCAATATATATTTTAATAGCGTCCTATGTTTTATAATTCATTTTATAATAATTTGTTCGAAATTCGTGGAATATAAATCTTTAACAAGGCATTAAAAAAGGTGAGTGTAATGCTCACCCCTCGACCATCCGCGGTACACATGTGACCTGAACCAACTGCGGGTTAATGCAATTACACTTTACCAGAATACATTTAGCAATAGTCGTAAATTAAGTTAAAAGTATATACTGTAACCAAAGTGTATAAAATATAGTTTGGATTATTATGTATTAACGCTGTACCCAAATCAACCTGAAATGACCTCGTTCAATCATAACAGAGCATAGCAAGGCACAAGACCAAAGCTAAAGCTGAATTGTAATGAAATTTTAACCCTTTTAACACTATCGAAACAAAACTTCTTCCTTTTTATTTTTTAAAAATTTGTATTAGTGGTAGAAAAAAATTGCTAGCCCTAACTTCCCCTCTTAAGCAAAGTCATTAAGTCATTATAAAATATAAAAAATACAAAATTACAAAGTTATATAAAATATACAGCTGTTTATAAAGCTAGACTATAATAAACAAACATTATAAAACAAATAGATTCGTTTCAGCAGAATATAATTAAAATAAGCTGTCATAAGCAGACCAGTCTTTTTCGAGAGAGCCTTGATGTATTACGACTTGATAACTTTATTTAATATCCGTATACTTTATTCCCCTCACATATCCGGATCGGCCGGCGCCACATTAGTCCGGATATAAGGGAGTAGTTTACATACAGTACATATCCTCGCCCATTCTGGTCATCCCCGGGGCCGAGTGTTCACTGGACCTCCTCCATATTCTTCTATTCCTCCACATTTTTTCTTCCTCCACATACAGCCATTTCACTCCTCCTGCTCCACATTTCGTCAAACTTCACACAAACACTATGAACCGTGTTCACTATTGGTGCAATATTCACTTAAAAAGGCAAAAAATTGTGTTCATTTTAACTGTAAGTTCTATATCAAGCTCCTACAACTATACTACTAATATAATTGAATTTACATTACTTTATTTTTTTACGTATACCAAAAACAGTATTCAAAATAACATATTACAACAGGTAATACAGGTGATATGAAAATACAGGTTAAGTCCAGGAATACCCCAGCCCAGGGGGTAGGGGTTGTGTTTTTCTTTGCCCCTTCTTCTTCTCCTATATGACAGCTCCGCGACGAAGATCGGCGATCATCAATGTAATCTGGATTCTACTGACTGCAACTCGGAACAGGGATGTTGAATCAGTGTTGAACCACTCCCTCAGATTCTTCAACCAGGACGTTCTTCTTCTTCTTCCAGGCCGGCGTCTTCCTTCAATCTTGCCCTCCATGATCAACTGCAGAAATTTGTACTTTTCGTTTCGCATCATATGTCCAAAATGCTGAAGTTTCTGTAACTTAATACATTGAACAACCTCGACTGTTGTCACAATTCGTTCTAATACTTCAGAATTCCTCACCCTTTCTGTCCAAGAAATACGAAGAATGCGACGATACAACCACATTTCAAATGCCTGCAGCTTCTTCTCCAGTGCCTTTGTTAGTGTCCATCCCTCATGCCCATATAACAGCACTGGAATGATGTAGCACTTCTAGAATCCGACTAGAACAAACGGATTCTAGTCTTGAGAACAAGGTTCCGATTACACAATATACCTCTCATTCTAAAGAATGCTGCCCTAGCCTGCTCTATTGTTTGCCCCTAAAGGAGACTAAAGGATAACATAATCCAACCTGCAGAGAATCTTATCTTAAACAAATACTATACAAATAGCTTGATAGAAAACACAACTCATCGAACTTAAATTTTATTTTCAGCAAAAGGCATCGTGTTGATTGTGTCGAGGAAAGGCGATATGTCAAGAGAAAATATCGAAAGCAACGACTCCTACATAAAAGCTAAACAAAAGATGGAAGACCTTTCTAGGCTGCTAACCGGACAACAGGAATTGGGGTCCTACGAGTACAAAACCAGCAACCTTTGTGGATAAACGTCGTCTATCCACTGGATCTTCATATTTGAACGCCTCTTGTTAAAATATATAGTAAACAAAAGTACCAGTAGTTTATCATTACGACCCAAAACATGAATCAATTTCACATCGCTCTGGCCCAATAATTTAAGAATAATAAATAAATAATTAAGAATTGGTATACTCTTTAAAAAACACGATTAAAACATTGCATTTTTCGTGGTACGAGACCACTTTGAGATATGGCATTATTCACTTGGGTGGAACATATTCCACTATTTTATATCCAATGGTAGTTTCACAGAAAATGACCCTGAGGAAATTGTGTGGAGTCAAAATCTATGACAGTTCAGAACCTTTATGAAACAACTTAATGTCATGAAATATTCAGAATTGTACCAGCTATGTATATTTAAACATTTTAAAACATATTTCCATCTTTTTTCAGTCAAAATTAACAATAGAATCACAAGAAGTTCAGATAGAATACATTTAAATGTGGCATATATTTTCAAAGAAACTAGTAGGAATCAGTTTTATTTTGGATCATTCACAATTTTTTAGTTTAGTAAATCTATCAATTTTAATCAGAACAATAAAGCCTTTAAGTCATCTGTTACACTTGATCATGAACGGTGCAGTATCTTTAGAAAAGTTATTGACTTTATTTTATTAACAAAAAATATAAATATTTTTTGTTGATTGATCTGTTATTTATTTATATATTTGTTATTAAAAGATCTATTCCTTAGTGATTTATATATTTACTATCAATGAAACTGTTATTTATTATATATTTGTTAATAATAAATTTTTATTTATGCATCTTTGTCTTTACAATTAGTACCACACTAAATTATGTACATGTTTGTTTCTTGGTGAACATGGATATTTGAGTGAGTTAAAATCAAGTGGAGTAATAATTTAGTATGAAATATAAAAAGTGATTGGAAAAGGAACTGCTGGCAAATAAAAATATAATAAATGCTTAAAGCGCATGGATTCATGTAATAGGTTTATAAATATGGTTGAATAACCATAACTTTCATTTCATTTTAATAGGTCAAAGGTTGCTAGATCGATCATGAGCAGTCACTTGTGGCTACCCTATGACTGACTAATGTTATAGTACTTTTTTAACTATGAAATACTGTAATAATTCTTCACTGAAATCATGTCTTTAATTCACCACATAGGGTCTAAGCCCACGGTGATCATAAATTGTGGTAAAAAAGATCTAATGAGCTAAATTAAATTTTGATCCAATATACTTCATTTGAAACATGGGTATCCAAAATCAGGAAACTTTTATAATGTAATAATAATTACATCTTTATTCTTGTAGTAGAACATATACATTGCGTTAAAAATGTCAAGTTTTTTCATTAAAATACACGAGTCATAAAACAGTGTCTTGGCAACATAATAAGGTACCAAACACAATCGTTTTCACACTTTTCACATTTGCTTAGATTTTAGTTGATTTGGTTTTGGTTGCTTATGATAGTTTAACACCTTCAGGGTGTTTATTACGAAACTGTACTCAAAGACAACTGAAAGGAGTGGGCGTGTCCCACCGGAACCGGAAACAAAATGGCCGCCGCAAAAACCTGAAATCCAGGTGAAATATGTCTAACAGATTTATTAATTATTGTTATTTTTAATTCAATTGCAAAACCTTCCTAATATACATGAATTTTTTCATGTATATTAGGAGTTGTCTTTGAGTCTCCGTGACGAGTGGACATGTTTGGTTTCTTATGTGTGTAAGGTTTAGTGAATGGTTTGTTTATAAGTTTTATTGACTGCTTTAAACTTTTATGTTTCAGCTTTATACCGATTTAGTCCGGATTATATGTTAATTGTGCTATGTTTTAGATATTAGTTCACCTGAGGACGGGATCAGATTTCAGATCCAGAAACGTCGTGAAATTTTGTTCTACATAATATCGTGAAGGAAAATGTCCGCAATAAAAATCTAAATAACAAAAAACAAATGTGAATGCCAGCGAATGAAACAACTAAAAATTCCAAAAAAGAATAGCGTTTAAACTGATATTAATTGCTTTGGAATGATTTTAAGACAAATATAATGGTACTTCACTTTTAAAAATCAAATGAAAAATAAACAAGTTGCGACACTTTTGTGGCGCGAGGCCATTGGAGAACGTCCAATGAAGGTTCCATTATCGTAGAGGATATTGCCAGAAAAATCACCTCCACACCGCCACAAAGTTTCATATCTCGTTTAATTTATTCGATTATCAAAAATCAGATATTCTTTAAAATATATAATGGCGTTGGTTATTCAATAGCTAAACATAAACAATAACACATCTGTGTTTTTAACTACACAATGTTTCAGAGATGGAGGAACTTCTCCCATTTTCAAGTTATTACCTAATAATTTAGACTAAAATATTTAAAAATTAAATTACAGATATTAATTATATCGTGTTGTCAAAAACACTATACTTATCTATCACGCACAATAATATTGTTATCGTTAACTTAAACTTACTAACTTATAGTTAGTAAGTAACTATAACTGTAAATAGTACTAACATTTGTAGTAATTGGTTTAACATTACTCTTAAGTGGGTATAAATCCAAGATGACGGACGTACTGCAGATTCTTAAAACACAAAGTTAGGGGGATCCTTAACACCTATCCATTTTTGTTTTTCATGTTTTCGCATGTATACTATGTTGACTTAAAAATTGTTGTTTTTGTGTTTTATTTGTGTTTTATTTGTGATTTACATTTTGCCGTTCCATTAAGTTTGGTCCCCCCAAAAATCTACCACCCCTGGGTCCACCTGTGGGGCCGCCTCGTTGGTAGGGATCCCTACCACCCATTCATTTTTGTTGTCTTTCACACTGTGTCTATCGTTGAATTGTGTTTTTAGCAGCCAACGTGTTTCTAGAATAAATGGAAAACATGTTATTTAGATTTTTATTTCGGAAATTTTCCATCACGATTTTATGTAAAACAAAGTTTTACGACGTTTCGGGATCTGGAATCTGATCCCGTCCTCAGGTGAACTAATATCTAAAACATAGGATAATTAACATATAATCCGGACCAAACCGGTATAAAGCTGAAAACATAAAAGTTTAAAGCAGTGCCCTTTCTCGTTTTTTCTCTGTATTCCAAAGTTTAATGGTCTTTTTGTCTCGCCATAGTAAAATACGAGAAAGGGCTTTGTTGAAAAGTAAAAAATTGCCCACCATTCTTGGTCTGAAAATCACCAAATGAATTTCAAAGAAGCTAAGATAATACACCGGGAACCTCACTTTTTCAAAAGAAATCTAATTGAAGCTTCCTACATGAAACTAGCAGACCAACAATTAGTCAATCTTCAGTTGAGATCCGGCCATTGTGGCTGCCAATTCTTAGCAATGAACTTAAGGATAAGGAAAATAAAGTATCTGTAAATGATATTCATATAAATCCGAAACAAAATTCTCATGGTATGCTAACTCGTAGTAAAGCTCGTAAAAGGGAATTGGATTTTTATTTTAAGTATAAAATTGTAAAGATAATGTGTTTTTTGATCTGTTAAATTTGTACTGCAATTTTTCATGTACATTAGGAAGGATTTACATTTTAAAAATAATAATAATAATAAATAAATCTGTTAGACATATTTCACTTGGATTTCAGGTTTTTGCGGCGGCCATTTTGTTTCCGGTCGCGGTGGGACACGCCCACTCGTTTCTGTTGTCTTTGAGTCACCGTGACGCGTAATGTTTAGTGAATGGTTTGTTTGTAAGATTTTTTAACATCAATCCACCATCGCCAATAATGAATTTAAAACAAAGAAATGTTATATGACCTACTGTGACCTTTTTCAAAATTCAACCCGCTCCCTCTGCTACGGTTTGAGAAGAAGGCTTGATATAGATATCCCGAAGCACAAAACTTCTTTTTTTGAAAACCACCTCATTTATAATGGCATAAAGCTGTTCGTTCAATGCACTGCCAGCCACCTTAAAAGTTGAAACAGATTTGGACAACATTGGCAAAGGGGTTAAGAATCTTCTTTTGTCACGCTGTTACTACAGCATTAAAGACTTTTTAGTCTAATTTAGACTATCTCTGATGAGCAGTTTTTTATGATATAATTTTAATTTTAATAATTATTCCTGTAAGAAACACTTTTGTCATTACGCTATTATGCAGTTTGTAACTGTCTTAAATAAAGAGATTTGAGTTTGAGTTTGTGTTTACAGCATCCATTTAGAGTTATGCGTAATATCTAAAATTCGTACTTAATCTGGTTTCCGGACAGTTTTGGTAAAATGTATACATTTACCACATAAGTTAAATAGACTAAAATACCTTTATTTTCAAGCACCTCAGTTACTGGTTTTCAATATAACTCAAGTAAATAACAGAAATGGAATAAATAATCTAATAATAAACTTAACAGAAATAAAAACTATTTAACTAACAGATAAAAGCAATAATATATTACAACACTATACTATAATAATGTTTTGCCTGATGATTTTTTTCTATATTTTAGTTATATATAAGGTAAAGTTTAATCACGGGGAAGGTGATTGTACAATACCGTCATAAAATAGGTACAGCGTCTCCGGTAAAAAAATTATATCCAGAAAACAACGTGCAGTACAATAATGTAGGACAACAATATTAAGCCACACATCCATAAATGTAAATCAATACCTTAAAATGTAGTAAATCAAATCCTATTTCTAAATGGACGGATGGATAATTCAAGTGAGAGGGGTATAAAGCAATCAACCTTCTTTCCACTGGCCCGGCATCACTTGCGGCCACCCAATCACGCCTCATCTCTATCTAAATACATTCATTTATCCGCTTCTATATAATTTAACTACACGGTTGTCCTAGTTTTTTACATTAACGTTATTTCATAAATTTTATGAAAACTCACTTCTTCTTCTTTCTTCTCGCCACTTCCCGTTATGCGGGATCGGCTTTTCCAATTCTGAGGCGCCATTCCTTCCGATTATAGGCATCGTTTGTTAGTGAGTTTATGAAAACTCACTAACAAAATAAATAGAATTGAGAACAGTTATGAGAACGATTATAAACAGGGTATTTGTAAATATTAAAACATTTGTAATATCACCCTTATCCGTTACACATGTGTTCATATAAATAAATAAATAAAATGGTCTTTATTAGCAAGCGTTTCTCAGACAAAAAAAGCTGTTTTACAGAATAACTCTTGTCAAAAATTTTACAATCATAATAAAAATCAAATAAACTTAGCATCTAAAAACATTCAAAAGGGAAACTACAACATATTTACATTAGCCGTGCATTTTAAAAACATTTTTAAATTTCTTTTATATATACTCAGAGTGTCGACCCGTTTAATTTCTTGGGGGAGGGCATTATACAATGTAGGGCCAAAGTATGAGAAGCCCCGCCTACCCACTTCATGCCTGACTCTAGGAAAGTGCAGCAACTCATCCTGCCTCGTGCTGCGGTCGGATACATCGCGCCGGGCCAGAAGTCTCTCACACAGGTACTCAGGCTGGCCGAGCTCTAAGGCTTTGCGTATCAGGCCGCAGGTTAGAAATAAACAAGCTTTTCCCACTGGCATAATCTGAGCAGCTTCTCTGTACGGGGTTATGTGGTCCCGCCTCCGGCAATTATAAATAAATCTCAATGCTGAATTTTGTATTAGTTGGAGTTTATTCAGATCTCCTTTACGTTTTGGAAAACAGGATGGCTCGCGGTGTTTTTATGCTTAAAAGACTAAGCGGTCTAAAAAACATCCCTCTTCTCAAAACAGTTTATCATAGCCATATCCAGTCGCATATAGCCTACTCTATTTTGCTGTGGGGAGCAGGGAGGAGCAATCTCCAGAAAATCTTTGTTTGGCAAAAAAAAGCAATCCGTGCCATGCTCCAAATGCCACCCGATGCCAGCTGTAGAGAGGCTTTTGCGCGGCTCCAAATTCTTACAGTTCCAAGCCTTTATATACTTGAAGCAGTCACCTACATTAAACAACATAACTTAACCACAATACCATCTTGCCATAGTTACAACACCAGATTCAACAATAGATTTTCACAGCAACACAGATTAGCACTTTTTGAAACCAAACCAAGTTACAGTGGCATAAAATTATTCGAAAACTTACCAGAAACCCTCAGAAATATTGCACAAATTGAAAAATTCAAAAGAGCCGTAAAATCATTTCTTATAAGTGCCTGCTTCTACAACCTGGAAGACTTCCGCAAAACCTAATCCTAACCAAACCTAAATCATCCATAGCACATCCATAGCACACCTTACCAAATCTAACCGCATCTAAGGCCTTGTCGGTCGCACCCTGTTCCTAGCGCGTGGCTCGCTATTTTTATTGTGTGGGCCTGTTACAAGACAGGACACTTGACGCCTCCAGCACCTTCAGAAGAAGGACGTGGAGAAGAGGATATGGATAGATATACTGGTTCCATACACTGGAAAACAATATTCAAAAACTGATAACACCAAGGCCCTTACTAATTTAATCTTGGCTTCCTCCGGCAGAATATCCTTTAACTTATAGAGACTTCGCAACCGTCCAAGGGCTCTTTGACACATAAGGTGTACATGGTCAAATAACGTCAGGTCTTCGTCGATAATTACTCCTAATGCTTTGACATTTTTTAATATCTCAATGTCATGACCATTTATTTATATTTTTCCACCCTTGCCTTCCTTAATATCTAATCTTATATAAACACGAAATAAATAAAAAAGACATTTTCTATAAGATGATGGGATAAAAAATATATATTTAAAAACCATTTTCTGTAACATATAAATTTGTTTCATTTAAAAAAAACATTAGTTAGATGAGAAAGCTTCGTTATTTTGTCTTCGAATTGAAAAAATTAGTTAAAAATCATTAGTGGTTTTCCCACACTCCTCACCAATATGGCCAAATATCATCTATATCTTTATATTATCTATTCATCCGTTACCTTTAAAAATCTTCACTTAAAACTAAAGGTGTATGCCAAGGTATTTATGGGTAAATATTTATCATACATTAAACTTACAAAAGTTAAAATTATATTTTTAACAGTCGATTTTATCATTCCCACTACCTCAATCCATTACCATAAGAAATTTATTTATAAAATAATTATTGTTATATTTAAAAATGAATACAGTGCGAAAGGTCAACGATGTAGTGGTAAAAATATGTAAAACTGTGTTGATTAAAAAATAACTTATATTCAAAAAAGTTGTGAGTTCAAGCTGTAATTTAAAACGTTAAAGCCACAAATACCTCACTAAATGGGGAAGTAGCGTTTACAAGCCATTAAGTTCAGAGTTCTTAAGAAATAATGAATTGCAAAGCGCACTCCAGGAATGGTGCAAGATAGTGGATGTGTGTTTTACACTCATATTTTTACTGTAACTAGAGTTACATTTGAATACCGTGTTTGCAGTATTCAAGGCAAATATAGCAAATCTAGTGCTTATGTGACGAATTTTAACGGTTATTCCATGGACGTCTATTGTCTAGTAACTTTATTAAAGAGAGGCAGACACTGTGTTTATACAACGAAGTTCAACGGTTATTCCATGGACGTCTATTGTCTAGTAACTTTATTAAAGAGAGGCAGACACTGTGTTTATACAACGAAGTTCAACGGTTATTCCATGGACGTCTATTGTCTAGTAACTTTATTAAAGAGAGGTAGACACTGTGTTTATACAACGAAGTTCAACGGTTATTCCATGGACGTCTATTGTCTAGTAACTTTATTAAAGAGAGGATGGAGGTCTATTTTTGTTTATTATTAGACACTTGTTATACAACGAGTTCAACGGATTCACGCCTTTTCTAGTATTTTTATAATAACATTTGATAGGTAAGTTTATAGGTCTATTCTACTTTTATGAATAGAGTTTTATATTAAATTTAACATTGTTAGAGTATGTAACAATTATAAACAGCTGTTTTATACAACGTAAGTTATGGACGGCAGTAACTTTATTAAAGAGAGGCATAAAACTTTTTTTATAAAGTTTAGGCTAAACTTGTTTATTAAGTAACACTGTGTTTATAAACAGAAGTTTCAAAAGTTCCGGTTATTGTTAGTCTTTGATTATTAAAGAGAGGCAGACACTGTTTATACAATAAGTTATTGATGTAGAACGTCTTTGTTTTAACACTTTATCAGACAGTTACAAGGTATTAAACTAGTTATTTCTGTAATTCTTTTTTAAAGAGAAAACACGTTATTTATAGACAGTTTCATGTCTAGAAAAATTATACTAAATGTCAAGGTATAAATGTGTATTGTCTAGTAATTTTTTAATAAATTTTATACAACGAGCAACGGTATAGTAACGTTATTAAAGAGAGGCAGACACTGTGTTTATACAACGAAGTTCAACGGTTATTCCATGGAGATCCACTGTCTAGTAGTTTTATCGAAGAGTAGTATGCCCAGTGTTTCTACAATGTTTTTAAATGGTTTATCCACGGAGTATAAACCACCAATAAAGTGATAAATTGGTCATTTAATTCGTTGTGTACTATTGATAGCTTAATTGAATAGATGCAAACCCAATGTTTATACATCGAACTTCTGTTCCATTGAGGTTCATTGTTTAACAACTTGGTAAAAGTGAGGAGTCTGTGTTAGAAGAGCAAGTTTTTATAGTTACTGGAGTACCACAGCACTTTATATTGCGTGTCCAACGTCCAGGTTTAGGCAAGATACAGCCTCTTTTACAGCAAGTTTTTACGGTTACAGGATTACCGCGAGATACGAGTGTGCCCTCAACGGTGCAAGATTGACCACGTTTTATGAAACATTAAAGGGTTGATAACATTTCTCTTTGATTGCACAGTAAGTGCAAGCAGTCTTGCACACAGGTTTTCTCATTTAGGTCAAGTGTAATCCAGTTTGTTTGTTCTTATTCGTTTACTTTCCCGGTAAATGTTTTGGATTCTTAGCTCCAACTCTGTTCTAAATTTGTAGATGCGTTCGTTCAGTGGCAGCTTGGTTTGTTTGTTGACCTTCCCCGCTAAGCCCGAGCACGGAAAACAAATACCAACCTCGTACACTCCATCGACGATTTCTTTTCAATTTTAAATCGATGCGAAATGCAGTAACTATCATCACATCAACGACTTAGCACAGAAATCTAAAATGTGTAATTTCTATTTTTTAATTCGTTTTTTTTTCAAAATTTACAATGAGCAAGAGATTGCAAAGATTTAAAAGTCTGCAGTTTATCCGTCATTTTGGTTTCCAGTCCTAAAGAACAATGATAATTTCGCAACAGTCGTAAAATAATGATTGAGTAGTCAAATTAAAGGTCAAGTGATTGCCAAGAGAATTTCATATTTATTTTTTCCATAGCAAAATAAGACAGATAATTGGTAGTTGGTTATCGGATATTATTGCAATAGTATCAATTATAATAATGTAATTCCCTAGATAACCACTTTACCTTAAACTTGACACCTCAACCATATATTCACGACCATCATTCAACTATTTTGACTTTAAAAAAATTACAATTATTTTTTATGGGCCTAAATCTAAATAATTCGACAGACCTGGGTTTGCAGTCGCAATTAATTTAAAACCCTGAAACATGTCTGTTTTCAACATGCATTTTAAATCCGTGATACAACGGGTCAATTTGAATTCAGAATATGTTTAAGCGAATTTCCTATGGAAAAGTGAGCTATTCACATGACCCGCATGGAGACAGTTACGCCCGGGACCATGATATATGTCGACACGATAATGACCGCAATTATTGTGTGTATTTATTGTTATAAATACCTAAAGACGAAATTTAAAATGGTAAACACAGTACATTGTGCAATTTTATCTTCAAATCAAATCAAATCAAATCTTTATTGCTGTAAGACATTTTTACAAATGTATAGCAAGAGTCAGAAATTTAAAATTATTAACAGTTAACCTTATCATTCACTCTCTCAATTTCACTACAATAGTAACATTCTCGCAACAATAGTCACCATTCACACTTCTCATTTACACAAGAACTCTCCCCCTGCTTAAATTCAATGACCGATAAATTCTCCCACCGAGTAACATTCGGAAGCCACTAGGTAGCCTTTCAATCGAGCCTTAAATTTTTTAAAATTTTGTTCAGACCTCAGGTTTTCAGGAAGGGCGTTCAGGAATTTCACACCCATCTGTGAGGGGAGGTGCTCGAAAGAGGTTGTCCGATGTTGAGCTACACGATAAGCGTGTCTTGATCTTGTCCCATATTGATGAATATCGCTGCCCTGTGTCAATGCAACATTTTTCTGGCAATACAATATTGTTTCAAATATGTATATGCCAGCGAGGGTCAGCAACCCTAAATTCCTGAAGGTCTGCCTGCACGACTCTCTATAAATTAATTTCCCGATAATTCTGACAGCTTCCATTTGAAGTCGAAAAACCCGCTTAAAATTTGCCATTGCACAGCAACCCCATAACCGAATTCCATAAGAGAGGTGTGGGTAAATAAGGCCAAAGTAGGCCATGAGCTGCACTTCTGTGTTGCAGTATTTTGAAATACTGCGTAAAGCGAATAATCCAGAAGAAATCTTTCCGCAAATTTTGTCGATGTGAACACTCCACGACAAACACCTGTCCAAGTGAATTCCCAGAAACTTGACGGATTCTGCTTCCTTACGGAGAATAGAAAAAAATCAATAACCCACTAATTTACTTCCCGAAACATAATGTAGATACAAGAGAAACGAATTAAGTTTCAGACAATCTGGCTACTTAAGATATTCTAATGAATTTTTTAGAGCTTGTTTTTTACCCTTTGTAACCACTTTAATAAGAGGTTATTTGAAAGAAAATTATTATTAAAACTATTATTTTTAACCATCTAAAATTTTGTTGGTAAAATAGCAATATTTTTTAGTTCACTTATAATCATTTAATTGGAAAAAGCACTCGTTAAATAGTGTGTAATATGATAAAGAAGTAGTAAAAATTTGGTGTGCCTAGTCAAGTAGTTCCTGAGGAAAGGTAAAAAATAAAATGTTTTTTTTACCAGTATTCGAGAAAACAGTTTTAAAGTTTTAGGTATACTTTATACTATAGACATTTTAGGTATATAGTACTAGGTAATACTATAGGTATTACTATAGGAGTTTTTATGCCTTCTGCATAAAAGGGCCTGATACACAGTCTTCCTCTACAATCTTATCACAATCAATATCAGTTAAGACTGTTTTAGTAAATAATATATACATATGCAAATAAAAAGGCATTATGGGGTTGTACAGTTTTCTTCAACAGTTAAATTGTTAAGTAAAAATTTGAAAGGGTTATTAACAAAGTACAGAGATTGTGACGGGGAGTTGGAGTGTTACACTCAGAAGTCGTGCTCCTTGTTACAGTTTTGGAATAATTACTTATCTAAATAAACTAAGGGAACAACTGTAAGCAAACTTGTATTGAGCTTCCGTTGCCTAGCAACTAGTCGCCACCGAACTAATCAGGCTACCTTCAAAGAAATACGGCAGAATTAATTGATTCCCCTGAATTTAATAAAAACAATTAAATATTCCTCCATCCATATAAACTAAATTAGAGTTTTGCCAGTACATTACTTGGAACTATCGTATTTTTAGCGAATTTCACATAAGGAAGAAGGGAAAAATTAATATTTCCCATATTAATCAATATTTTTGGATTAAACTTGATATTTAGCTTCATGTGGTTGAGATCTATCCATTTATGCTTAAAAATCATAGTTTATGTGATAATCATGGCTGCAAACCTGCATACTCTTTTCCCGTATTAATCATATAGGGAATAGGCAAACTCCTTTATTTATGGACAGATGTTGATGAAAGTGGGTATAAATGTTAAGATAAAAATTATTTATGGTAGAAATAACTACTTTCAGTGTTCCTCACAGCAGCTAACCTGCACACTCTTTCCCATGTTAATCTTATGGAGAAAAGGCAAATAATTCTCATGTTTATGGACAGATTTTTATAAAACTTGCCATATATTATTATTATATTATTGATTTGGAAATTCGCTGAGTATGCAGGTCTGCTGCGACGGGGGTATTTGTTATTTCTACGTTTTATAACCCCGAAAATCCGAAAAATTGTTGTGTGTCTGTCTTTCTGCAACACTAAACAAGGTTCTCTGACACTCTTTCATGTAAAAATGAGACCAATTACACTTATAAAACTCATTTTCCTTATTCTATTCCTTTCGGAGATGGGTTTTGTTTACTTTAAACTGGCCCACGCACTATGGAGTCAAGATAATGAGCACTTAAAACCCAGTTTTGAACAATATAACGTATAATCATTCTAAGTTTCACAGGAAATGTAATCTACATAAGTGATTTCATAGAAATAAATAACTAACAGTTATTTAATTAAAACCAATGTTTGTCTGTTTTAATTGATAATTGATTTTAAATCTAATTAAAAATTATACTATAGTAAAATGTTATCTCAACTAAAAACTAATTTTACTATTGGTACACATTTTCTAATTTATCTAGTTGTGAATTAATACTAAAAAATTAAGGAAATAATTTATATTTTCTTTGTATACATTTGTTTAGGATAACACGTTTTTATTTTATCGTGATAATCCTTCTTCTTTACTTATCTAAAGCCCATAAAACACAACATGGAATACATCTTTATTGTACCTGCAGGTTATGGCCATACTGATTACAATTTGTATTTTACCATAGTAGTTTACATTTGTGAGTTTATTGTTTGTCTATTTGTTGAATATTATTGTTACGTCATATTGCGGATATATTGGTTCTTAAAGAGAACTGATTTTTTACGTGTTGTTATCTTTGTTAATGTATCTTTTTTAGTTTGTGTATCTTGTATATATGTAATTTAATTTTTTCGTTGGGAATAAAGAAATAAATAAAAACTACTAAAGAAGAATTTACCGACGTTCAATTATTTCATTTTTGAGTAAAAATAAAACAAAATTGTTTGTTTTCCGATTAAAAATAATGGGTGTCCATAAGGTCTTGCCCTTTATGCATTTTTTTTAGTGAAAACCATCAATGCTATGAATAACTTTACTTTAATTAACTAGAAAGGAGTTGATCAAGTTTATATTGGTAACGCATAAATCCAGCTGGTTCAAACAATAACGTTAAAATAAAATATGAACGAAAAGGCAATACAAGAAAAACACACTGTGTTCTATTGTTCCATGAAGCTCATTCTTTAGTTACAGTTCTAAGACTTTTTGTGTGAACATTTGAAAGGATGTAAAAAGGATCAAGAAGTGGTATTCACAGTTTTGGAAAGCAGGGAATGTGCGCGATAAGGAGTGAGTTGGGGGCCCACGTACCAATTAACATACTGTTAAACCGTGCTGATTTTGCCTGAAATACGCTCGGGAATTCACACATAGGCGCACAAATAGAGGTTTATTGACATTTTAAATAGTTATAAGAAAGTTAAAATTCTTTTGTTGTATCAGTAAATAAAACTTAGTCCTGCTACTATTTGTTTGTGTATTATTCTGTTCCCTTATCAGTTTATAATTGTGTACATTCGGTAATTTAGCCTGATTTTATTTTTGATATGGAAATTATATACTACTTCTTTAAATGAAATTCATTATTGGTGGTAGTGGATTTACGTTATTTGTATTTTTATTCTGGACGTTTCAGATAACGATTTTAAGTAAAACAAAGTTTCACGACGTTTCGGGAACTGGAATCTGATCCCGTCATCAGTTGAGCTAGTACTTAAAATATAACGAAATTAATTTATTATTCTGTATTGTGTTAAAAATTAATTTTAATTATGCATTGTATATTGTCCGGACTATGTATTAATTGTGTTATGTTTATTAATGTAAGAAAATTAAAATGAAATGAAACACTTTTTCATGTTGACAACAAAACTAGTAAATTATAAAAAAATATTTTACAGTCAGATGATAAAAAACTGTAATGCTGTTGTTTTAGCATGTATTTGTATGAGCAAACCTAGATGAATGAATCTCAGCTTGTAGGAAATAGTGCCACTAATTCTAATTTACAGAATTATATGTAAATTAAATATAAAATCCTGGCTAAAGACAGGTAAAAACTGAACACTGCCCTTAACCGCTCATTATTTAGTAGATAAAAGAAATTTTGTATAGTGAAAAACGAATATCGGACCCCACTGACAATTTCCGAAACTTGGCGGGGCATTATTACAATGTAAATACATACTTATATAATAAAAAAGTAACTTCGAAAGAACGAAAATGGTTTTGTTTTTGATATGAGATAAGTTGAGTTTTGGCTCCTCTCCAGATATAAAATTCTATGGGGTGTTTGTTGGCGCCTTGCTGAGGGGGCGAGCCATTTGATGTTTCATTGTCCATCCGTTTATCCTGAGGTTTTGGTTTAAACTGATTTCAATATTGAATAGTATGTTATACAAAAAGTACTTATATCAATATAAGTAGTCGTTTATAGTTTAATTCCCACTACGAAAAGGGATATTATTTTGCATTTTAAATATTTTTTATACAGTTTCTTAGATGATGCCTTGAATGGTTTAGAATATGTTAATCATTGTCCATAAAATAGTAAAAATAGGTAAATTAATAAGACTCATAAAAATTATTTATAATTAAAACCCGTCGTTTATGTTATAAGAGAAATAACCCACGAGGACCAGGGTAATTTTGTTACCTGGTTCATGGTAGGAATGGGCACCCCTGACGAGGACGAGATGAAATCCTGAAAGCATATATTTGTATGAGCAAAAATTGGGTAGCGATAAAATTGATCTTAACTTGTAGAAAATAATGTCACAAATTCTACCTCAAAAGGTTGACTAAACAAAACACAGTTTAACGTCAGCTCTAAATCAAATATGGTTGCACCGATAGACTCTTTACATAATTTTGGTTGTACACATACTAGTGAGTTATACATTAAAATATTCATTTTGGGTGATAATTGCTACACGAGTTCGGTTGGAAGACGACTTCAGAAGATGAAGCATAGTGTGTGTCCTATTTTTGTTATGTTTTTTCCTAGAATTGATACGTGTTGTAGAATGAGACTACAATTTTACCAAGATGTAATTATATCAGATCGACCACAGGACTGTTTTACATATAAATCACCTGTCAAAATAAACCTCGCAGTGATAAATACTGTCAGGTTTTTAATTCAAGACACGTACCAACTAGCCCATCAGTAAAACCATATAAATTGTACATCAAAACACATTCCAACCTTTTGGCTTAGTTTAGGTAAAGTTCTCTGTGGGTGTATTAGTCTTAGATTAAGCATGTTTACAGTTTAAGCAGTCTCCTAATAGTTGAGGGAAATCCCGATGGAAAATCCACTCTAGGGTTTTGATCAAATAAACTAAAATAGTGATCTGCTGGTTTGATTATCGATGCATTAGTATTTGACTAACGTATAAAATCTATAAGAGGATGGTTGTATGTGTATATATTTGTATGTTTGAAGTCTATGCTCTTGGACACCATTGAATGATAAGCCATGAAAAGCGGCATACTCGTTTTTGGGTTTCCCTAGAAACCCAAAAACGATCCCATACTGTTTACATTATAGCTATTTTCTTTTCAACAGCTGATTGCTTTACTATATCTGTTAGTTGAAGCATACTCCACAGATTGAAGCACTTGCATTTGTTTATGTTTTTATTTTGTTTGCATTTTGGTTTTAAGGTTATGCGAGTGACTAAACAGTTTTCTAAATTTGTTAACTGTGACTTCTTCTTCCACATTTTGCTACTGTGTTACGTTATTTCAGTTTATAATGGTCTGAAATTTCACACGCACATTCTCAAAAAATTACAAAAATAAAAATATCAGTCTATTTCTTAAAAATGAGTTTTAACGGCATGTTTTTGAGTTCTGGTTTTTATGGTCTGGATAAAATATAGGCGTTTTAAGCGGTGATAATGTAGTAATTTTTGGGCTCTGCTGACCTAACGGAATGGTAAATAAGAAACCGAAAAGATCCATTGGAACAAAAACTTTACCTCTTAAAATCTTAATTATTTACCCTTATTTCCTATCTTTCTGCGTTCACCTTTTACTTTGTTTTTCCTGGTAACAAATGGATTTTTAGCACTTACGCCCAAACGGGAGATCCTAGAGTAAAAGAAATAGTGAATATTTCATTCTAACTTTAAGATCTACTACACCAGAACTTAAGAGTCTGCATCAGTGGTAGGCATCTTGAATTTTAGTCCCGTAAGAGCAATGTTAAATTCTGGCGGAACATACCTTCACTTTGGCGTCTGTAGTGGCGTTAATTATCAAAGTATCGATGTAAAACTTTGGAAGTACATTGATGAGATGTGGCTCAAGGGCATGACCTTTTCAATATGTTTAATACGTAAAATATTTAACTTGATATAAAAACAAAAATCCAGAAATATTTTGTTTTTTACATCAAGTTAAATTTTTGAACATATTGAAAAGGTCATGCCCTTGAGCCACATCTGATCAATGCACTTCCAAAGTTTTACATTGATACTTTGATAATTAACGCCACTACACACGCCAATGTGAAGGTATGTTCCGCCAGAATTTAACATTGCCCTTACGGGATTAAAATTCAAGATGCCTACCACTAATGCAGACTCTTAAGTGAGACACTAGGACATATAATACAACTTTATCGTCACTAAAACACGATTTTATTAGTGATGTGTCGATTACAACGGTATTGTAATTACTAAGGTCTGCTGACAACAACCACGGGGGGCCTGGGGGCGGATCCCCCAGCGAGCGAAGCTTGTATATTATTAAATTCAAGCAGTAGGAGTATGGAGGTGAACAAACAAATAACTGAGGGAACTGTATCGAAGACCCGATGTTGCAGCTGTAATTTGAATCAGGAAAATCAGCTGATTTTGACACGTCAGAAGGAGAGATGAGTATCTGGATTTCACCAATATAACTCTAACAGCTGTTTTATTTATCATCCATTAAACTGACTGATGATTTAAACCTACGTTAAAGAAATCTAGTTTCACCAATGAAAACACATCAGAACTAAAAATAGTTTCTTAAACGAGAGTTTAGGTGGCCGTAAACTGTCATGACAGTGAGCTGACATACGAACAAGCAAACATAACAAAAACATTCCTGCAGTTAATTGTATATTAGGAGAGTTTTCTCGTCAGATTATAATATAGTTTAATTTGTATAGATTACTATAATAAGTTAAAGGCTTTGTAATTTGTGACTATTAGTAATTCCATCCCTTTTTCAATGGGTTGTAAAACTGAACGGTACGTTTTCATAATATAAATATAATAATAAAATCATAAAATCTTGTTTAAGGTTGGTGAACACTCATTCATAATTGCTATCACTTGACACTAACAATGAAATTATAGTTTCTCTTTTCTAAGATTTTACCTTTCCATTTTAACTTGAAATAAATAGTCTTACATAATAATTAAATTAATTTAGAATCTAATGTAATCTCGTTATAATTAATTTAAAATACTAAAACCACAAATAACAAATTTAAAACAAGGGGTGGCAGACAACTTTCGTCTCAACTGTAAAAAAAACGCTGCCAGATATTCTTATTATTTTTTTAGTATCTTTACGAAAGATAATAAGGTTATAACTGGTTAAATTTGTGCAGATAAGATCTATCGACAAGTTACTCTTAAACTAGTTATAACTGCGAGTGGTGAAATACGATTTTGTCAGTTACGGGTTAACTATAGTTAAAACAATGTTTAAAGGTAGTTTAGTTTTTGGTGAAATTTGGCGTTAGTAGTGAATTCGATTCTTTGTGGAGATAAAAAAATTTTAAATCTCAATAGGGTTATTTATTAAATGAATTATACTATCGAATTATGTCTTTTTAAACTGAATCCAATGGTAAAAATATTAAAGGTTCTACATAAACAAAATTGAAAATCTTTATTTGGAGTACACAATCCCCCGGAAGTGTAGTTGATGTGGACCAATTGCGTAGACAAACAAAGATAAAACAATAAATTCAAAGAATATATAGGATAAAATAATAATTTGTATCGATAACAGCTAAGAGGTTAGGAATTGAAAATGCAATATTTTACTCTTAGATAATGTTTATTCTCCAGTAACAAACAGAGATCGTCTATCTCCGGATTGTACCTAACAGTTTGGTGGGATTTGGCGCGGGTGGTGGGAAGGGGGGAGGCTGCCCCCTTCTCTCGGACTCTCTCAGTCTGTTTATAACCGCCGTAGTGAAGGGTAGTTCATCTAACTTTCCCCAAATTGAGTGCCGTTTCTCCAATGTTTTGGTTTCGTATCTTTGTAACAGTGGCAGTTTGAAATGGACATGTCTATGGTTCGTATTACATATTTTCATCTAACAAATGATGCAGAAACTCTTTTAATTTCTACTATTTACAAATTATATAATATTTTTTCTAAAAAATTAAAACTTGTTTCTAATATATTGTAACGAAAAACTGTAGTCCGTTTATGAATATATAAAGTACTTTAAACTCTTCAAAAATATAATAGTTTGTACTTGAAATTTTCAGCGTTTATGTAAACATTCTACTGCATTTATTTCTTTCAATTTTAAGCTCTTAAATCCGTTATAGCATTGTGCCTAACATCAAAATAGGATGCACTGAAGTGGAAATGTTTACACTGCCTACTTCTTCAGCTAAATATACCACACAAATATGCCCTTTTTTAAATTAAAATTGTATATATTTTCTTTCTTATTTCATCAAAATAAAAGAGAAATTTCTTTCCAAGAGAACCTTAGACTATTATTACTGAGTAAATAAATTTATACTTAAACCGATATCTTTATGAATACTGAATTTAAAAATCAATAATAAGCAGATAGTAGTTGTTTGTTTTTCGAGTACACTAAAACTAACGAAATCATTAAAAGGATCATTTTAAAAATCGTTTTATAAAATCATTTTTATCCTAACATGAAATAAATATACGAATTTTAATCCCCTAACCCTTTTGGAAAGTATTCATCTAAGGAAAATCATATTGGAATCATATTTGCATAAATTAAAATTAATATTTCTAATTATTTTTATTACGTCATTATAGTTAAATTAAATTAATTTTTTAAATCACTTTCCTTGAGACACTTTAATAGTGTCACTTTAAATAATATTCTAAGTATATTTTAACATAAAAAAACAGGAATAACACTCATATCTCAGGTTCGAGTATACAATTGTATTTCACAAGTATAATAGTTTAATAATATGGTTAAAGTGACTCAAAAGTGCATTAATGTCAGTATTCCTTAGTGGTGAAATATTACGTGCAACTTTAAAAGAATAATGCAAATTTTATGGCACACACGATAGTCGTAAACATATAATAGTTGATGTGTAAAATATAGGGTGTTATCTAGTGCTTATCTAGAGATTTAATTGTTAGGTTTAGAATAAAAACTAGAAACTTGTTGGTATTAGTAAAGATTGTAATCTTGTCAATGTTAAAAGTACAAATTTTGATGTAATTTTTCTATTCTGGTGATAGTTTACGGGTGTCTCCTCCTCCCAAAATAAGTTAAATATAAAGTTGAAAAATAAAATTTGCAGAATAGTATTCCCCCAGTCGAGATATTCTATCAAACAAATAATAAAAGTCTTGTTATTTAAAAAAAAACTTTTAATTAAAAGATGACTTTCTAAACTTTTAAGTCGAAGGATAATTCTACACATTTTTAATGTGTAGAATACGTACAACTTGATAGCTTTTGTAATATGTAGAATACGTACGAATTGATGACTTTTGTAATGTGTAGAATACGTACGACTTGATGACTTTTGTAATGTGTAGAATACGTACGACTTGATGACTTTTGTAATGTGTAGAATACGTACGACTTGATGACTTTTGTAATGTGTAGAATACGTACGACTTGATGACTTTTGTAATGTGTAGAATATAAACGACTTGATGACTATTGTAATATGTAGAATACGTACGGCTTGATAACTATTGTAATGTGTAGAATACGTACAACTTGAGCAAATGTATAGGAAACGTAATTTAATACATTATACCTATTTTAATGTATAGGTCATGTGAGACTTTATGTCTATATTTTAAGGTACAGGTTACGTTCAACTTGATTTCTTTATTGTATTGGATAGAATACGTAATTGGTGAACATTTTTTAAAGCACAGAAAACGTTGGATTTCTATTTTGTAATGTTTAGAACACGTAATAGTTACGTCTATTTTGCAAGACTTTCTTTTTTGTAATGTACAGAGGACGTAGGACTGTCTGTTTTGTAATGTACAGTGACAGCGCTATTACAGGTGATTGTCTCCTATCTGGGATTACTCGGAGTAGTGTTTGCATTAATTACTATGGCAATCAAGACCAGCTCAGCAGCAACTTCGCCGCTGAATACTGAATCCTTGTTAATTACTCAACCCTGATACTGAGAATTAACGAAGAATATCACCCGAATAAAAAATTATTAATGCTTTCGTTCGGTCTTCATACAATTAAAACAAGACATAATCGTGTATGTGGCAGTAGTTTTTTTTGAGAGGTGGAAGAAATGCTTTATGCACACAGGTGGCTAGCTTGTAGTGTGGCACTTCCCCCAAAACGGGGTTACCACCTAAAAAACCTCCTCAACTCATTTGGATTCTAACCTGGAACTGTTTGTCACATTACAACAGGTTGGTCCTAAATTTGGCTTACGCCGGCTCACTCTATGTCCAAGCACTTGTTTAGGGGATCTGGGCCATTTCGTGGTCCAGATCGCTTTTCTTCTCTAGAAGGACGCACCGGACCAACTGTGACAAACAATTCCAGTTTCTCTCGTTCTCAATGATCTTATGGCAGACCGTGTCCACTGAGGAAACAATAAGTTTTCGTTCAGCCTCCAGGCGGGACCTTTTCCATCGGGAGCAGCGGAAGAAAGTGTGCTCCGCATCGTCGGGAACGCCCGGGCAGTAAGTGCAACCCGATGAACCGGGTTCACCCATCCGATGCAGGTACAACTTGAAATAGCCGTGTCCTGTTAGAAACTGAGAGAGGTAGTAATCCACCTCGCCATGTAGTCGCGTAGTACATCGTCCTCGGGTGTTGTGCTCCCAACTGTGTTGCCACTGCTGGAAGGTTTGGGAGTGCTCTTCAGATCTTGCAGCATCCTTGTCGGTATTTTATGGCAGTGGTAGATGTATATGTAATTACACTAATATAGTTTATTTACCTAACAGAATATTTACATCACATTTAAAATTATAATTTTATAACGTATGAGAACTCATAGGTCATAAGTTATGAGAAGAATTATAAACAATGCATGCATTATAATTATTGTACACAGTGTGGTGTGACTCAAAATATATACTTTAGTCAAATAATTATTTATAACATTAATCTTAAAAAAATTAGGTGCACTTAATCATGTTTACATGACATATTTATTAAAATATCCTATTTCTATTTAAAGTTTGGAAATTTTAGTGTCCAATGTAAGGAGTTCAGGAATTATGATTGATTTTTAATCATAAGTAATATTTTGATTTTTTCAGTTTACAAACAACTCTACAGAGGTGTTCCATTTATTATTACTTCATAGATAAAATGTTTATTAAAATAAAATTAATTGCCTATTGAATAATAAATAACCTAAATTATTATTGCTTTTAGAATGACTAATTTGTGTTATAATAGCAATGCGTGGCTTAAATTAATTTTTAATTTTTATTGACGTAGTGTTTTTACTCACGAACAGAATGTTGGAGAGTTAATTTGAAATAGAATATTCTTATTTATCAGGGAGACACAAACAGTTAAAACCGCCCGAGGTAATACAAAAATTTATTTAATGTTTAGTTAGGGAAAGAAATATTGAAACAGGAAGTAAATCCATGCTTAATAATGGGTAGAACCTGGAGGGAACTACGAGTAAGGGCTGTGTTGTTCTTCCCACCCCACCACTTGAAATACAAATGAGAAATCTCTTGTGGAAAATCCGATATCCAACATTTTGCAAACGGCGGGAGGTGTAAAACACATACGTGACTAGGTACACTGTAGGCAATCGATATTGTAGACTGTGTACTGATCTGGCACTCACACCGATCATAAATTGGTAAGCTCAGTGGAAAACGTGATGACTGAAGTAGATTAAACACAGATCTTATATCCCATGTCGTATAATGGGTACTGATACCCATTATAACTTAGTAGGTTGGACAACCTTTTCCTCTAAATTACGAACTGGTTTAATTATGAGGACGATATTTGGGAATGAATGTAGTGCGGTTGTTAGTGTTAGACTCTTAAGAGTCTGCATCAGTGGTAGCCATCTTTGATCTTAGTCCCGTAAGAGCAATACTAAATTCTGGCGCCTATATCTCCTTGACCTATTGTCATATATTAACGGAAGAGGTGTCAAATTAAAGGTATTACAGTCCTCCAGGGCACCACCTTACAGAACTTATTTTCGCTCTCAATAAAAAAAATAATGATTTATTTTGTAAAATATTCCTGGATTTTTGTTTTTATATCAAGTTAAATTTTTGAACATACTAAAAGGCCATGCCCTTGAGCCACGTCTCATCAATGTACTTCCAAAGTTTTACATTGATACTTTGATAATTAACGCCACTACAGACGCCAAAGTGAAGGTATGTTCCGCCAGAATTTAACATTGCTCTTACGGGACTAAAATTCAAGATGGTTACCACTGATGAAGACTCTTAAACCACACTTTGAGAATTTAACATCCACCGACCATCATAAATAACCATAATTCGTGACCTCCAAGTAGCTGGCTTACAGGACACGCCACCATCCCAGTCCTGTAATTTGACAGTCGACTACACGCATAGTAAGGTGAAATATATCTTTAGGCTATGTTTTCCTACAGGTGGCAACCATACCATTTAATCCTTAAATCATACTCATTGCAAAAAGTATGTTTGCACCTTCAAACGTTTTGGAGGTAATGGAAATCCAAAATGGAAGACAGTATTTCTATTTTTTAAGGAATTGTTTAAGAATATATAGTACACATACATATATAGTGCAGAAACATACATAATCACTTAAGAGACATATTATAGTTTTATTTCTCAATGCTTTAGTTTATACAAGCTAGTGGATGGATCAGCTTTTTAGTAGCATCTATCTGGGTTGCAGTGAGAAGTTTCTAGGGCGTATATGCTTTGGGATACAAATATTTAAACTTCATCCTTCATGATAGATTAGATAACAGCATGAAAAAGTATAGAAAGTGAACCAAAGTATGACGTAAAACTCAGCTTAAACTAAACTTTCCTGCTCTGAAAATAAATTAATCGACCCCGGAAATAAGCAAAATTGTTCACTGTAATCTCTATATATAAAATTGAATGTATGTATGTATGTCCTTTATGCGTTGCCAAACTACTCATCCGATTGCCATGAAATTTTAGGAAGTTGCTCTATATGTGTCCGGGAAGGTTTTAGTGAAAAAATATTTTCGAAAACCCCATAAGTTTCCATTTTATGGCGTGTTAAATTTCTAATGTTAACCTTATGGAGAGTAAGTTTGTTTACAAATTTTCTACAATAAAAACATTTGATTTCTTAGCTACAGCTGATTGGTTTACTCTCCATTAGCAATATGCTTTACTATCCAATGCCATCTGAATCATTCATTAATGTAAAACTATGAAGTAAATATGTACTGTACAAAATGAACAGCTTTATTCGTCACGTTAATAGTTTATGATTTTGGGGGACTATTTATTTTTATTTTTATTTTCTGTCTGATTTAAAGTCACGTGTTTATATGTTGGCCAAATAAAAAATAATTACAATGTTTATATATATTACGTATATTATAATAATTAGCTGTTGTATATCGTTTCTATAAAATCCGTATTACAGTTAGGTTTGGTTTGAGTTTGGATTGGATTTGAAAATTGTGAATTAATCCACTCAGATTTATTTGTTTTATGGGAATGTTATTAATATGTCTTATTGTTATTCATTATGCCGCGACCCAGAATATATAACCTTTCACAATGAAGCCGTAATGTTATTCGACTTCAGAACATGGCCAATCTTAAAGTTAACATGTATTTACTGACAGGCGTTACGAAGTTCGCCGGGTCAACTAGTACTAAATAAAGTTACAAATGCAAGCAACGTTCATCCAAGCGGGTCACTGTACATTTTTAGTGGGACCTCCCTTCACTGTACCACGCCTTTACAAACCAAATTGAGATCGCTCAAGATTTGGATTCAATCCTGAGTAGTTCCGAATGGCTTCCAACGCTTCACTGTCAGCAAACGCTTTGACCACTGGTCCACAAGTACACCGTCAGAGCAGGCACTTTATTGGCTTGTAAAACTACTCTATAAATAAATACCCCCGTCGCAGCAGACCTGCGTACTCAGCGAATTTCCAAATCAATTATAAATAATAATAATAATAAATGACAAGTTTTATTAAAATCTGTCCATAAACATGAGAATTATTTGCCTATTCTTCATAAGATTAACATGGGAAAGAGTGTGCAGGTTTGCTGCTGTGAGGAACACTGAAATTAGGCATTTCTACCATAAATAATTTTTATCTTAACATTTATACCAACTTTCATCAACATCTGTCCTTAAATAAAGGAGTTTGCCTATTCCCTATATGATTATTATGGGAAAAGAGTATGCAGGTTTGCTGCAATGATAAACACATAAACTATGATTTTTAAGCATAAATGGATAGATCTCAACCAGATGAAGCTAAATATCAAGTTTTATCTAAAAATATTCATTAATATGGGAAATATTAATTTTTCCCTATCCTCCATAAGATTAACATTGGAGCCCCACAACGTACTGTGTTTAGATTTTTTAATATCTCGGTAACCGTTGGAGATAGAGAAAAACTTTAACGAACTTAATTGTGTAGTTTTTTAAGCTGATTCCAATGGTGGAATATAAAATTAGAAATTTTTAAAAATTACATGTGAAAAACGCAAAAAAACCCATTTTGGGGTACAAAACCCCCCCCAAACTACCCATTTCCATTGACCGATATGTCTGGTTTACGAACTCGTCCGAGCATTTGTAGGCCAAATTTGGTCTTGATTGGACCATTTTTACGAGAGTTATCGTGTTCACAGACACACACACACACACACATATATATATATATATATATATATATATATATATATATATATATACATACATATATATATATATATAAATTTTAACGACTATTGTTTTTGGACTCTGGGCACCTAAAGAAGAAAAAATAACATGGTCCCGGGCTTAAGTCTCACCATGAGACCTACGGTAATAGCTTCTTCCCTATGGGAAATTCGCTAATAAACAAGTATAGAAAGTGAACAAGCATGAAGCAATACTAAGGTTGAGACTACACTTACGTGGTCTAAAAGTCAGTTCGAATATATCGTTGGTGAATACACCCTAGTAGGGTGTCACAGATCATTTAAACTCATGAACGGGTGATATTCTGGTAAATGAAAGCTCTAGATAGTGTTTATAAGAGTTTATGAATACGTAATGACATTTGTATTTATTTATTTTACGTTATTTATTTATCAGTACCTGGTGACCGAGCTTTGCTCGTTTAGAATAATACATGTATTATAAAAATTTATTAGAAAAATTAAAACACATTTATTACTCAATGAAAACATTTATGTGGTTTAAATAAAACCGATTTAATACACCATAATTAATATAGCACTGAACAAAAAGTATTGCCCCTGATGGGGTTTGAACACGCGACCTTCGTGTAACGAGGCCAACACACTACCGCTGGACCACGGCGTCTGCCAAATGAGCAACGCCGGTTAAGGTATTTTAGCCAACCTCAATTGTTTTAGCCGATCATTTACTGTTTAACTATCCATACAGTTATTATTAGCCTGTGACCAACTGATTTTGTTATAAACGGAATGAGGATTGAAAAGCAAAAGAGAAATTTAATTTACACATATTAATTGGTTTGTTACAGTAGCTTCAAGCAATACAACAAATACGTTTTCTATCAAAACACGGAAGATTTTGGAAATACTCTTTCCTGCTTTTATTTCGCACAGTTATGTTACCCTTAAGTTTTTATAAATTGTTTAGTAACCTGATAATTTTACATTTATTACATAAATAAAATAAATATTTATGAAAAACCTCTATTCACATATTGTTCTTTACCGTCTTCAATCAAGAACTGTCAAATGGTTATAAACAGCTGTTTTGGTTTGTATTGTTTACATTTTATTCTCCATAAGCGTAATGTTAAATTTTTAGATTTTAAACTTAATATTACAAGAAAACACGAATTTTCCTGGACATTAGACCTATCTAGAACTTATTTTCTACTCGGAAATTAGTTATTTCCAAAATTTAAAGAAATTTCTTAGTGCCGTTTTCGAGATCCGTGTGCAAATATATATATACAAACCTTGCTCGTATTATAGTAATGGATGGATTTTAATCTTACTATTTAAATCTTGATTGAAGCAATTGATTATCTACCCCACCAATGTCCTTTTTACTATCAGTACTTTGACTACCACCTTGAATTTCTAGTAATAAAGGACAGGTCCTTTCAGCCCAATATCTCTAACCTGTCTTTTAACCTTTTCAATCTTTTAGAGAAATTGAGTCCAAGTCGGAGATTGAATGGGGGCTTTGTGTTCTGTAAACGTTGCACAAGGCTTTGCAGCTGTTGACTGCAATGGTGTTTAGTATAGATTTATACAGGGTGTTTCAAAACTTTCAATTCAATCTTTTGATTTTTCATTGATTCTATTTATTATCACCATTATTTTTTATCATTGAATAAAAATAAACAGGTTATGACCGTTTTTGTAGAGTGGGACGTTGTGGCACGTCCATTTTAGATGATATTTTCTAATTGTTGTAGAGGATACCTATATTGTAGAGGATATATTATTATTAAAAATAGTCTAAATTAGACCAAAATGAACTGCCTCACATCACGAAAATTACCATATCTTGTTTATTTTTTATTTAATTTGAAACAATGAGGCATCATTAGATTTGTTTTAAGATTATCTAAAAAGGGGTTTCCTTGTTACACGCTTGTAAGAATACCAGTTTAAAAAGTATTCTTATTTGAAACTGTTAAATGAACGACATTTTGAATTTGTACGACGTAAAAATTTAAAAAAGTTTCAAAAGTCGTTCTTTCTAAAATGTATGTAAAATTTAAGATCTTTATTAATTTTTGGGGAAAAATATAGTAGATATAGAATAAAAATATAGCGTTATTAAAAAAACCATAGTTTTTGTAAAATAACAAAACGCCTTTTAATAGAGTAACTAAGGACCTCAAAACGGTTTAAATGTGATACTATTGCATATCTAAATCAATTAGTCTATGTATACGGATATCTTACGTGGAATCTCAATTATTTGTATCTTCCATCATAAAAAACTATTTTATTTTTTTAATAAACGTCCTAAATCCATTTACAAATCTGTTACCTTCCCGCTTTATACGTCCAATAACCTTTTAAAAATGGTGTTCATTTATCTATAATCTTGTCAACGTGACTCATTATTTTATGTTTTTAATCCATATAATGATGCTATCCTATCAGCCGACAATGAGAAATATATACAATAATAACTTTTACTTTGTAAATGTTATATTACAAAGCAAAATCTCAATATTTTTACTGTTAATCTATACATCATTATTCAATGACTGAAACGTGAAATAGGTTCAAAACGTAAAAAGCTTTTACTTAAAAAAATAATTCAAAAACATGTTGTTTTTTAATAAAGAACATTTAAATATAAAACATCTGATTTGACGACAAACTACAGTTTACTTATAATGTTACAACATTGAATATAATAAATTAAAGAAATTTTGAATACAAAGTAAATATGATGCATGATATGAAAGTATATGAAGTAAATATAAATCAATATATATTATTTTTGGGACATTAATTCAAAAAAATCAATAAGGGTGTGCGATGCATTCATAAAATAAAGTTGGCATTAAGGACAAGAAGCAGTTTGAGGAAAATTTCTCATCGTTTCGTGACGTAATTGACGGGTTAGATTGATCGGAACATTTTACTCTCTAGAATTACTTTAGTTTTTACTCTGTGTAGATGAAAAAATACTAAATCAATTTTCATATCGATCGATCATGTATAACATGTATAACTGGAACTTCAAGAAAATAGGTCTATATCATACCTGCTCCCTATGTAATCTAAACGCGGATGAAAACGTGTTTCATTTTATAGCAGTGTGTCCCATACTGTGGGGAATTAGAAAAAAATGGTTGGGTAAAGGCAGCTTGAATTTACATGAGTTCAAACATTTTTTAAATGGTGGGAATTGGCGGAGCTTAGCTAAATTTCTGAAAAATTCTTCGTTTTACAGGTGGCAACTTATTTCTGAGTTTAATCTCACTTAGCCACAATTTATAGTTAGGTATGTAGGTATGAGCTCGTGCGTGTGCAGCTAGGTATGTACGTTGGTGTGTGAATGTACTCGTGTGCATGTGTATGTGGGATTAGGCTTGCTCATGGGATAGTTACCGGGACACCTCGCACCACTCTCCACAGGCTCTTAAAACTAAAAACCATAACCTAAAGATTTTGTTTTAACGTAATAGTAATGTTAATTATTTATATGGTCTACTGATAGCTTGTAGTCCTTATTAATGTAACTCTCGCCTCATATTTAACTCATTTGTTTATGATTATTTCACGCATATAATTGTATACATCAATGTAAAAAATTTGAAGAAATTTGATTGTTGGTTTTGATTTGTTTTAGTCTCCATACATCAGAAGATTTCAGTTAGTTATTATTATTAGAATTAGTTATTATTATTAGTTAGTTCATGGGTTAGGTATTTTATGTGCATTTATTATTCTTTTCCTTTTCTGTTACAGGCGAAATTTATATTGTATATGATTATTATAGTTGTAGTGCTAACCAAACCGAAGGTCCTTATGTGACCAGTGTTTATTAGTGTTGAAAAATGTATAGTGTGAAAAAAAAGAATCTGTATGAAAATAAAGCACTTTTTCATTCATTCATTCATTCATACAATATTAACTTTTTAGATAATGGTTTTTAGAAATTTAATAACCTTTTTCGGTGCGTTTCTGCTATAGTTTTGAGTTGAAAAATAATTGTAAACATTTTCACATAAGCCTTTTCATAAAAATTGAGGCCAAGGTCTCAAATTGATATCTCAGGGTGTTTCAATTTAATCCAGGTGTGCCAGGACGTAAAACTCGCTCTGTATAACAATGATTCCATTAATGCTCCTTAAAAACGTTGTTGTTTACGTTTCTCCAGTTTGAGCATACATGAATGTTGATACTCCGGTCCTTATAAATATTATATCCGGGCTTACTGTCAGTTCCGAAGATTAGATGCAGGCGCCTCCGAACGAGATGGCACCGGCGGCTACAGCTCTACATTTCATTTGATGATTAAATGTTCATATCAACATTGCCGCTTTGATGTCTCCTAAAATATTGATGCTGGAGTATACTGTCTCTTCATCTGACAACTAAAATGTTGCATCCTTGTTTTAACATCGAATAACGCATATTGATTTCCAGAATTTTTTGACGTGTCAAACAGTTTTTGGTGATAGATGATTGAAAATAGTCCATTTAAATCATGAATTTTGTATGTTGATGATTTATTGATTGACTTGATTTTATGATGGTCGTGTTAGAGAGATCTTTGGTGATGGATTATAAACTCCGTCCATTTGACAACATGAATTTTGCCTGTTGATAATTTTTTAGGTGACTATTGTGTCGTGTCACAGATATCTTTGGCAGTGGATTATAAAAACGTGAAGAATAATTATTGAATATTCATTGTAACATATTGTGTAGTAATGCATAGTTGATGCAAGATAGAAAAAATACCTCATAAAAAGATAAAATACCTCATGAAAGATAAAAAACCTCTACCTGACTACACGGCTGTTGCATATTAATGATTTACTGAGTGATATTGTGTAGAAATACAGAGTGAATTGGCGATGAAAGGTGAAAAATCTCTACCTGACTACACGGCTGTTGCATATTGATGATTTGCCGAGTTCTATTGTCTAGTAAATACAGAGAGATCAGGCTATGAATGTCCTGCATTTGACAACACGACTGTTGCATGGTGATAATTCATTGTCGGGTATTGTGTCATATTACGTATATGATTGCCGATGAATGACGATATACCTCCATCTGACTATATGATACTATATCTTAACTATTCTTATCTGATGATTAATGTGTCGTGTTTCAAAGATGATTAGCGATGTAAGATGAAGATTACTTCACCTAATTATATGATAATCTTTGAAAATGTATGATGAATATTATGTTGTATTACAGAGATGATTGGCGATGGAGGTTAAACATTTTTGAAAATGATGGTCACCAAATGTTTGGTTCTTCAGATCCATCTATCTGACTACACGACTTTTGTATGTTAATAATTCCCTGATGACAATTGCGTCGTATTACAGATATGATTGGCGCTTGAAGATCCAACAATTCTTCATCTAACTCTACGATTATTCCATCATTGATGATTTTTTTATGACTATTTGAGTCGTGTTACAGAGATGACTGGCAAAGGAAGATAAAATATCAGAGATTGTTACGTGACTATGTATACTGGATATTGTGTCGTGTCATAGAGATGATTAGTAAAGGAAGATGAAAGATCCCAGAATTCTACGTGGCTATGTATACTGGATATTGTGTCGTGTTATAGAGATGATTGGCAAAGGAAGGTGAAAGATCCCAGAATGCTACGTGGCTATGTATGCTGAATATTGTGTCGTGTTATAGAGATGATTGGCAAAGGAAGGTGAAAGATCCCAGAATGCTACGTGGCTATGTATACTGGATATTGTGTCGTGTTATAGAGATGATTGGCAAAGGAAGATAAAATATCAGAGATTGCTACGTGACTATGTATACTGGATATTCTGGATATACTGGATATACTGGGAAAGATCCCAGAATTCTACGTGGCTATGTATATTGGATATTGTGCCGTGTTACAGAGAAGATTGTGAAAGGAAGATGAAAGATCCCAGAATGCTACGTGACTATGTATACTAGATATTGTGTCGTGTTAGAGAAAAGACTGGTGGTGGGAAATTAAGGAGTCATCATCAAACATTTTGGTCACCAAATAGTATTTTTTCCTAACAATATGACAATCTTAAGATGTTTTTAGTAAACTAAGATCTAATAGAATTGTTGGAAAGACTGTCGACCTGACAATACGACTATTACATGTTTGTGATCATTGTGTCGTGTTACAGAGATGATTGGAGATGGAGGAGGAGGAGATCAGTGTGGCCATGATCGCCATTTTGGCTGTGGGTTCCCTGTCGATGCTGGCCCTGCTAAGTTGCTACATCTGTGTGTTCCGCCAACTCTGCTGCCAGCCACAACCTACAGCTAAACGGCGGAGGCTGGACTCAAACTTCGGCAATGACTGCCTTCAGCTAGGAGAGACAACGCAGAACGTTGAAATAAGCATGACCACAGCCACCGAACAAGAGCAAGTTAGGACTTGCACCTAAAATCTAGGAGTTGTAGAATACTACAAAATTAATTTTCAATCGAAATATTAATTTAAAATGTGTAATCTTTGTCACTGTTACTAAACAAAAAAATTAAATTTAAAAGACAATTAATTATACTGTGTTCTCAAAGATAATTATGTTTAGATAAGTTTTTACTGGAACCTAAAGTTACTAGTAATTTTTATTCAAATATTATTAGACTGTAATAATTTGTGTTAAAATATTACCACATAATTTTTATTTACTTATGCTTTTAGCTAAGCTGTTCACTTATTCTTAAGTTAAATCTTTTAGAAATATTGAGTTGGAATATTTAGGAAATGAATGTCTTGTTGGCAGTGTTTACCCTGTGTGTCAACCGAACAGACGGTCTTTGACCTTTGTTCTATTGTTCATTGTTCAATGGATATCTATAAACACAATTGCGTTCAATAAATGCACTTTTTGATTGATATTGGAATGTAAGGTACTCTATAAGTAACATAGTCTTAAATACTGATGAAAAAGATTCTTTTCAATGGAAAAATCTCTTAAACATGTAATTATTGCTTCGTTTGACGCATTTCTCATTTTTTTAATTTAGAAAATTATTCATTAAAAAATTGTAAATAGATGCTTGAACGGCTCTTTAACCTTCACCTATTTTAACGGTGGTATGTTTCTAACTATTTACCTACCTATTTGAAAATTTTAAACTTTGTTCCAAACGTAATTGATTAATGAACCTAATGAATTGAAAATGGGGTTTTACCGGTGACTTGGCCAAGAACTGACTTGTTTGTAGTTTGTTAGACTAGATATTTGGCTCTGTTTCAGGGAATATCTGGACGTAGATTAGGTCAAAATTGAAACTGACGTGTTCTGTTGACAAACAAATTTAACAAAAGGTCTTAAACATTTCTATAATATTTTTTATTCCGTTTTAGGTAGAGTAATAAAAGGTAAATACAACCTTATTAATGCATAAACTTTTTATTGAAAATGTATTAATTCGTCAAATTAATCTATTTAATGTTTTCCTCTCTAATCTATTAAACCGGTCCCAGCTCAAAATATTTTGGGTTTTAGATTTTCAAACTCCTTGTCTAATTAAAATTTTAATGCATATTTTAAAATTAAATTTAAGATAAACGTGTAAAACCTATGGAAATTTGTTAAATGAATAAATATATAACCATTTGAATCATTTTAACATAATTATTTTCAAATGTACGTTCACTTTCCGAGCTCTTACATGTATTTCGTGCTGTTCCATGTAATGTACTGTGCTAGATGACACGTTGATGTTTTGTAAATATAAAAGTAAGATATGTATATATACGTATATTTACGTTGTGATATATGTTCAATGGAAATAAAGCTGTAATTTTGTACAATGATTTTTTTCTGCCAGTAAAGCCTATAAATAAAATATAAATTCGAAGAAGTTTAAGTTCGAAGTGATGGGTTATCGTAATAGATTATGCAGATAGCACGATGGACTGGAAATGTTTAAACAGACGACAATTTTGAATGTTGAAAAGGGACTCGATTCTCTGAATTTTTCAATAATCTACAGCGCCTTTGTGATGGAAGCTATTAATTTTTCTTTTAAAATTTCTCATCTTCTCTAACGATCTTTTAATTAATTCTAAATGAAAAAAATCGAACCTATTCCGTTTGGAAAACTCCTTTTGAGGTAAACATATTTTACTTGGAAATAATTTTCTAATTTATGTTCACAGATCGTTCAGTTATAAGCGTCCGACCTAATTCTAACCGTTTGATGAAAAGAAAATTTACTAAAATTTCACTTTCTCTAATAAATATTAGTTTTAGTTCTATTAAAAATCCTAATAAAATCTTTGTTATAAAGCTTGTTTTATATATTAATTTTCACTTTACTAAATAGAAATTAACCTCTGAATTTTATTTCATATAAATAAAATGTTCTAACCTGTATGATAAAACTGAATTATAATCTCATATTACGTTTCAAAAATTGACTTTAAATAGGAAAAATACTATTTTACCACATTACCAAAATTTTGTTCATATAGATTACAATTTTTTATTTAAGACTCTTATACCACCCTATTTCTGGAGTTGTAAATCTATGAAATTAACACAACCAACTCATTATTATCAGTTTATGTAGTTCGTCTATATATTTTATTCAACACTTTTTAAAACTTTCGTGGAAAACCTGTTTTAAGCCCAACTAATTAACTTGGGTATTTTGAAGGAAAAGGAGCGATTCATAAATTTAATTTAGATTATCAGCAGAGCTGTGAGTGGGGAAAACTGAACAGGGCGTAAAAAACGAGAATAATTTATCCAACCTTTTGTTCCAGAATTTTCAAAGAAGCCAATCCCAGGCGAGGGTAACGCTTTGGTCTTTCAGAGCAGAAATACTCGTCAGAAGTCAGCCAAGTATATTTAAATCCAACAAATTTTAAATATTTTGTTCGAAATTCATGGTGATGACGGGTTTATGTTATTTCGAATGTTATTACAAACATTACCCATGTCGATTAATAAAATAGAGATTCATATTTTTTTATTTTAACGGTTTTCAAAATTTTTGTTTTCAGCTTTCTACAGGTTTTGTCCACATTATTTCAGATTACCTAAGGACTGAATCAGATTCAAGATCCCGAAAAGTCAAAAACTTTTTTCTTTTTCTGGATGGAATATTCCAGCAATAACGAATTTAATATATTGAGAAATCAATATTTAGACAAAACAAAATACTTTAAATAAATTAACCTTTCGCGATTGAGATGATATGTGACATATTGTAGTTAATACTATTTGTTATTTGGCACGCTTGAGACTGAAAAGCTGGCAAAGACATATTTAACTATATGTTGTTAATCTACACTTTTTACAAATTTAAATTTAATATTTATACCAATTAATCACCATCATTTGACCAGATATTCCAAAAATATTGGAATTTCTGTCTAGCAACTTTTTCACTCTGTATCATCAACTAACTTTTTCTGTGTATCACATTATGTTTTTCGAAGTTTAAGCCAACACATTGGATTTAGTAATTTATTTAACTCATCTTTACTTGAAATAAAAAAGGTCAATATGTTTTTGTACTCTATTGGAATGGAGGAGGTTGAGACTCTTAACAGACCCAACTGCAACAGGCACAACCCTTGACCCTTAACCATCGCCTCAACACTTTTGACTTATTCACCAATATAGTAAAAATTCCTTTTGGTTGTTGCCTTCGAAAAATGGAGGAAATGGTATCGAACTATAAAACGCACACACTTCCACCGTTACAATAATAAATAGAAATGTACAAGCAATTTTAAAAATCATTTCTGTCTTATGAATCGTTATGTCTTTGACCTCCTTTTTATATTCTTCACTATTTATTCACCATCAGTATTCATTTTATTTTAGTGAAGAAACTTAACTTCGTACCTGTAACAAAATGTGATATAACCTCAACTTTTAACACATCCAAACGAAAACCACAACAGGAGAGGGAACTACAGAAAGAAGAAGAAATCACTAATGTTAGCTGGAGGGAGTATAGAAGAGAAACAGCATGAGTGACTAATGTTGTTATCTACCAAACGCCGACTCGATTCGAGTTACAAAATGCATTGAGGTTATGTGACTTACGGCGTTCTTGCATAGAACAATGTATTTACACTATAATATAGAACTACTGCTAACTCAATTTTGACAAAAATTGACACATGCTGTTTCTCAAGTAACCGATTCAAATATACTTTGTATTTGAGGCTATATTCGCATCTTCACCTTACAACCACAACTTGTATCAATCTATCAGTATCATTATTCACTAGTATACAATGATATACATTAGAATAGTGTCTGTATAATCTACCAAAGTGTGTTGCTGTAATCGACTCGCCATTTAATTACAAAAGTACCTGGTACATATAATACAATACCCAAGAGGATATAGAAGAAAACTCTTCCAGGGAATATAAGGAAAATTCTGTTAAAAGCTTCTAGTTTTAATTGTAAATTTGTTTATGTTTTTTCATATTTAATATGATTCAGTAATTTTTTTATACATATTTTGTTTCTGGTATTTTTAGGATGGATTTCTGAGGGTTATTTGCAAAGCATTGAATGCTTTAGGTTACTATCAAAGATGCGGAAATTCGCTTTTAATTAATATTAATTTTAACTGAAAACAGCTGTTTTAAATTATTTATATAATTAAATACTGCTTTATTGTGAAAACGGACGGTATGTTTATGGAAGTAATAACAATTTTCCCCTATTTCTTTCAAATTATTTAAAATGATTTTGCAAAATAATATATTTATATTTATGGAATGTAAGATTCGAAAAAAGCGTACTTTTGTGAGAAGATTACTCACAAAATAACTTAGGAGGGAACGAACATTTTAAGAGAATTTTTCTCAGAGATAATCGAAAAGCTATCAACATTTGAATTGTATTTTCATTCTCTTTGTTTGTTTTGACGATAAAGTCTTTATTAGGCAGTTAAGTGCTTTTGGATGATATTATCGAAGGTCTTTATAGTTTGTTTTTAAAGCTCTTATAGTTTGGTCCGGTCATGGTGTTTTTAAAACTCCTATTCTTGATCGTGTAGTAGTGTTTTTAAAGTTCTTATTGTTGGTACTGTAGTGGTGTTATTAAAGCACATATTTTTGGTCATATAGTAAAGTTTTTAAAGATCTATCAACATTTGAATTGTATTTTCATTCTCTTTGTTTGTTTTGACGATAAAGTCTTTATTAGGCAGTTAAGTGCTTTTGGATGATATTATCGAAGGTCTTTATAGTTTGTTTTTAAAGCTCTTATAGTTTGGTCCGGTCATGGTGTTTTTAAAACTCCTATTATTGATCGTGTAGTAGTGTTTTTAAAGTTCTTATTGTTGGTACTGTAGTGGTGTTATTAAAGCACATATTTTTGGTCATATAGTAAAGTTTTTAAAGATCTTATTGTTGGCCATGTAGTATTATTTTTAAGCCTGTTTATTTTTATACAGTTTTGAAATAATCGTTGGAAAAAATCTTTCAAAAGGAACTTTTGATAGGAAACTAAATGTTAACAAACATGAAAACTTTTGAATAATGTTGATCAACACCGAAATAAAAAATTCAGTGCATACTTTTACTATAAATCTTATCCTCGTATAAGACTATAATACAACCTGTACTGCTTCATAGGTCATTAATTTTGTCTTTTACCAAATAATCTTCCAAAACCATTATTACCTTGGAAAACGAAAATTTTGAGGACTTTTGGTACATATAGGAAGGAAGTGATGAAGAACATTAAAAGAATGGGAGCAGAGTTTGGAGGCATTTGGTTGACGAGGCCAAATACCAACTAGGTTTCCAATGCCCACAGGATTAAGAGTGAGTAAGTATTTTATCCTCGCAAGGCACATTTTATATTTCATGTATGTATGTATGTCCATGTATTTGTACAAATTGTATGCATTTGTACAAAAAAACAAGTTTATACCCTTATAAATCCAGCTGTTACTTGTATTCAAAATTGACTACAAATAAAGGTAGGGACACACACAACCATCGGGAATCGAACCCGTCGCGTCATTACTCCGAGCGGCATCCTTCACCATTGGCTCAGTTCTGTAGTGTGCTCATGTTTCTTCTTCTTCTCAATCATGATTTCAAAATTTCGTAACAGTACTGTAGGAATTTCCTTTGCTCTAGAAAAAGAAGAAACAGAGAAAATATTGATAATACTAAATATTATTATGTTCTATATTACATAATGTGTTTATTATATATTTGCAATTAATTATTTATTTTCTTCTGGTATCATTGCATCACTATACAACTATACGAATAATAATAATTATTGCCTGTGGTAATAAAAACACATAGTGTTACACAATTTACACTTTATTGCCGAATTTTGGCAAAACGTGCAGTACATTAAAAATAATATTTTGTAAGGGACATTCTGTTTCATAATTAATTATAGTTAGTTACTGAAATCGCCACCCAGGTAGGTATTTTAAGCCAAGTATGAATGTAAAGTGAGTTTAAGATGATTGTTACACGATTGTAGTCTTCTTACTGACATGTTCCTTACACAGAACTGTTAATTATATCCCTACAGTCAATGGAATATCTAAGGGACCTACTTTTTCTACTCGTCCGAACCCCTGCCTCTTAACTACGAACTGGTCTAATTATGATGATGGTCTTTGCGGATTAACGTAGTATTCAATAGAGAGTACATTAATCTACACAAGAGAACACTAAATTCACTGACCATCGCTCACAACTATCCATTCGTGACCTCCAAGTAGCTGGATTACAGGGAACGCCACGGTCCGAGTCAATAGTGTTAATTAGTGTAAATTAAGGTGTGTGTGTGTGTGTGTGTGTGTGTGTGTGTGAGAGAGAGAGAGAATATGTTTATTTGTTTCTTATATTTATTTTACATATACGTTATGTTGTAAATCCAATACTATAATACGAGCAAGGTTTGTATATATATATATATATATATATATATATTTGCACACGGATCTCGAAAACGGCGCCGAGGAATTTCTTTAATTTTGGAAATAACTAATTTCCGAGTAGAAAATAAGTTCTAGATAGGTCTAATGTCCAGGAAAATTCGTGTTTTCTTGTAATATTAAGTTTAAAATCTAAAAATTTAACATTACGCTTATGGAGAATAAAATGTAAACAATACAAACCAAAACAGCTGTTTATAACCGTTTGACAGTTCTTGATTGAAGACTGCGGGGAACAATATAGAGGTTATGCATTAATATTTATTTTATGAATTAAATAAATGCAAAATTATCAGGTTACTAAACAATTTGTAAAAACTTAAGGATAACATAGCTGTGCGAAATAAAAGCAGAAAAAAGTATTTCCAAAATCTTCCGTGTTTTGATAGAAAACGTATTCGTTGTATTGCTTGAAGCCACTGTAACAAACCAATTAATTTATGTAAATTAAATTTCTCTTTTGCTTTTCAATCCTCATTCCGTTTATAACAAAATCAGTTGGTCACAGGCTAATAATAACGGTATGGATAATTAATTAGACAGTAAATGATCGGCTTTGGCTAAAAGACGTTAAACGGCATCGCTCAATTGACTAACGTCGTAGCCGAGTTGTAGAGTGTCGGCCTCAAGAACTATAGGCCGCGAGTTCCATTCCCACCAGGGGCGATACTTTTTCTTCAGTGCTATATTAATTATGGTGTATTAAATCGGTTTTATTTCAACCACATAAATGTTTTCATTGGTCAGTAAATTTGTTTTAATTTTGCTAATTAACTTGTAAAAACATGTCTTATTCTATCCGAGCAAAGCTCGGTCACCAGGTACTTAGTGTTTATACGTAAAACTGTTATTTATCACATTTGCAAAAGATAAACAAAGGTATCAATCTCTCTTTATTCACCGTTATATTATACCAAAAATTACTATCGTATTCAAAATTATTGATATCCTCCGTCAAGGTTTTCAAACAGAGGCACATTTTAATGAAATAATATTTAGTAAATAAAATTATATTAACAGTAAATTAATTTGTCGTTAATATGTTACGCGATATAACAAGTAACAAACACAAATTATTAGACCAAACCACGTCTACTACTTTCCTTCAACTTGAGGCTACAAAAATACATCCCAACGAATATATTATTAAATCTTATTTGGATTTTATTCTTAAAATAATACTCCTGCTGCAAGTTTCCACAAGTTTGAAAGCATGTGATTTTGTCAATATCAGTTTAGTGAATTTTAAGTTTTATTAATCTAACGTTAATCGACTGCAGTCTGCAGTTTTATTAGAAGCACATGTAAATCATCGATGAAAGTTATTGGCTATTAAACCATATTTTTTAAACCAGCTAATCATTTCACTTAAATTAAAGATCAACATTCGGCTGACGAAAAATGTTAAATGGAAAATGGGTTTAAAAAGGTTACTCTGTATATATTCTTAAAGCGATTAAATTAAGGAGGTATTTATCTTTCATTAAAATTAACCTTGTGCAAAACGGTTCGGCATAAGCCTCAAGTCAACGTCAAGATGAACTTTTACCCCATGTTAATCAACTTGGGAGTTTGAGGTAATATTCAACATTATTCTATAGGTAAACGGCTAAATAAATACCTCCCATTTTTGAACTCATGGAGTATTTAGGCTGTCAAAGAACGTACATTATTAATTTGAGACCAATCCTTTTGGCGGGTTTCCTTTATTTCATAAAAAACTTTATCACATCCCCGCACTGACGGACATTGAAAGTTTGATTTCGCTAACAATAACCAACACGATACACAGATGTTTTCACTTCGTTCGTCCAAACTATTTTTTATTTTGGAATATATCGACATGGATATTTCTTAGCTCTGCGAGGGTAATGACAATTCGTCATAAACGCTGACGTCATATAAGAACAGCTGTTTAGAGAAACTTAAAATATTCCCTTAAGGCATATTTATGATCTAACCTATTTCACACAGGGAAGTAAATAAAATCATTTTTTGATCTGTCGATTTATTTGAAACGTTTTTAGTTTAGATACTAAAATTATTTGTTCAATACTAAGATAAATAATTCAGATTTGTCAAATATATTAAAAAGTTTCATTGAGTTTTGTATCGACTTACCAATAAATTACCTTCCCAAAATTTATTTTCAACCATTGCAGCACATGTTTTTCATTGTTCGTTGTTGTTTTGTATGCTGCTCGTTACAATCTGATTTTATCTAATTGAGCTCTGGGAGATTTATTGAAGAGCTTCAAAAGTTGCAAAATCTTACTAGAAATGAATCTTTTTTAGACAATCTGTGTTAAAATATTATTTAATTAAACATTTTTGCCTTCAGCATTGTGTATTGGCTAAATTAAAAGGTAACAGTACCTGCCGTCTTCAATACAATAGTGAATCCATTACTTTAGCAGTCAAAGCTTCAAGCAAGTTAGAAAATCATTTTAACCTCTCCACCAAAAATATACTCACAAACAATAACATACCAATTAACATACGTTTACCAATTAACATACAGCGATTGTCCAAAATTATATATTGGGTAATCAGGTCTTTCAAAAAAAAGGTTGATCGAACACCTCCAGAAACGAAAATTGGAAAACCAACGCTCAAAATTCGCCGAACATCTCACCAGTACAAACAACAATGTAAGCAGCTGCAGTGAAAATCTCCACATCCTGCATAAATGTAAGAAAGGACCCCTGATGAACGACAGGATCGAAGGTATTGTTAGTGGAACGTCAAATAAGCACAATCAACTGTTTCCCCCACCCCAAGGTCAAAATTGTCCAACAGGTATCGGAAAGTCGAACCGTTGGCCGTTAGGTCAACTTTTTGTATGTTGCCAGCCATTTATGTTAAATTCATCTGTTAAGTGTTTATTGTGAAAATGTGTTATTTATTTACACAAGAATTACGAAGACATGTTCTGAAGTGACTTGGACTAATGTATGCTTGATAATGGGAACACTTTGTTCCCGAAACTAGTCGCATACACGATTATTGGAGACGACAGGTACTGTAACCTTTTAATTTAGTAAAATATTATACCTTTCCTTGGTTACACAGTTTTGAGTGGTGTATCTGGGGAACGAAACTTAAAACGAAACATTTTTAATTTTTACCTGAATGGTAGCTCATTGACCATGTCAGGTTAAGGTTGCTAGATCGAAATAAGTGGCCGGTGACTCCTGTCAGACCATAAGCGATCACCTCTGGCTAGCCTATGTGACTAATAGTGCTGTTGACGCCTTGCTTCCTATAACGGAAATGCTTGTTACATTTCCATTAAAAGTTAATGGAAATGTAACAATCCAGGTAAAATGTAAAACCACTTAAAGTAATTATTTTTATTCTCCATGCAGCACTCTTAGTATTACTAAAACAACTCTGTGTTTGTGTTTGTGCTCGTGTTCATGTTCTTATTTGTGTTTGTATTCTTCATGAAGAAAAACGATAAAAATGTATTCCCAAGATATATCTATATTCAAATCAGCTCATGAAATGTGGGTCGGATCCATAAAGAGAACTTCTTTTAAATATGTAATAAAAAGGTTACTTACCTTCACATCGTCGGCAGTGAAATAGTCTTAGGTGACCAGTTTCAAAACATTATTGTTCCATTTTTAAGTTTACCATCTTCTTAATTTAACTGAAGACGAGGAGGCTTGATAATGGAACAATGTGATGATTATATTTTTTATGTAATATTTCTGGTAGGGAACATGCTCAGGATAGCTTAAGGGTAACGCTAAGGTCCAGTAATTCAAAGGTTGTTGGATCGAAACCAGTGGCCAGTGACTACAGTCAAATCATGAGTCACCTCTGGCTAGCCTATGTGACTCACGCCACCTAAGACACCTCGCTGTATTAACCCATTCCTGTCCAAAGACGGACTATGGCCGTCTAATTACATAACATTAATCAATAATTTTAAACAAATTTTAAAACCCCCATGGTACCCACTTTTACAACAACTGACCATAAAGCAAAACAGATGTCCACTGCAGTCTCAAAATGGCGTCAACTTCCACCCAAGCCAGTAACTGTTTATTGGTTTCCGACATTTCACTCGTCTGTGATACACCGTAACCCTCTCGGCCACCAATGCACAGTCAGACATAACGCATTGGCTGGCTCTAAAGCATTTTCTAGCGGCAAACCAGCGAACTCCGTGAGATAGTTCCGAGATCATAGGGGGCTGCAAGGAAATTTTTAATTGATGCCAATACTTGATGTGTTGCGTTACTTGTTGAATAGAGCTGGTTATTTTTATGAAAACATTAGATTTTAACAATTCGGTCGTTAATTCCCACCTTAAGTCCTTAAGTCACCGCATATACTAGACCATGGTAATGAGCAGATAAGGGATTTTTCAATTAAATTAAATATAAATTAAACTTTATCAATCAATTTAACCATTTAATCAATTAAATATGAAGTATTTATAATTTGATGAAGATGAAATGTACTTAAAGGCCAAAAAACAAGCAAACAAGCAAGTAAGTTTTTTTATACAGATCTCATAATACTCGTGTAATAGGTTTTGATCTCTTGTAAGACTGTTGTAATAGCTTTTGCGATGGGATGACAGAGATGTTCTCTGTATCGAGTTTAATGTTGTTTAATGTGATTTGTATTCTAAACAGGAAGGGTCTGGACCCAGGGGACAAAACCAATCAGAACACGTCTTGCTTCCTCTGGCACAGATAAACCTGTATGCGACGTACAGAAAACTAACCATTTTAATTTCTCCACGATACTACATGGAGAAAATATTGTTTTCGTAAACATTTTCGGATTTGAGTCGAGAGTATATATTCGTTTTGGGGTCACCTGAATCCATCATGAAACACCATAAATAATTCATGGTGTTTCATATTTTTCATATATTTAATTATTTTAACTTAAACTATACATCACCATTAGTTTAGATCTTGGATTATTTCATGCGTGGTGTCATATTTATCTTAAAATTACTATTGTAAAAGTTTATAAAAATACCAGTTTTTAAGTTATTCTTTTTAATTTTTGATTGTTCATTTTGAATTTTAAACATGTTTTTTTCATTTTTATGAAAATGTTATTAACATTATTATATTTTATTACTATTGAATATTATTAAAATGTGTACGTTCCATATTTTCTTTCAGAAAAAATATAATTTTTGGAAAAAACTACCTTTGTGAGTAACTGAGGACTTCCGGACGATTTAAATGTAATATTTAGATTTGATTACCCAGGAACAATACCTCAAAAGGTTAGTAGAGAGTTATGATATATCCTATATATGTTATTCCATCTAGACGTATTCATACAATAAAAATAATGTTGCATTTTACTTTCTCCCCTTATACATAGTATATGGAGAAAGTATTGTTTTCGTCAAAATTTTCGAATTTGAGTTGAGGGTGGATATATCCGTTTTGGGGTCCCCTGAATCCAAAAAAGTGGGTTTTGGCGTGATGTCTGTCCGTCCGTGTGTCTGTCTGTGTGTGTGTCTGGATGTGTACAGTGCCACAGCCTACCCCGTTTGTCCGATTTAGATGAAATTTGGCATGTATATATATAGTCACCGTATCTCCAGGCATTTTTTTCATTTTTTTGAATTTTTGATTTTTAAGGGTAGTTCACCCCTAAAAACCCTTAAAAAACGTGAAAAATCCAATTTTCTCAAAAACGGCTCTAACGATTTTGATTAAAATTTGATAGTTTATAGTGCACAGAGCACTAAATAATTTGACACCACCCGCATGTCTGTAAAAATGACGGTTCAAAAGTTATGGGCTTTTAAATGTCAAAAAAATCAAATTTTTAAATTTTCAGCGAAAACAATAAAAGTAAAGTATAACTTGACTGGTACCATTGAAACCAGCTTAAAAAACTAAACAAATTAGTATTTTGAATTATTTGTCTACGACTAACGGTTCCAGAGAAAAGTTAAATTTACTGTCCACGATAAACGCAGTACATTGTCTGAAAGCGCCCAATGTTATTCTTATAGAAAATATAAAAAAATCAATTTCTTCCTTACTTTCCACCCGTTTTCCATGAAACTTGGTATGAAGTGTAAGGTCAAATCACCGAACAAAACCAGCTCAAAAAAGCTTGGTAATACCGGGGGGGGGGGTTCCCCCATACAATTTGAACAATAAATTATTAAATGATATTTAGAATTACTTTGTAGAACGTGATAGTTTTATTACAGATTGTCTTTTTTAAATTTACTTAAGGGAGATAGTATGTGTCAGTCCACTGGTACCATTTATTTTATGATCGTTGTGAAAAAAACTCAACTGGGTCCCTAGTATTAGATTATGGAGAAAATCACTAAAACCTGTAGCAATTAATATGAAGGTATAGCTTTAAACGGAGATTATAGCGGTTGTGGGATTGGTGATAAGGTTATCACCGTGGTTTATTGCATGATCCCTGACATTCTCTGCTTCGTGTAATGTGTGCATTATATAATTTACCTTTACTACGTTTGTCATAGCATTTCTTACTACCGCTCAGTAGATTAAGCTTTACCAACCCAAAGTTTGTCATAACTGCTTTATATGTGTATGATAATCGTATTAGTACGTATAGTCAAAATAATTAATATTGAAGGTATGTATAATATGAATTAACACAATTTACAAACTAGTCAAGAACAATGTACAAGCTTTTAAATCACGATAATTACTGAATAATATTAAAAAAGATTTCAATATTGAAAAAATAAATAAAAATCACTATGATATTGAACTACCACATATCATTTACTAAAAATTGGGTTCCTCTCTTACTTGGTAAGCGCCTTTTTTAAATCATGAAAATCCGGATTAGACCGGAAATTCCTGTGCCATGGAAATGTGTTCGTCATCGGAAGTTCTGTGACATTGAACGTCAGATTACTTATGTGCTCGTCTCCAGAAACTGTGTGACTTGGAAAACCAGATCACTCATGTGCTCGTCTTCAGAAGCTGTGTGACTTGGAAAACCAGATCACTCATGTGCTCGTCTTCAGAAGCTGTGTGGCTTGGAAAACCAGATCACTCATTTGCTCGTCTTCAGAAGCTGTGTGACTTGGAAAACCAGATCACTCATGTGCTCGTCTTCAGAAGCTGTATGACATGGAAAACCAGATCACTCATGTGCTCGTCTTCAGAAACTGTGTGACTTGGAAAACCAGATCACTCATGTGCTCGTCTTCAGAAACTGTGTGACTTGGAAAACCAGATCACTCATGTGCTCGTCTTCAGAAGCTGTGTGACTTGGAAAACCAGATCACTCATGTGCTCGTCTTCAGGAGCTGTATGACATGGAAAACCAGATCACTCATTTGCTCGTCTTCAGGAGCTGTATGACATGGAAAACCAGATCACTCATATGCTCGTCTTCAGGAGCTGTATGACATGGAAAACCAGATCACTCATGTGCTCGTCTTCAGAAGCTTTGAGACATGTAAAACCAGATTACTCATGTTCTCGTCTTCAGAAGCTGTGTGACATGGAAACCCGGTTACTCATGTGCTCGTCTTCAGAAGCTGTGTGGCTTGGAAAACCAGATCACTCATTTGCTCGTCTTCAGAAGCTTTGAGACATGTAAAACCAGATCACTCATTTGCTCGTCTTCAGAAGCTTTGAGACATGTAAAACCAGATCACTCATGTGCTCGTCTTCAGAAGCTTTGAGGCATGTAAAACCAGATCACTCATTTGCTCGTCTTCAGAAACTATGTGACTTGTAAAGCCAGATTAGTTATTTGCTCGTCTTCAGAATCTGTATGACATGGAAAACCAGATTACTCATGTGCTCGTCTTCAGAAGCTTTGAGACATGTAAAACCAGATCACTCATTTGCTCGTCTTCAGAATCTGTATGACATGGAAAACCAGATTACTCATGTGCTCGTCTTCAGAAGCTTTGAGACATGTAAAACCAGATCACTCATTTGCTCGTCTTCAGTCAATCTGTATGACATGGAAAACCAGATTACTCATGTGCTCGTCTTCAGAAGCTTTGAGACATGTAAAACCAGATCACTCATTTGCTCGTCTTCAGAAACTATGTGACTTGTAAAGCCAGATTAGTTATTTGCTCGTCTTCAGAAGCTGTATGACATGGAAACCCAGATTACTCATTTGCTCGTCTTCAGAAGCTGTGTAACTTGGAATACCAGATTAGTCATTTGTTCATCTTCAGAACCGAAAGACATGGAAAACCAGATTACTCATTTTCTCGTCTTCAGAAGCTGTATGACATGGAAAACCAGATTACTCATTTTCTCGTCTTCAGAAGCTGTATGGCATAGAAACCCAGATTACTCACGTGCTCGTGTTCAGAAGCTCTGTGACATGGAAGTTGTTTTGTACAAGAAACCAACATTAAGACATAATTAGTGTAAGATGAACGAGAATAATAAGAATAAGAGTGCTTCATAAGTAAAAAACGCTGATAAAACGATCTGTAAGATTAAAGAGTAATCCAATATTGGTACAAATACGTTGATATTTTGATAGTTGAAATTAAAATCACCCCCTACTAAACTTAATTGTATTAACTGGTTTAGCAGTAACGAGTCACAATATTAAAAATTAACTGTTAATAAATAGCCTAAAGGGTTTTTGGTTATCTGTACTTATAATAGGCTATAGAATAGTTGATATTTCATAGTGAATAACCTACTCCTTTGGTAAAATACCTTAACAAGTATAATATAGAAATGTATACTCATACACATACAAAATAAAATCTAGAGTTAATACGAATCTTCTGTAATTAATTTCATACCTTGATTAGTTACTATCGTATAAGTTACGATACAAAAAAATTGGTGTAGTATTTTATTTCTATCGTTAATTTAAATGCACTAATCATGGATAATTTTCTAATTTGAAAGCATCCCATTGTTGTTTTGAACAGTTGAAAACGTTTTAAACACAAACTTATTTGCAAACAATTGAATGTAGATTTTGTAAATTCTCGTGAATTAGGCAAATTATAATTAAAAACTTTGGTATTCTCTGTGGCTAAGATCATCATCGTTCTTGTGGAGAGGAAATTCAGTTTGAATGTGACTAAGTACTGTTGAGGATTGTTTAGAATTTTAATGCAACAAGATCGCAGAATGTTTTCCTTTTTAAAAATAAATAAATAAATAATCCATGACTTTCAGGGGTTTTTTATAATTATTTATATAATGATACATAATGTAAGATATCATCAAGAACAACGGGAAAGTATCTTTAACGAATTTATTCAAACAACTTACAATGCTCAATTTTGTACCATGCCGTGAATTGTTTCGAAAAACTTTAACGATTATAAATATTTAAATACGTTAGTTGTCACCAGCCAGTACTAAACTCTAACTAACAGTAATAATTCCATATAATCAAATACAAATATGACACCAGGGTCTCCTATACAGAGGAGTTGAATAATTCAAACTTTGGTCGTGAAAGACTCACAGCATAGCATAAACCCCAAACAGACGTCGTAAACAAGTCGACATTGAGAGTTGAAAACTCAAACCTGGGTCTTCAATGGGGTAAAGCATAGAGAGGAGCTGAAAAACTTAAACCTGGGTCGTAAACAAGATACACCATAGAGTGGAGCTGAGAAACTTCAATCTGGGATGTAAATGAGTATTTTACATGAGAAGTTAAAACCCCAAAACGGGCCATCTTAACAGTTCCTCCTCACCTCATCCTCCTTGGTGGCGTGGACGTATTACGTATAGATACTTATCATCGTATTGGAAAATTGAATTATGTTCTTACACTCTGAGAAGTTGGCAACCGTCGGAAAACAGTCTCACAGTCTCCATCATTCCCTCTCCTTGAGTGGCATGAGAGACGTATTACGGCTTATAAGACATTTACCATCGTATTGGAAAATTGAACAGCTGTATTCTTACACTCTGAGAAGTTGGCAATACCGATAACAGTCACCTCACAGTTTCTCCATCACTCATCCTCTCCTTGAGTGGCGTGAGACGTATTACGGCTTATAAGACACTTATCATCGTATTGGAAAATTGAACCGCTGTGTTCTTACACTCTGAGAAGTTGGCAACACCGATAACAGTCGCCTCACAGTTTCTCCATCACTCATCCTCTCCTTGAGTGGCGTGAGACGTATTACGGCTTATAAGACACTTATCATCGTATTGGAAAATTGAACCGCTGTATTCTTACACTCTGAGAAGTTGGCAACACCGATAACAGTCACCTCACAGTTTCTCCATCACTCATCCTCTCCTTGAGTGGCGTGAGACGTATTACGGCTTATAAGACATTTACCATCGTATTGAAAAATTTAACCGCTGTGTTCTTACACCCTGAGACATTTGGCGTAAAAATAAAGAACTTTTGCACTCCTGATATCTCCTGGAAAAAACACAAGAAAGCAGATTGTATATTACCAACGTACTGAATATCATAAAACTCAAGAAAAAATCACGAAATCCTAATCAGTTGTTATTGTTTTTTTAAATAACATTTAACTTAAAATGAATAAAGTAATTTGTCTAGCTATCATTATATTTAAAACACTATACTATTAAACATTATTTTGAACGTATAAATTAAAAAGGGGAAATGGAAAAAATTGAGCTCTTCTAATAGAACGTAAATTTAATAATTTCAGACCCATGCTTACAAACACTCAATTTTATTATGCTATATGATTTCTATAATTCCATATTTATTTTATCATTGTAAATTGTATAATTAAGCTCGTAGTAAGCTGTCACAGTTTATTTTATATTGATTTTGGCGGTAGGGTTGAAGTTCTAAGCCCTGTAGTTTGTGATCCTAAAGCTGTTGTTTTTCCTCAAACGCAAACATTATTCCGCTACATTACATTGTATTCTCAACACAACATGAACCATACCAGAAAGCTTCAATGTTGAACATCTAGAACGGGAAAATATACAAATTAAATTCACGTGAATTCACATAAATCCAAACTCCGTGAGATATCTAATTGCTTGGAAATGCACTAACTTGGCATGCAGTATGAAATATTAATTTCTCCCCAATTACCTTACATTAATTTCTACCTGCCACTTCAGTCTTGACTGTATCCACTTTACAAATAGGTCCCTTCTTCTAACCAGTATACTAAACTACTTAGTTAAAATAGTCCTAATTGACTCACTGGTGGTATTTCCTAGTACAAAGATCAAAATTACGTACCATTAAAATAACCCGACGCTTTAACGGCAGAATTACTGTCTGATTATTATACAATTCGGTGGAGTATTCCTTTCTGTAATATCTTGAACAAGTTCGTTTGGCAACGCAATCGGACTAGATTAACTACACTTTTGGGGGGTTTTGCACTCCCCAAAAGTTTTAATCATAACTCTTGGTAGACGTGTTACTGAGAAATTCAACATTGTGTAAAGCTTATCTTATGGAGAATAGCTAAAAAGTAATAACTCACACATTTAGTTAAATATTCTTCCAAAATTTGGTATTCAAATCCATCTAGTTAAGTTTTATCGATGTTTCCGTAGAACCCCAAATTTAATGTTTCTTACTGCAGAAAACCAACGTTTTCCTTATAATTCTTAAGGAGAATAGATAGTAAATTGGTATAACTCACTTAAATATTGACATAAATTTATAATCTGTTGTATGTGTTTTCCTAAGTTAACAACCTTAATATAAGCACATTACCAAGTAAAAAAACCCTTTTTGCAGCACACCTGCATTGTATTTTTTTACTTCGTACACCAGCGTGCTGCGTGCGATCTCATTTAATCAATAGATCGAAATTGCATACCTTTAAAAGAATCCTTCCACAAGGAAGTCCTTTGGGTATCCAGAGTGACGGCCATTCCTATCTCTGTATTTACTTTTTGTCTCTCTTGGGGGCTTGATTGACTTTTAGCTGAGTCTGAACATCTATCAACTTCCGGTCAGACCAGAATTCTCGTGGATTAGTTTATCTCCTCATATCCTTCCTTGAGAGAGGTGTCTTGGAGGAAGGATGCCTTAACCAGTAGGAAATAGTTTAAGAAACTACTTAAATGAAAACATATAACGGATTTTGCCGGTTTTTTTGGTTATGTTTGCAGTAGTTAATAGTATGGCGTAAATGGGGAGCGGTTGGTCTAGTGGTAGGTTGTTCTCTTGTGTGGATTAACGTCCGCACCATTGAATACTACGTTAATCCACAAAGACCATCCTCATAATTAGACCAATTCGTAATTCAGAGGCCGTGGTTCGGATTCCACGTTAAACTGTAGGTCCATTAGTTGCCATCGGCTGTTGGGCTATCAATTAACAGTCCTGTCTAAGGAACATGTCAGCCTTAGTCAGTAACAAGACTACAAGATCGCGCCACAATCATCCTACATTCATTCCTCATTCATACTTGGCTTAAAATACCTATCTGGGTAGGTCGCCATTTCAGTTTAAAAGTATAAAAAGTAGAGAATTCTAACTTATGTTCACTTTGGTGCCCAAGGTCCCGAGTTCAAATCCCGCCAATCACCTATGGATTTGTGCAAAGCGGTTCCGGGTGATGGCCTGGCTTAGACTAAGTCCTGGGATTAGAAGGTGGGGCAGTAAACAAAAAACCCACGTAACGTCATAACGTGGCAGCATAGTACCGTAGGAATTTAACAGCGTAAAATAGCGTACATCATTTGTTCGAAATGTGTTTACCGGACTCGCTTGGTAATCCCGCACTCGACATGACCCCGAATGGGAAGACCACAATCGACAGGTAAACACCAATTATGGGACTTGTAACGTAATATTTTTTTAGTATTTTTAAGGAGATTATAACGTTAAAAAATTGTAATATTTATGTTAATTATTATTTTTCATTATTTATACTACAATATGAATAAATTAGTTACTTATGAATACATTTTTAACAGTAATATTTATTCTATAAATTTTATAGGGATATGAATAAAATTTATTCAATAACTTTATCCAAATATACGAGATTTATATAGTTAGGATAAGAATAATAATTGAATTTATTCTCTTAGACAAAAATACGCACATATGAATACAAATACATAAAATCTTGCCAGGTCAGACTAGAAAAAGAATAAAATAACCTTAACAACACAAAAAATCAAGATACTATAATACAAAAAAAATTACAAATAAAATGATAGCCTGGTTTAACTTATTAAAACAAAAATAATATTTACAAATACTAAAATAAAATGTAACTTGTCTAAGAAAATAATTAGTGGCCTCTTAAGGCAAAGCCTGTGTTGAGGTTAAAAAAATCATTTTAATTTAAAAGAAAATAAAATTTAAATCAGCAATAGACAGAGGAAAAAGTATATAATATGAATTTGATAAAAGAAAATAAAAGCCTCTGGCACTTCTTCAAATATAACTGCTGCACACGTATAAATACATCTGTGCATACTGTAATCTAAATTAAATTATCTAACAAATTGTCTTTACGGTCCACACTAAAAAGCCATTTCTTAAGTTCTTTAAAAAGAGCATTCTTATTTCTTATAATTTTGATATTTTTGTTAGTATAAACCCAATATTTTTGGATTCAGTGATTTTTTACATCTCAAATCACAAATAATTACAAAAATAACACTTCTATGAGAGAAAACTTAGTTTCCATAATCCAAATATATGAATCCTTTTAAAGTTGAACCAAGCTTTTAAGTGTTTACTTCCTTTCCATGAATTGAAATTTTTTTCGACAAAATATTCAGAATGAAAATCTACGTTAAGACTCTCTGAATCCAAAAGGGAAATTTGTTGGATTGATGTGTGTCCGTCTGTCTATGTATCAACCCCGACGCCAAAATGATGATCATATTTTTTATGAAATTTGTTCTAAGGATGTATATCAAGACTTTTTTTCATTATTAAAATTCTTTGTATACTACTAAAACCCTATTAAATATCTTGGTGTATAGTGATTAAGGTCTCAAACACTAAGACTGCATTAATATATAAGTGACCATTCAAAGGTTTTCTCCTTTTAAAAGATTTTTTCGGTAAAATAATAAATTTTAAAAAGAGTTTGACTGTCCCCATGCAGCCAGCTGGAAAACTAGTAGAACAAATCAGTAATAAATCAACGAAAAAATGTAGAGAAAATTTGTATTTATTGTCAGCGAAAAACCTTCTTATTTATTAACAGTTTTTCGAGTAACTTGTGATAAAATCATCCAATAAAACCTACTCATAGAGTGTGTAGCCACTTAGTGGAAGGGGGGATGTTGGTTGAGTTTGAAATTCCCCCAAAATCTTTTAAATTGTTGTAAAGAGAATTTTTATTTTTTAGTCTCAGGATTAAAGGGAAACACTAGAAGTGGTATTTTCATTTTCATTCTTTCAATTCAGGTATTTTAACCACATATTTTAAGTATAGTTAGGTGAAATAACATTTTTTTGATTAATTTTGAATAAAAAAAGTATACAATGGGTGTAAAATATGTTATCTTTGTTTTAAGTATTTCTTTTGAAGGAGGAAAGTGTGTGTAACCTCAGTGACACCATCTATTTTTAAATTTTGTAAAAAACATACCTTTTATTTAAATTTAATATTAATACTCTATTAATATATTGTTTAGACTAAACAGAGAGGTACCAAGCGTCGCAGTTTGTAATCTGCACGCTGTTGTTCGAGCTTAAACACAAACATTGCTCCCTTACAATACGTCATATTCTCAACACAGCATGAACCGTACCAGCCAGCTGCAATGTTCAACGTGTCACGGAAAATTCACTGTCAAATAAATTCTCAGAAGTCCAAACTCCGCGATGGACCCACATGTTTGGTGATGCACAAATCTGACGTATTTTATATTTTAACTTTTTTTCCTGAGCCTAATGGATCGACAAATATTTACAGCCTCGTCCATTTTGTATTTTATATATGTTTAAAATATGAAGTTTCCTAATAATAGACCAAGCGAACTTTAAATTTTTTTAGAATATTTATTACATACTGGTCTTGTAATTCTAAAAGGTAGCATAAAAACCGCGACTGGATATACATAACCACGATGTAAGATGAATATAAATAAAAAATGTTCATTTTCTTATATTTTAACTTCCTTACATCCAATGTCCACCTTTTTCTGGTAGGTTTGCGAAAAATGCAAATTTATAAAGGTTTTTGGAAATAATATTACAAATCTTCCAAGACATAACTGATCTAAAAATAATCAAAAAAGTATAATTATTACAGTTATTGAGTTTATTTCTAATTAATATTATTTTAGTTTGATTTTATGTTGTTTGATATTGCTAGCTTCAAAATAAGCGGGCATATTGCAACAAACTTTTTTTATTTGTTTGTACAGCTGTAGAGAATATTTAAAAGGGGGATTTCCAAAAATATGAAAAATGTAATTTTGTATAGTTTTATTTAAATATTTTTATGAAAAAATACATTATATACTTATATACTAAAAAATGATTCCAGAAGTGCACTGAAACAAATGGTAAAAACAGATTTTATCTGTCATATAGTTATTGGGAAAAAGGAATTCCAATATTATTATGGTAAGGATAGGGACATCCGACTCCCATTAAAGAAAACAATTATTTTGTAAAAACCACAAAACTGTAGATATCTGATAAACGAATACCAGGCGTTTTGGGGGGAAAATATTCTTGATCTTCTCTTTATTAAGCATATTACCTTTTCCCAGAGTTAGGCACTTTATTTATGGGACACTATAAATTGAACACTGTTGTATCATTAGTGTTAATCGTTGGAATAAACAAATAATACCCCCGTCGCAGCAGACCTGCGTACTCAGCGAATTTCCAAATCAATTATATAATAATAATAATATATGACAAGTTTTATAAAAAATCTGTCCATAAACATGAGAATTATTAGTCTATTCTCCATAAGATTGACATGGGAAAGAGTGTGCAGGTTTGCTGCTGTGAGGAACACTGAAAGTAGGTGTTTCTACCATAAATAATTTTTATTTTTAACATTTATACCAATTTTCATCAACATCTGTCCATAAATAAAGGAGTTTGCCTATTCCCTATATGATTAACATGGGAAAAGAGTATGCAGGTTTGCTGCCATGATAAACACATAAACTATGATTTTTAAGCATAAAAGGGTGGGTATCAACAACATGAAGGTAAATACCAAGTTTAATCTAAAAATATTGATTGATATGGGAAATATTAATTTTTTCTTATCCTCCATAAGATTAACATTGGAGCCCCAAAATACAACGTACTGTGTTTAGATTTTTTAATATCTCGGTAACCGTTGGAGATAGAGAAAAACTTTAAGAAACTAAATTGTGCAGTTTTTTAAGCTGATTCTAATGGTGAAGGAATAATTTTTTTAATTTTCAATTTTTAAAAATTACATGGGAAAATGCAAAAAACCCATTTTTGGGGTACAAAACCCCCCCAAACTACCCCTTCCGATTGACCGATATGTCTGGATTACGAACTCGTCCGAGCTATTGCAGGAATACACGTTCCTACCAAATTTGGTCTCGATCGGACCACTTTTACGAGAGTTATCGTGTTCACAGACACACACACACACACACACACACACACACACACACACACACACACACACACACACACATATATATATATATATATATATATATATATATATTTAACGACTATTGTTTTTGGTCTCTGGGCACCTAAAGAAGAAAAAATAACATGGTCCCGGGCTTAAGTCTCGCCATGAGACCTACGGTAATAGCTTCTTCCCTATGGGAAATTCGCTAAAAAGACTATGTATACATTTTTCCGTCATTTTTTTATTCAGATTCAATAAGGTTTATCGTATTCACATTAGCATAACCTCGATCGTCCCCAATAAGTCGATGTTATAATTTAATGTGACTCAAAATTCGCAGCCCGCTGTCGGGCTCTTTACGATCGCAAGCGGCACGATAATACAACGACGGATATTGTTTCGTTAAGCCCTATAACTAACTATGGGCTCCCTCTCTGTTTCTCGCTGACCGGACAAAAATTCGTGTTAGACGGTCCAAAATTGTAACCATTTTTAAATTTTAATTTTATAGTCAATTTTCCCGCCTATAGTTCTGTAACATACACTGTATAGAGTATTTATTTAGTACTAGCCAAAGTATCCGTTCTTCGCACGGGTTAAAAAGGCTGAAAGGTGTAGGCTCTACTGATACATTTAAGTTATTGTTAATTAATTATTCATTGTTTACAAAATGACAAAACACGAGTGTCTACAACATTTCAAAGAAACATCTGTCAAATATTGGGAGAGGATAAGGATTAATGTAATAGAGACAGTCGTCGGAAAAAACTTAAAATCTACCATTCCGCTATTTCAAATAATTCACTAATTTCGATCCAGCAGTTTATCTGAAAAATCAACTTTATTTCTTCTTCTTCCCGAACTGTCAAAATATAGTGCAAACGGATGTTGTCATTAGAAAATGTAAACATTGAAACCTAGGACGGTCACGGCAGCTCTTTCTTCTTCTTCTTCTTCTTCTTCTTCTTCTCGAACTGTCAAATTTTAGTGTTCACAGCTGTTGACATTCAAGTAATTTTATGTTTTCATTCTTTGAAAATGTAAACATTGAAATTTAGGACGTTCATGGGGCGTAGCCAAAGGGGATTTTAAGGAAACTAATATGCCTATGTGTTGCATGAGATTAAGATCTACCTTTCTGTAAAATTTCAAACCGGTCGGTTCAGTATTTTTCGCATTTACTTGCCACAACAAACCTACAAACAAACATACAGAAACCACCTCTTCTTTATAATATTATAGATATATCATCCAAAAGTACAGACTGTCTAATTGCAAAACAGTTGTTTTGAAACAAAGTGTTCACATAAAATGCCAATTATGAAATATACGTTATGAAATTATGTTATATGTGTGTTATTTAATATAAATTAATGGTTGTTAGTTTAACAAAACAGCAGTATCACACACAGTCAAAAAAATGTTTTGTGTCAATTTTTAAAGGAGTTTAACAATTTATAAAATAAAACATATTATGAAATAGTTAATAACCAAAAATTAAATACACGATAACGTAAACAGCAAACATGGAATTCCACAAACATTTCAAGCTAACAAATGTAATTAACAAATATCAAGAATTACGTTTATTAAAATATTTATCGTCAATGAGTAAAATTTAATCATTTTTTTATTTTTTTTTTTACATTTTAAATTTCACATTTCAATCTAGAGACTAAGGCATATCGCATCTAAGTATTCTTGTACTGAGTAAAATGATTTCTTCTTGAGCCAATTTGATACAACAATCTCAAACCTATATGGGTACATTTCTGAGAAACAGAGGTTGTTTATTGAATAATAGATATTGTTGATAATTATGGTGTAACAAGTTTATTCTTATACCTATTGTTGTGTTCATACTGTTGATATTGTTTCTGAAGAGTCTTTTTCAGCCAGATAAAAACTTTTTTACTTCAGAGTAGTTTTCCCATAGGTGAAGTCCATAATTGAACTGGAAATGGAATAATCCATAATAGGTCAAAACTCCTTTCAAATAACACAAAATTGTAGTCTTCTGAACAGAAAAGTAGTTCTAGCTAATTTTAGCGAATTTCCCATAGGGAAGAAGCTATTACCGTAGGTCTCATGGTGAGACTTAAGCCGGAAAAATATATAAAATTATATATATATATATTATATAATATATATCAATATAAAATTTTAAAATATAGATTTTACTCACCAAAGAGAAAAATCGGTGTTTGTCTCCCAAGAGAGTATATGTAATATTTTAAAAAATTTATATAAATTTAAAATTTTAAGCCAATGTTTAATCTATGGAGGATATGGAAAAATTAATTTTTCCATATCCTCCAATATTTTTTGGATAAAACTTGATATTTAGCTTCATGTGGTTGAGATATATCCATTTATGCTTAAAAATCATAGTTTATGTGTTTATCATGGCAGCAAACCTGCATACTCTTTTCCCATATTAATCATATAGGGAATAGGCAAACTCCTTTATTTATGGACAGATGTTGATGAAAGTTGGTATAAATGTTAAGATAAAAATTGTTGATGGTATAAATGACTTCTTTCAGTGTTCCTCACAGCAGCTAACCTGCACACTCTTTCCTATGTTAATCTAATGGAGAATAGGCAAATAATTCTCATGTTTATGGACATATTTTTATAAAACTTGTCATTGATTTGGAAATTCGCTGAGTACGCAGGTCTGCTGCGATGGGGGTATTTTGCAAATATATTCAACTATAATACTCCAACTCGGCCTGCTGTCTTCAATACAATACATAATAGTTTTAACAGGTTTCAAGTTTCAAGTACTGGATCAGACTCCAGATCAAGAAACAACGTGAAACTTTGTTTTACTTATCGTGATGGAAAATTTCTTTCGTAAAACTTAAATAAAATTAACAGACGTTAAGCAGACTGGCAGGGAATTAGTGAGCAAGGTTCTACAGTCTACACGCCGGCAGCCAGACCTAACTGAATTAGACCGACATCTGCGTTGAAGGTAAACTTTCCAGCAGTTGTTTGCTATTGTCGTTCAACTCCGATTCGAGTGCAAATCCAGTCCTATTGGAGTGGATTCAAAAACATTTCCACCTCACCAGCACCATCACATCAACACAGAACATAATTAAAACACAAATGCCGATGGCTTTATTACGAGTGACGGTGAAACTCTTTGACGCTATTAATTATTGTATTTACTCAATGAATAATCAATTAGTGACATGCTTTAAACTATGTTCATTATAATTATTAACGTAAATATATACGAAGCTGTGCTTGTTTTTTAAACATGTAATCAACGCCTTATATGCTTTAAAATCCTGGTATATCGATTAAGTTCATTAAATCTTTAATTTTTTTTATAAATTGTGAATAATGAATAAATTACTACCAACTACGCTAGAGTTGGTACTAACCCTACTAACCCAGCACCTCACCCTGCGTACATTTACCCTACACTCAGTCACAACTAACCTATTCCAGTCCAAAAGCACCAAAATCAAAATCACCAATTCCTTAATTCCTGGAAAACCAGCCCATATGCACCAAACAGAATTTACAGATGATTGCACATGATAATGAGGTTTTTGAAGAGGGTTTAGTTTCGGCGCGGGTAGTCGAAAGGGGGTCTGACCTTGTGATAGTGCAAAAGGACGGAATAAAAATATAGGGCCTAAGACAAAAATATATTAATACAGAACTATAAAACAATTGAATAACAATTGTAGTGAAAGTGAATTACATAAAAACACATATATACACGTATACATTATATATATGTATGTGCATATATTATATGTGTCCATAAACACGATAACTCACGTAAAAATAGTCCAATCGTGACCAAATTTGGCAAATCCCTCTTTTATTTTATTCGGATGAGTTCGTAAACCAGATACGCCGAATCATCCGAAAGCAAATTCCTTCACCAAAAATGGGGTTTTGCGTTTATACATGTTTTTTAAAGTTATAAATGTTGTTAATTACCAGTGGATTTAGCTAAGAACAAAAACAATTTAGAATGTTGACATTTTGCAAGTGTTGAAGTCAAGCTGACAAATTTAGGTTTTTGTGATTATCATGGCAACAAACCTGCTTACTCAAACCCATGTTAAACATTTGTCAAACCCCCTTATTTGTGAAAATATGTTTTTAAACTTTTTTGCATTGCTTCACCTGGTAAAAATATAATTCTTCACTATAAAAATACCTTCTTAAGGGTTCCTCACAGCAGCAACCCTGCATACTCATGATTATTATGTAGTGTAGATAAGGAAGTATAATTTCCTTAGTGGTCAACATAAAGTTATGAAATTAGGTATGTGGCTTTTGGCATGAAAATAAAGTGTACATTCACTGAGTACGCTGGTCTGCTGCGACGTGGGTGATGCTATAATGCTATTGCCTGTCAAGCGGGCGCTGTAGATGGCCAATTATCGATTCGTGGTATTTGTTGCTTTTAACATTTGGTAAATTTTAGCATATGGTGCTCCTGGCATGACACGGTTAGTAGCTGGCACTAGCCTAACCTCTTTGTGATCCAATCGGATGTTTTTCAAGTTTAATCTATTAAGGGAGTTAGATACCTCCTATATTATTTATGGTAACATAATTAATTACCTTTTCTCAATAACTATAACAACTATGAAAATGATTTTTTAGATTATTTATTGTATCTTTGGCATAACTTTAATACAGGGATTTTAAAATATGTATGTGAATTTACCATGTGTATTTATTATAATAAATATTAATAATATAATATTTTATATTATTAATTATTATTTACTATAATATGCAATGTACAGTTGAACTTCAGGGCTTTAGCTAGAACAGTCATTGAGAAAATGTAATGTTTGTAAAAATCAAAACTTTTGGGAAACGAGTTTTAACTTAAATGAAACGGAAGTTAGAAAATTCCTAAAGCACAAGAAGGTCCTGATTGTCAGTCAATCCATGTATAAATAAATTTATTTTCCTACAAATTCAATTATTATTTTCTAAATCAATTGATTAATTCAATTTTTTCAACATCCTATGTTTTGTTTAATTGAGGGACCAAAAAGAAGTTCAAATATTTTCCGAAATCGTTCGTTGTGTGTTATATGTTTTTGCAATTGAAATTAGGAATAGTATAAAATTAATAAATTATTATTGAATTTTTGAGGTACCAAATCCCTTTGACAACTATAAGGTTTATGTTAGTAAGATTTTATTGCGGACATTTTCCATAAGGATTTTATATAAAACAATGTTTCGCGACGTTTCGGGATCTGGAATCCGATCTCGTCCTCAGGTGAACTAATATCTTAGCATAAAATAATTAATACATTATCCGCACTAAGCCGGTATAAAGCTGAAAATAAAAAAGTTAAAAGCAGTCAAAAAACCTTACAAACAAACCATTTACTATTACATAAGAAACATTCATCATGACAATGGTATATTTGGTATATTCACTTCATTTCAATTCTAGTGGCCTAAATCAACTATAGTAGCATTACACTACAATACATTTGTTTGTTTACATTGTGTTGTTTACATTTAAACAAACTACAGTTTAAGTAAACTTTCAAATCACAGCTGTTAATTTTGTAAAAACTACACTCATAACACCTGACACTACACTTTGTGCACTCTTTTCGGAGCCCTTTGGACGGATTATCTGGAACTTTGAATCAAATCCATTCCCTAACCAACTTGAAACACAAAAAATCATCATTATTGGTCCATCAGTTTAAAAAGAGTTCAATAACAAAACGTACAGAAGATTTGTGTATACTAAGATTACTTTTCTTTTTGATGAGACGATAATTTCTTTTGTTACAGTTTCCAAAAAGATTTATATATATACAGGGTGTTCATTAAAGTCGGGAACAAACTTTGAGGGGTGATAGTACTCATCAAAATAAACAAAAAATCACCTGTAACCATTTGTCGAAAAATCCTTCGTTTAGCCGCTAGCCGCCATTTTGTATTTTTTACAAAAAACTATATATATCAAGAGATATTTAAGATTCAGAAACCAAACTTTGCATACATATTTATTGGTCAAAGAGAAAAATATTTTCAAAGTATCATTTAGTTTGCTTTTATATTTTCAAAATGGCGGCGGTTAAAAATAATTTAATTAAAATAACAAAAAACCCATTAACTTTATAAAATTTTTACAAGTATTTTTTCGGTATCTTAAATAGTTCCTTGATATATAACGTGTTTTGTAAAAAATACAAAATCGTGGCTAGCGGCTAAACTAAGGATTTTTCGACAAATAGTTGTAGGTGATTGAGTTGATAGGTGAAACTTCGCATACATATTTAATGGCTAAAGAAAAAACTATTCTCAAATTATCATTAAGTTTGCTTTTATATTTTCAAAATTATGGCGCTTAAAATATTTTAATTTAAATAACAAAAAAACCATTAATTTTAAGAACCGCCGCCATTTTTAAAATATAAAAGCAATCTTAATGAAACTCAGAATATTTTTCTCTTTGGCCAATAAATATGTGTGCAAAGTTTGGTTTCTGTATCTTAAATAGTAAAATAAAAAAAATAGTAAAATAAATAAATATAAAATACAAAATGGCGGCTAGAGGCTAAACGAAGGATTTTTCGACATATGTTTATAGGAAATTTTTTGTTTATTTTAATGAGTACTATCACCCCTCGAAGTTTGTCCCCAACTTTAATGAACACCCTGTATATAACAAAATGTTTAGGTGAACGGAATCACTCACCTTTCCACTACTACTGTTTGATATAAAGTATACAAAAGTGTTATTTTGCGCACATAAAACCAGGCCTTATACAATTTCGTAGTAAAACAAAACCGCATAAAACCTTTGCGGGAGTGAATAGCTTTGGTGTCCTCACTTTGAATAATGTCCTTGGCGTTGGAATAAAATAAGCCCAAAAATGCGGCTGCGGGCGGCATACTGGCCCCTAGCTCGGTCCCTATATTGATCCGAACGAGAAATATTTCAAAATCAAAGATCTCTTTGGGGAATGATTTTTTAGCGAATTTCCCATAGGGAAGAAGCTATTACCCTTAGCTAATTATTATAAAATTTTTAATATATTAAATATTATTAATATAAATATATATTTATATAAAAAAAAAATATTTATATATATGTTTAACACGATAATTCGTAAAAATTGTCCGATCGAGACAAATTTGGTAGAAACGTGTATTTACAAATGCTCGGACGATTCGTAAACCAGACATATCGGTAAATGGGAACAAGTTTTTTTGTACAAAATATTTTGGCGTTTTTCATGTATTTTTTTTAAAAATTTATATTTCAATTCGAATCAGCTTAAAATAAAAATAATTATCTTAAAGTTTTTTCTCTATCTTCAATGGTTAAATATTAAAAAATCTAAACACAGTACATTGTATTGTGGGGCTAATGTTACTTAAATAAAAAATTAATATTTCCCATATTAATCAATATTTTTGGATAAACTTATGTAGCTTCATGTGGTTATCTGTCCATTTATGCTTAAAAAGAATCATATTTATGTGTATCATGGCAGCAAACCTATACTCTTTCATATTAATCAAAAGGAATAGGCAAACTCCTTTATTTATGGACAGATGTGATGAAAGTTGGTATGAATATTAAGATAAAAATTATTTATGGTAGAAATGATACTTTGGTGTCAAATGATAATGGCTTTTCGTAGTGTAATAAAACTAGGCACTAACTGTGACTTATATTTTGTAAAAAAAAAAATGACTACTTTCAGTGTTCCTCACGGCAGCTAACCTGCACACTCTTTCCCATGTTAATCTCATGGAGAATAGGCAAATAATTCTTACGTTTATGGAAAGTTTTTTATAAAACTTGCCATATATTAGATTATTGATTTGGAAATTCGCTGAGTACGCAGGTCTGCTGCGACGGGGGTATTTTCATTTACTATAACATTTTTAAATTTTAAATGAGACGGTCCAAGCCCTGTTCTGGCTATTATTCAGCGTCAACCTTTTAGATGGGCAATTAATTAAACAATTACATATTGTAACTATTCATACTCGAACAGTAAATAAGTTCATGAATCAGATGCAATAACATGTATAATTCAATGAAACAATAGTATAGTCCTTTGTTTGAAATTCATTATGGTGGATTTATTGACATGGATATGTCTTAGCTCTGGGGGGGTGTTGGTGATTTTTAAGATGGAAAACATGTAACAGGTTTCCATAGAATCTACCAGAACTATTGTATTGAATTTTTAAATATAAAAGAATAAGAACAGCTGTTTAGATGAACATACTCTTTTATACATATCCATGATCTAACCCATTTCCCACAGGGAAGTAAATACAAACATTTTTTATTTACATTTTTACTACGGACATTTTCCATCACAAAATAAAGTAAAACAAATTTTCAGGACGTTTCAGGATCTGGAATCTGACCCCGTCCTCAGGCGAGCGAGTATCTAAAACATAACACAATCAGTACATAATCCTGACTTATTATGTTTTAGGCACTAGCTCGCCTGAGAACGGGATCAGGTTCCAGATCCCGAAACGTCGTAAAACTTTGTTTTGCTTAAAATCATGAAGGAAATTGCTGTAAAAAAATTTTGTATTTACTTCATTGTGGGAAATAGGCTAGATCATGGAAATGTCTAAAGGGAATGTTTTCAGTTCATCTAAACAGCTGTTCTTATGTTGTCTTACAATTTGCTAACACCCCCTCCCCCAGAGTTACGACATATCCATGTCAAAGTCTAAATAATATTGAAGCAGTACACAATTAAACATATACTCTCCAGTAACTTAAGATTTTTAAACTCTGGAACTCTTGTACACTATGAAATTTGCCATCCGACATAAACTTTTTTACTCATCGCAAAATTGGTTACCAACTCAGTCCTTAATGGAGTTCTTGCAAAATAAAAAAATATTCCTGAATGGGATACTCCATTCAGGAATTCAGGACAGTGAAAGGTGATATCTGTGTTACCAGTGGAACAAACGGACTAAAGATTACCTATCGTTATATGGGTATTGTAGGATATTTTTACCATCCAACACATTAACTCACTATTGAAAATTCAGCGCCATCTTGTATAAAAGCAACGCCGTGCTAGGCACGTTTATTAAGTAGATTAAAATGAAATGACAATTAATACCATTACTTAATGGTGTGATAATAGTAATTTCTCTATGCTGCTAAATAATACTCTATGGAATCTTTGAAATTCACAATAGCATTGGTTATTAATTACTAATATAATATTAATGGACTTTTCCAATCTGTCTGTGTTTGTAACTCTCAAAGTTTCTGGAGGTCTAGAAACTCCTCCTATTTCATTCTATTACGTAAGAATTTAAAATTAAAATTGGAAGTCTTAGCTATAGATATTCTAACTTATTTATCTAATATTTCATTAACAATAGACATATAATATCTTTAACTAAAATGTTTAATTTTATATTTAAATTCTTGATAACGGGGAAGTTTCTCCACCCTCAGAAACTTAGTGTAGATATAAATACGGGGTAGAAAAGTCCAATAAAATAATATTAGTAACCTCTCACATAGTGATTGAGTCAAAGTCTTGTGAATATGAATAGACTATAAATAAATTCCACTATAGGAATTTATTCTCATTATTTAAGTTGTAATTGATTATTTAAAAAAAACATATTCTTGCGCTGTGCTCTATGATGTTAAATATTTATCTTTTCCCTGGTTCAAACCAAGGTAACTAGAAATACACAGAGAGGTACGGGTCACGTAAACAAAACTGGTGACGTCACTGGTGTAGAAATGCTAATGTTTACACTCCAGCTGCCATAAATGTCAAAATCTTTAAAATCTCAAGAATTTTGATCCTAACCTAATTGGTAAACACTTTACAGTTAGTTATATATTTATTAGGACACGGACGCGATTCCATATTGTTCACTATTATTGAAATATATATATTCTGATTAAATTCTGAAACCATACTGTAGTCTTTAAATTTTGTAAATAACTAATTTCCGAGTAGAAAATAAGTTCTAGATAGGTCTAATGTCCAGGAAAATTCGTGTTTTCTTGTAATATTAAGTTTAAAATCTAAAAATTTAACATTACGCTTATGGAGAATCAAATGTAAACAATGCAAATCAAAACAGCTGTTTATAAACGTTTGACAGTTCTTGATTGAATACGGCAAAGAACAATATGTGAATAGAGGTTTTTCATAAATATTTATTTTATGTATGTAATAAATGTAAAATTATCAGGTTACTAAACAATTTGTAAAAACTTAAGGGTAACATAACTGTGCGAAATAAAAGCAGGAAAGAGTATTTCCAAAATCTTCCGTGTTTTGATAGAAAACGTATTCGTTGTATTGCTTGAAGCTACTGTAACAAACCAAATAATTTGTGTAAATTAAATTATCTTTTGCTTTTCAATCCTCATTCCGTTTCTAACCAAATATCTGTCTTTGCGCTGTTATATACATGAAACAGATTTAATAGATTTATTTTTTGTATAAGATTAGCTAAAACAATTGAGGTTGGCCAAAAACTCTTAAACGACGACGCGAAATCGGCTGACGCCGTAGCTTAAGCGCTTAGATCTCACGTATGCAAGGTCGTGTGATCGATCCCCACCCGAGGGCTATATATTTGTTCAGTATTTATGCCAGCTGCCATAAATGTCAAAATCTTTAAAATCTCAAGAATTTTGATCCTAACCTAATTGGTAAACACTTTACAGTTAGTTATATTTTTAAACGACACAAGGACAGGAACTTGATTATAATATTTTACAGCCTAAAACATAACAAAGTTGTCAGCTGTTTTATTATACTTCATTTCTTGTACTTTCCTCTGTTTTGAGGTTATTCTTAGATTTCGTGAACAAGAACCTAGATATTTTTAGCACCCTTCCAAAAGCTTACCCTGCATAAAAACCGGAGCGCAAGGAAACCTGAAAAAACATTATTAAAACGTCCATATTTTTATTAATACATCACATTCCTTTGTCGTTGTGTTGTTTTCTTAGCTAGGCCTAATAAATATATTCAGGATGAAACTTGGGTACTCAATGACCTTCCTTCTTTTTGCCTAAAACGAAGCTGACATTCCCCCTTTTCATCTACAAATATTTTTCTATTTACTACAAAAATAAATACCCCCGTCGCAGCAGACCTGCGTACTCAGTGAATTTCCGAATCAATAATATAATAATAATAATAATATACGACAAGTCAAGTGGTCAAAGTCTGTCAATGAACATGAGAATTATTTGCCTATTCTCCATAAGATTAACAAGGGAAAGAGTGTGCAGGTTTGCTGCTGTGAGGAACACTGAGAGTAGGCATTTATATCTTCAAAAACATTCATTTTTAACATTTATACCAACTTTCATCAACATCTGTCCATAAATAAAGGAGTTTGCCTATTCTCCATATGATTAACATGGGAAAAGAGTATGCAGGTATGCTGCCATGTTAAACACATAATCTATGATTTTAAGCATAAATGAATAGATCTCAACCACATGAAGCTAAATATCAAGTTTTATCCAAAAATATTGATTAATATGGGAAATATTAATTTTTTCCTATCCTTACTCAGCGAATTTCCGAATCAATAATATAATAATAATATATGACAAGTTTTATAAAAATCTGTCCGTAAACATGAGAATTATTTGCCTATTCTCCATATGATTAACATGGGAAAAGAGTATGCAGGTTTGCTGCCATGATAAACACATAAACTATGTTTTTAAGCATAAATGAATAGATCTCAACCACATGAAGCTAAATATCAAGTTTTATCCAAAAATATTGATTAATATGGGAAATATTATTTTTTTCCTATCCTCCGTAAGATTAACATTGGAGCCCCACAATACAACATACTGTGTTTAGATTTTTTAATATCTCGGTAATTGTTTGAGGTAGAGAAAAACTTTAAGAAACTTAATTGTGTAGTTTTTTAAGCCAATTCCAATGGTGATATAGAAAAATTAGAAATCTTTAAAAATTACATGTGCAAAACGCAAAAAACTCCATTTTGGGGTACAAAACCCCCCCAAACTACCCTTTCCCATTAACCGATATGTTTGGTTTACGAACTGGTCCAAGCATTTGTAAGAATACACGCCTCTATCAAATTTGGTCTTGATCGGACCATTTTTACGAGAGTTATCGTGTTCACAGACACTCACCAAACACACACACACACACACACAAAAAACACTAAGACACACAACACACACAATATTATATATATATTTATTTATATATATATATATTAATTTTAACGACTATTGTGTTTGATTACCTAAAGAAGAAAAAATAACATGGTCCCGGGCTTAAGTCTTACCATGAGACCTACGGTAATAGCATCTTCCCTATGGGAAATTCGCTAAAAAAGTATTATATTTCTCTATTGAAACACTAAATATATATTATATAGTAGCCGTAAGCCCGTCCTTTGAACGGTTTGTAGGATTTGGTTTGAAGAAGAAAGATTATCATACCAAAATGTAAACTTAAAATCCCAAACATATCAGTACAAAGAAAATAAATCAATACCCAGCTTTATTATTTAGCATAACTTTACAATTAAATAGATTAGAAAATTCATACCATTATTATAATTAGCTAAATTTTAAATATAGTGTGATTTTTCAGCTGTTAGTTTTTCTTTCTATTAAATCTTTAAACTACAAAGACAGCTGATTATTATCAGTAGGTGGTTTATTGATAATTGAAAGCAACATTTGACTAATATCGCGTAAAAAGTGGGTTTTTAAATGCTCGTGATTTACTTTTTAAGGTTCGGCAGACAATTTAAAGCTTTTAAAATCTTCTCTGGAATGTAGAAAATATATGAAATAGGTTTCATGGTTATCAGTTCTCCCGTTTTTACGGAGAAGACGGTGTAAAATGTCTCCTGGAGCGTTAGAGACAAACAAACACAAATTGAGATAAGACTTGTTTCGGCTTCTCTAACGCACGAAACGTAAAAATAACTAAATACCCCCGTCGCAGCAGACCTGCGTACTCAGCGAATTTCTAAATCAATAATATAATAATAATAATAATATATGACAAGTTTTATAAAAATCTGTCCATAAACATGATACTTATTTGCATACCCCATAGAGAGATTAACATGGGAACGAGTGTGCAGGTTAGCTACTGTGAGGAACACTGAAAGTAGTCATTTCTACCAATAATAATTTTTATCTTAACATTTATACCAACTTTCATCAACATCTGTCCATAAATAAAGGACTTTGCCTATTCCCTATATGATTAACATGGGAAAAGAGTATGCAGGTTTGCTGCCATGATAACACATAAACTATGATTTTTAAGCATAAATGAATAGATCTCAACCACATGAAGGAAAATATCAAGTTTTATCCAAAAATATTGATTAATATGGGAAATATTAATTTTTCCCTATCCTCCATAAGGTTAACATTGGAGCCCCACAATACAACGTACTGTGTTTAGATTTTTTAATATCTCGGTAACCGTTGGAGATAGAGAAAAACTTTAAGAAACTTTTGTGTAGTTTTTTAAGCTGATTCCAATGGTGAAATATAACGACTATTGTTTTTGTTTAGATAAAGAAGAAAAAATACATCTTAAGTCTTACATGATTAATAGCTTTTTTATAATCGCTACACATAAAAAACCATAAACTTTGACAAATCCTACATCATTGATCTTATTAATAAATTTTTTCAAGGTTTCACAGCATGATGTAGAACAGATTGTTTCATTACTTCGGCCTACTCTTACTCTAATGACCATTGGTATAATCGATTGTTTCATTACACGTGAAAAACCAATAAAAATTATTTTTTGTTCACAAACACAGTTGAGGTCAAAAAGGCAGTGATGCTCAGTCAGACAGTAGAATTACTTAATAAGAATTAAAAATCTTATGTAACTATGATATGCTTGGCTTAATATTGTCTTTTTTTAGTTTTTTTTCTCTACGGGAAAAAAAGAGAAAAAGAAGACAAAGAAAGAAAAAGAAGCTATTACTGTAGCTCTCATGGTAAGACTTAAGCCCGGGACCATGTTATGTTTTCGTCTTTAAGTGCCTAGAGTCCAAAAACAATAGTCGTTAAAATGTTTAAATAAAAATAGTTTATGGTAAAAATGCCTTCTTTTAGTGTTTCTCACACACCTGAATACTCTTTCCCATGTTAATATTATGGAGAATAGACAAATAATTCTCATATTTACCGGCGGATATTGATAAAACTTGTCATATATTAATGCTTTTGAAATTCGCTGAGTGCGCAGGCCTGCTGCGACGGGGGTATTTCAAATCCTAGTTTCACAGCACTGGAAACTTCTACTACGGCATAAAACTCTTTGTCTGTCTACTGATTATCATGAAGCAGTATTTTATACGATCACTCAACACTGCAACCTGTGCAGCTCACCTCGAATATGATACATAGCGTACAAACCACCACCTCCTGCGCCGAAAAAGCGACTAGAAAAACGTTAGCACATGCACGGTTACAGGGGGCAAGAGGCATGCATCTCCAAAACATTGGTCAGTTGGTTCTCTCGCTACATGTGCGCGGGCAACGTGACAGCTACTATGGTGTGTAAGCAGCCGTAAGATAACATGAGTTGGTTTTCGAGCGTCATGTCGCCAGCACGAAAAATGTCGCGATTCCTGTGAGAAACTAGCCTGAAACCTTTAAATTTTAAACAGAAACTAAAAAAATGATGACCAAATCCCCTACTCACTCTCTCTCTCTCTCTCTCTCTCTCTCTCTCTCTCTCTCTCTCTCTCTCTCTCTCTCTCTCTCTCTCTCTCCTACAAACTAGGAGACAGACTGTTAACGCCCTCGCGGTGAAGTCAGGGTATATAGTCTAGGCGTGTACGAAGAAAGGAATACTATGCCCAGTGCTACGGTTAAAAGGTAAAAACGTTCAGAGCATATCAGTTCCGTAGTACTGTAATAGAAAAGCACAAAAATAGTTTGTAATTAGACCGTTGTCATTTAAACAGAAATGCAAAATTGTGAACAAAGGTCGCCACGTAGGTGTAAGTTAACAACGCATGGGATTGTTCAAATCAATCCCATTAACAACTGCTTACGCTTACGACACCTCGTGGCATCGGTCCACTTATTATACAGATAAACCCCAGGTGTATATATTCCACCAATCACCGGCATTCGTGCCCGCGAGAACCAATAATATTATCATCCTCAAGACATCATTGAATAAATCGAATTTCTTCCAAAATCATTTATTAGTTTTTATTACACAATATTCTGAATTATGACACTAAAAGTTTCATATTTTAATTAAATACAGGTAGTATTTGTTCTTAAGCAAGTCTGTATATTCTCGCACGTAGTTGCAAACTTTGCCTCCAGACTGCGTGCGAGTAGCGCCGCCCGCTCAAATCTGATTATACGCTTAGTGACATTAAATCGTTTTCTGGTATATTTATGTGTTTACATTTAATTATTTCATCGGAACGTATTATTTAATGATTGAACGTGCAACCTGGAAACTTAAAACTAATTCAAACTTATCCTTTTTTGCAGTTAAATTATGAAATGAGGTGTAGCAATAACATGGACAAATATATTTCTACGATCAGACTAAATGGTGAAATATATAGTAAATATATATATTAACATATGGTAAAGAGAGAAATCAATAATCGTCTAATTTATTGTTCAGATTGTAAAAATAATATACATTTCCTTCACTCACAAGATTTAAATATTTTAAAGTCAGTCTATATCCAAACCAGGGGAATAGTATATCACCAAAAGAAACACAAGAAAATATTAGGTAAATAACAATCAGGTGATATAGTATTGAAGATTAATAATCTATAACCTAAATACATTACAACTCAAGCAAAATCAGTTTTCGTCAGGGCTGTACTTCCCAGTAGAGCCGGATATATAACCGCAGGACACTAACAACTGGTACAGAGTGGCCGAGCGGTCTAAGGCGTTAGCCTACGACTTATTACCTTGTTAGAACATGAGTTCGAATCCCCCATCACAGATCCTACTTTTAATTATTGATCTTTTCTTATTCAAAGACTTTTTTCTAGTTTAGAGATCAAAATTGGGTACATAATAAAAATAGCTTTTAAATTTCTGGTAAATTTGTTGGCTATCCAGTGTGATGGATTTCCTTGTCACCTTGGGTCCTTGTCTCTCCTGTGGACTTTACTGACTCCCATCCCAGTTGAACCTGAACACTTAGACAGACCAGGATTATTGGGGAGTGATGACCTTGATCTCCGCCTCGGAGAAGTGTCCTGCAGGAAGGATACTTGCTAGGCCTGTAGGATGTTCTGTCCTTGGGCGTGTACCCTCATCAAACGAAAAGTTGACAGCTCCCTGGAGGTAAACCCTTGTCTTGTCTGGATGGCCTTACCCCGGATCAGCATTGGTTTGAATGTTCTTTTAGCGAATTTCCCATAGGGAAGAAGCTATTTCCGTAGGTCTCGTGGTATTTAGTAGAGACGTATATTCCTGCATTTACACGGACGAGTTCGTAATCCAAACATATCGGTCAATAGGTTGGGGGGATTTTGTACTCAAAAATTTAGTTTTTTTTGCGTTTTCATATGTTATTTTAAATTAAATTATAGAATTATAGTACTCATCGAAATAAACAAAAAATATTCACTAAACATATGTCAAACAATCCTTCGTTTAGCCGCTAGCCGCCATTTTGTATTTGTTACAAACATCATTACATTTCAAGAATCATTTAAGCTACAGAAATCAAACGTTGCACACATCTTTATTGGCCAAAGATAACATTTTTTCAAAGTATCATTTAGTTTTGCTTTTACATTTTCAAAATGCTGGTGGTTAAAAATCTTCTAATTTTTTTGTATTTTTGTAACAAATACAAAATGGCGGATAGCGGCTAAACGAAGGATTGTTCGATGTTTTTTTATGAGTACTATCATCCCTTGAAGTCTGTCCCCGACTTTAATGAACGATATACCAAGAAGAATACTATAAAGGCAAACAATTGAAATTACAATACACAATTTTCAATTACGGTAGTTATTAATATTTATTATTTCATTATTTATTAAAACTAACCAATCAACATTAATCAAATTCAATACATTTTAAAATGAACCGTTTATTAGTAAAATAAAATTAAAAGGTTAAAATAAAATAAGGTTATTTTTCAGTCCCTTTCGTTATTTTAAGGTTTGACTGTACATAATTTAGGTTAAGTTTAGTTTGTAGTTACTGACTTTTTCTATTACTGTAATTGTAATGACAGTAAAATTCTTATCTACCAAATTTTGATGGAACTAGTAAAAGCCAGTTAGAGAGCTAAGACTTAAACGACTGTTGTTGAAATCCAGTTTAAGTTTTGTAATTAATGACTGTAAGCTAGAAAGTTGACAGCCCACGACCAGGGCACATGTAGGGCCGGGCAAAACTTATAGCTATTTAAAATTAACATGAAAGTCGCAATGTAATATAAAGTGTATATTTATGTATATGTATGTATGTATTTTTTTAATATTTAAGCCATGTGAGGGCCCCATTATGAATTGTTGGACGTCCGCGGTGGACATCCGAAACTGGTAGTCGCACTCATCGTTTTGCTCAGCAAGACTGCGAGGGAGACTGACCGGATACTGACCGGACGTTCAACCAAAGCCAGACCGAATCGACAAAACAAAAATGCAGACCATGCACTTGAACGGTTGGTCACCATTCAAAATTGGAAGGGGAGAAAAAGAATTTTTGAAGGAAAACGAGGAGGCGAGCAGTGTGGAAGAAGCCCTGGTGTGAGAAGGACTGAATTGGGGAGTGGATCGAGTAGCTCCCCGTTAAATCCAGAACCATCATCGGACTTCGAGACTTCCATCGGTGACAGCCACGAGGACCTGGGAAGAGGCCAAGGACGAGCGGCAGGAGCGGATCCCAACACCACGGACTAAACACCCTACGCTCTCCGAGACCATCCTCACCCTCCTCGAAGAGAAAATTGACTTTACAAAAGGTTGGATTTTTATCAGTTTCTGTAGGCCAAATTTCAGATATTCTATATCTGATATGAAATGATATTCAGATATTATAATTCAGGCAGGAATTGGTCTCGATCGGACCACTTTTACGAGAGTTATCGTGTTCACAGACACACACACACACATACAGTATTATATATATATAAATTTTAACGACTATTGTTTTTGGTCTCTGGGCACCTAAAGAAGAAAAAATAACATGGTCCCGGGCTTAAGTCTCGCAATGAGACCTACGGTAATAGCTTCTTCCCTATGGGAAATTCTCTAAAAGTTAATAACTCTGAGCAATGTGCAGACAAAACTCTAAATTTGTTTACATAGATGCAGTAGTAAATACAAATATAAAAAATACAGTAGTATTTATAAAATAGACATTAAATTCAACGGAAAATTTTCAACTATCGAAAAACGGTAAATTTTGACATTCCCCTTTTCCCGTCGTACTCTTCATTAGTCTTACCCTGCAATGTAAGGGGTTCTAATTAAGTTTCTCCTTCAGCTTCAGCTAAAACGTAATGGGAAAAGGTATATTAAAACGACATTGGTACTCTATTTTTATTTTACCTAAAATAAACTATTTAATTTTGGTTACACTATTGATTAAAGTGTTATTAGTGCACCTGAAAACAATACTTCGCCTTTAAAATTTAACTGACTACTGTAGAAAATATTTTACAGTTTTAAAACTAATTACTAGATTTAAAACAACGTTGGATTTATAAGGTGGTTTTTTGTAAGTTTATCGCAGCCCCCATGGTAACAGGGGACTGATAAAGTAACCTAAGATTGATTATCTGTCGACTCAAGCGATATCTAGTTGTGAGGAAAGAACAGAAAAATGTGTCTTTGAACGTTGGATATTGTCTCAATGTTTAGTACTCCCACATATTTCTATAAGTATTACCTTCTACATTCTTTCGGAGAAAGTATTATTAAGATAAAGTATTTTATTTTATTTTAGCTGAAAATATAGTTAAATGTAGTACGGGTTACGGGTCTACGGGTTAAGATTTTGCGTGAAACCTTTTGCAATATTTACTTTCTCCCCTTATACGTAGTATATGGAGAAAGTATTTTTTCCGTCAAGATTTTCGAATTTGAGTTGAGGGTGGATATATCCGTTTTGGGGTCCCCTGAATCCAAAAAGTGGGTTTGGACGTGATGTCTGTCCGTCCGTGTGTGTGTGTGTGTGTGTGTGTGTGTGTGTGTGTGTGTGTGTGTGTGTGTGTGTGTGTGTGTGTGTGTGTGTGTGTGTGTGTGTGTGTGTGTGTGTGTGTGTGTGTGTGTGTGTGTGTGTGTCTGGATGTGTACAGTGCCACAGCCTACCCCGGTGGTCCGATTTAGATGAAATTTGGCGAGTATATTCACGGTATCTCCAGGCGTTTTTTCATTTTTTTGAATTATTGATTTTTAAGAGTAGTTCACCCCTAAAAACCCTTAAAAACGTGAAAAATCCAAATTTCTCAAAAACGGCTCAAACGATTTTGATTAGAATTTGATAGTTTATAGTGCACAGAGTACTAAATAATTTGACACCACCCTCATGTCTGTAAAAATGATGGTTCAACAGTTATGGGCTTTTAAATGACAGAAAAATCAAATTTTTAAATTTTCAGCGAAAACAATAAAAGTAAAGTATAATTTGACTGGCACCATTGAAACCGGTTTAAAAAACTGAACAAATTAGTACTTTGAATTATTTGTCTACGACTAACGGTTCCAGAGAAAAGTTAAGTTTACTGTCCATGATAAACGCAGTACGTTGTCTGAAAGCGCCCAATGATTCTTATGGAGAATAATAAAAAATCTATTTCTTCCTTATTTTCCAACCATGAAACTTGGTATTAAGCGTAAGGTCAAATCACCCAATAGAAAAAACTCAAAAAAGCTTGGTATTACCCGGGGGGGGGGTGTTCCCCCCATACAATTCGAACAATTAATTTAACTTTGTCTCTCGTGTTTTTATTTTCAGAAATGGGATGATTATTTTTGAAACAATGAATTATTAAATGATATTTAGATAAACTTTGAAGAACATGATAGTTTCAATACAGATTTTCTTTTATTATTTACGGGAGAAAGTATGTGTCAGTTCACCGATATCGTTTATTTTAGTGCTATTTGCTCGATTTTTGAAGGGAAGACTTCAAGTACGGGATATTAAAATCGTGTGATCGCATTTTCTCACCACTCCTCCATGTTTTAGCCGACAATAAAAATAATCCTAAATGTATTTTATTTATTTTCTTCACCTTCTTGATTTCTATAGGTGAGCAACAATGTATTTTCACATAGAAAACATGGAGGAATAACAAGAAAAATTCTTTATCGTATCAATGATTTAAGTGACACGCGATTTCATGGATCCCGTTTTGAATAAGGCCGATGTTAGACTGATTTATTTGTAGCCTGGGTATTTGGGGTGCTGAAACAGCAAATCAAAAGAAGGTTTTTAGTTTAAAAAAAGCAATAAGGTTGGCATAAAACGTGTTGGTTCATGTAGGGGGATTTTTTTCAAAGAATAATCTTCTGACGTTTTCACGTTTATACATCTTAGAATGTTTAACATTCCTGGTTAAAAATAAACACTTTTACAATGTCCAGAGTACCAATCAATACAGTCTTCGTAACGCATCACATCTTTCCATTCCGAAGCATAAAACTACTCTTTTTGAAAATCAAACTTTCTACTCTTCAATTAAAATGTTTAATAGTCTTCCACCAAACCTGAAAACAGAAGCTGATGTTGGTAGATTCATGTAATGTTAAACCGCTGTAATGTTATAATTAGCGGTTAAAAATATTTTAATTTCAATAACAAAAAACCACCATTAACTTTAAGAACCGCCGCCATTTTGAAAATATAAAAGCAAACTTAATGATACTTAGAGAATATTTTTCTCTTTGGCCAATAAATATGTGTGCAAAGTTTGGTTTCTGTATCATAAATAGTTCTTTATAGATAAAGTGTTTCGTATAAAATACAAAATGGCGGCTAGCGGCTAAACGAAGGATTTTTCGACATATGTTTATAGGAATTTTTTTGGTTATTTTGATGAGTACTATCACCCCTCGAAGTTTGTCCCCAACTTTAATGAACACTCTATATATATACATATATATTTATAAATTTTAACGACTATTGTTTTTGGTATCTGGGCACCATAAACGAAAAAGAAACATGGTCCCGGGCTTAGGTCTTGCAATGAGACTACGTTAATAGCTACTTCCCTGTGGAAAATTCGCTAATGATATGACCAGTTAACAGTTGATAAACTCCCAATATCAGAACACATCTGCTCTAATATTATGTTAAACCCAGGACAGACACTTTTTGCCAAGGTTCAGTGATATTGTTTGTTCGTGTCACTGACAAATGCGTCTCCCTCCTTTCTTCTGCAGTTTCCTAAATTATTATTGCTGGTGAGACATCGCCCAAAACCTACAAGAGTTTTTAACAATTTTCTGCACTCGGATGTTTTTAGTCTAAATATTTTTTTAATATATTAATAACAAAGTTTTCACTTTTGAGCTACGGTAGAGCGTATATCGTCCAAACTTAATTATTACAAATTTAAATTATCCGAATGTCAATAAACTTGACCTATAATCAATAAACTACTGTCCGTGTGGGTCGAGCGCGGGTTCGGTGAGGTCACCTTCCTTATCACGCAGCTCCTCACTGGGCACGGGCTATTCCGCGACTACCTCCATAAGATGGGCAAGGTCGACAGTGCAGCCTGTCGATACGGGGATGCTCCCCGGGACGATGCCTATCACACATTTTTTGAGTGTGAGCGGTGGGCAGCCCAGAGAAGAAGTATGGAACTGGAAGTGGGGGCCATCTCGCCCGATGTCATGACGACATCTCTTGAGAACTGGCGACGTATTGCTGTATTCGTCGAGAACATTCTCGAGAGAAAAAAGACAGAAGAGGATCAGGACCAGCTTTGATCCTTCCTCAGGTGGCTAAGGAGATGTTGTAGCCATGTGGCTTCACATACGAGGCTCCACCTTAATGTAATACCTTAATAGGTGCTTCCAAGGCGGATTTCAGCCTGAGGTGAGGAGGTTTTAGTGGGTGAGAGTCCCACACACCGGGGAGTGTACCGATATTTCCTCCCTGATGGTGCATCAGCATTTACCCTCGTAAAAAAAAGAAAAAAGGTCAATAAACTGACATGTCAATTATCCGAACGTCATTATTACACATTAAAATTATCCTTAGGTCAATAAACTGACGTCAATTATTCGTAGGTCAATAAATTGGCATGTTAATTATCCGAACGTCACTAAACAAACATTTCAATTATCCGAACGTTAATTATCCTAAAGATCAATTATCTGAAAACCGGTAAACCGAACCGTTAATTATCCTATTGGCAATCACTATCCAAATATAAATAAAATTAAAAAAATATCTATATAAAAATTGGTGGAAAATTAGGGACCTTCTTCGCACAGAGATTTTTATGTAACATAACGCATTTCAGAGTATTTCCCATGTAATGAAACAAAATTCAAATTTTATCTTTTACCATTAGAATCAGCTCAAAAACCTACACAATTTACTTCCTTAAAGTTTTGCTCTATCTCCAACGGATACCACACAGTGAACACAGTACGTTACATTTTGGGGCTCCAATCTTATGGAGGATAAGGGAGAATTAAAATTTAACTTATCAAAAAATATTTTTAGAGAAAACTAGATATTTAGCTTCATGTGGTTGAGATCCATCTATTTATGCCTAAAAATCATATTTTATGTGTTTATCATGGCAGCTAACCTGCATACTCTTTTCCCATGTTAATCATATAGGAAATATGCAAACTCCTTTATTATGGAAAATTGGTATAAATGGTCAAAATAAAAATTGTTTGTAGGTAAATAATTCTCATGTTTTATCGACAGATATTGATAAAGCTTGTCATATATTATTATTTTTATTTTATTTATGCTTTGGGAATTCGCTGAGTACGCAGGTCTGCTGCGACGGAGGTATTATTTATATACCAACAATGTCGCCATTACCCGCCATGGCGGACAATACTGAATAAAGAAAGAGTTTTGAAAAAAGGAAATATATAGGTCATAGTAAGTGTAAAATTTTATTTATTCTTGTAATAAAATAAATATACTTTAATTGGAACAAATTTATTTTGAAATCGGTTACGTCATTTCGAATTTAAAAATAAAATCCGAAAAAAACGATTCATTAAAATTAATAAAACTATAAGAATTGTTTTTAATTAACTATTATTAGATTATGATTATAATTACTGTATTTTATTGAAATTATTATTTTTTAACTATACTTTAAAAATAATATAATCTATTCTTTCTCTTTGTCATAAGTTTCATCTCTAAAAGCTAATTATTTTAGTTTGTCTGTACTGCCATCTTGTATCTATATTAATCAATGATTTTATATGTAACAAAAGGGTGTAACCGTTGTAAGGATAAATAAATGCCTAAGGCGTTCGCCAATTCCCTACTCTCTCTCACTCACTATCTCTCTCTCTCTCTCTCCCTCTCCTACAAGCAGACAGACTGTTAACGCCCTCGCGGTGAAGTCAGGGTATATAGTCTAGGCGTGCGTGTAAAAAGGAAAACTATGCCCAGTACTACTATATAAAGGTTCCAGAGCATATCAGTTGCGTAGAAATAGATACGAAGATAGAAACGCACAAAAAGAACTTGTAATAAGACCGTTGTCATTTTAAACAAAAACACAAAATATTTGCGAACAAAGGTCGCCACGAAGGTGTAGTTTAACATCATTTCATGCATGAGTAGTATACGATTAAAATCCTATTTACAACATGCGTTTTTGCTTGCGCTTATGACACCTCGTGGCATCGGTCCACAGAGGTTCAGTCAACTCCAGGTGTATATATTCCAACAATCACTGCATTCGTACCTGCGAGAACCAATAATTTTACTATCCTCAAGGTATTATTAAATATTCATCAAATTTCATCCGAAATCATTTAATACGTTTTATTACACAATTTCCTAGATTATGACAATAAAAATTTCATATTTTAATTAAATTCAGGTATTATTTGTTCTTAAGCTAGTCGGTAATGTTCTTGCACGTAGTTGCAAACTTTGCCTCCAGACCGCGCGCGGGTAGCGCCGCCCGTACAAATCTACATAATAACAAATATACTTAGTGACAGTATTAGATCAGTTTACGCTATATTTATGTGTTTAAGTTTAATTATTTCATTGCAACATATTATTTAACAATCGGATGTGCAACTCGGAAACTTAAAACTAAATCAAACGTATCCTTTTTACAGTTAAATTATGAAATTACAGAGTAGCAATATCATAGACAGATTTATTTCTACGATCGTAAATGGTGAAATATATAGTAAAGAGAAAAATCAATAATCGTCTAGTTTATCGTTTACGTTGAAACAATAATCCACATTTCCTTCACTCACAAGATAAACATTTTCAAAGTAAATCGACATGCAAATCACAGGATTCCGTAAAACAATAGTAATATATCATCAAAAGAAACGCGAGAAAATATTAGGTAAATAACAATCAGTTGATGATTGAAGGTTAATAATCTATAGACTAAATAAATTTATCATAACTCGAACAAAACCATCGTTCTTCTGGGCTGTCCTTCCCAATAGAGCCGGAGATATAATTGCAGAACACTTCACTTAATGGTACAGAGTGGCCGAGCGGTCTAAGGCGCCAGTGTAAGGTTATGTTTTGACAGGGCGTGGGTTCGAAACCCACTCCATGTCATTATTATTTATTCTTAGATCTTTTCTAGATCAGAGACTTTTTCTAGTTTAGAGATCAAAATTGGATACATAATAAAGATAGCTTTTAAAATTTCTGGTACGTTTGTTGGCTATCCAGTGTGATGGGCTTCCTTGTAACCTTGGTCCCTTCTTGTCTCTCCTGTGAGCTTTACTGACTCCAAGTTGAACCTGAACACCTAGACATACCAGGATACTCGAGGAGTGATGTATCTCCTTGGTCTCCAACCTGGAGGGGAGTCCTGCAGGAAGTATACTTGCTTGGCTCTGTAGGATGTTCTGTCCTTGGGCCTCTACAAATGAAAATTCGAGAGCTCCTTGGGGTAAACCCTTTCATTGTCTGAATTATTTAGGAGTTGTTGAGTTCGGAGTATGAATCCTCTTAAGAGTGTGGGAGAGCCACGCAACACTCTTATGAGGATCAGAAGGTGGGATATTACTTTTTCCAAAGAATCTTTATTGTTTCAATACACTACAAAATATAAAAATTTGAGTACAATTTCACACAGCTGTTAAAACCATAAGCTCCTAGGATACTAGGATGTAATATTACTTGTGTTGGTGGGTTTAAACATAATCACAGATCACAAACACTAAGAGTATTGTCTCAAATGGTGGGCAGCGAACCAGTCAAAATATTTACATAAGACATTGAAATGTATTAGGATCACTCCTGCATCTTAAAAAAGTTATCTCATCTATGTAAAACATACAAAAATACAAAAACTCACAAACTTAAAAACTAAATAACAGTTAAAAAAGTATTCGACATTATGTCTTTCTATTAAAAATTCCCATAGCAGTTCCCCTTCTATTCAGGCTCCCTTCTATCACACTTTTTTTTAATTTAGTGGCAAACAGTAATAAAATTTAGGTGGAAGATACACTTTCAAAATGGGTTAAATTAGGGAGAGCTATATCAAATATATTTCTTAATTTATCAATTCTACACAGCCTATGAGGGGTTCTATGTCCACTTCTATCATAAAATAAGCGTAACACTTTAAAAATAAATTAGTTTTTTGGCAAAATCTTCAATGTTCTAAGTAAGGGACAAGAGTTCGTAGGCAATTATTGTTCTTGACGATAACCTTTAAGATGGTAAAGAAGTGAAGTTTCTCACTTTAGCCACCAGGTAGGATCTACTCTAATTCATAATAATTCTAATAAAGTTTTTTTAATATTTATTATTAGTTATAAATTTGTAGTATATGCCCCTCCCTTATTACTAATCCGTATTCGAGTTTAGAGTTTATTAAAGCATAATAGACTGTCCTAAGAAGCTGTTGATTACAAGCAAATGATAACATATAAAAATTCTGACATACTTAACTAACTTATTTTGTAAATCATTATTGTGGCTCTACCAATTAATTCTTGAATCGACAATTATACCCAAATACTTTATTTCACCTGTTCTAAGTTAAAACAATTACAACTTCTATCTGGATCAGAGGGTCATCACCTAATCTGGTAACTTAACTTAAGTCAGGGAATTAGGTATACACCTTTCCTATCCTTATGAGTGCTTTCTTTCCATTGGCTGTACAATATTCCACAAAACCACGTACCAAGCAGACACCAGGGCCTGTTTCATAATCAATTTTAGACTAATAATATTAGCTATGTAACTTGTAACTTGTAAAATTCTGTTTCATAATGCCAAAATACAAAATTAAAATTCACAAACTAATATTATTAGTTTTGTAGTTTGTAACTTGTAAAATTTTGTTTCATAATTGAAAACTACTTGTAAGTTGTAGAATTCTGTTTCATAATGATTTACTATTATTTTAAAAATTATTAGCTATCATAAGCGAAGATACAAGTGGATTTTCTTATTCCTGTTTCATAATACTTACTAATAATATTAACTTGTAGTTAAATTACTAATATTACAAGAGTAAATTCTACAAAGATGAATTTACCTAATTTTTAAATTATTAGTAACGTTTTTTATTTTAAGTATTGGGATTTCTAATTTTAATACTGCATTATTCAGTTTTAAAGTCTTAGTCTAATTTTCTAAAGTTTTTTTAAAGTCTATTTTCTAATTTTTAATGAGTAAATAAACATTTAGCATATTTTAATTGTAATTAATCTTTTAATAACTATTAATGAAATAAATTTTAAATAAATTGAGCAGTCAGAAACATAGTTCAATACTGACTACTTAGGTATAAAAGTTGATTTATTTATCTATTTGCTATTACTTCATCTCTAAGATAAATTTAAACGAGATTCTCACGCTGTTCATGTTTTATTAGACCTATGGTGGCTTATCCTTGAGGAATTCTAATGAAAAGAGCTTATAATTTTATAATTCAGCTACTCATTTTTGTGGCTCATGTCATATTAACACAAAGAAAGGTTACAAACTAGCCTTCTAAAACTAAAGAAATATGTATGATAATTCAAAATTATCTAGAATATAGACCTAAACAAAGTACGTAGCTTAGTGAGTAAGGCAACTGATATTCTTAGCTCTTCATTGGCTAGATTAAAACCTCCATTCTACTAGTTCCCCATTCAGAGGTTAGGTGGTCTTTATGGAATTTTCATTTTAATTTATGTACCAATGGAGAATGAACCAGAGTATATATTGACAAACACGATGTTCAGTCAATGAACTGTGTGTTTGTGGATTTCTTATATGCACAATATAAGTCTCCGATTCATCAATTATTCCTGTTTTCTAAGTAACAAATCACTGTTTGAAAGATTTTAACCGAGAGTAGATTTTCGTCAATAGTTTAATTTCTAAATAAATGTAAAATATACCACAAAATACCATTAAACTCAATCAGCTGATTAGAAACATACTTGTAAAATCTAGCTAATAATACTAGAACAGGCAACTTCTTTATGAAACCAAAGATATTAGAACTTGTGGATTTTTACTCGTAACTTGTATTTTGAACCAGCTGATTTGTAGATTTGTAAAATTTACTAATAAATTTTACACATAATATTGGTAAGTACATATTTTTATTATGAAACAGTTTGCATACAAGCTTTTAATTTGTGGATTTGTAACTTGTAAATTTTTACTAATAATATGGGCATGATTATGAAACAGGCCCCAGGCCTCCTAATTGTCCAAAGTTCAACATCTAGAATACCTTTACCGCAATCACAAGTTATGCTATGCGCAGATGACCAGGGTATATAAAATAATAAACTATTTAAGTGACCAACACTCCATTGTAGCGAATTTCCCATAGGGAAGAAGCTATTACTGTAGGTCTCATGGCAAGACTTCAGCCCGGGGCCATGTTATTTTTTGTGTTTAGGTGCCCATAGGCCAAAAACAATAGTCGTTAAAATTTTTAAATTATTATATATTTAATCTGTTTATGTATTTTAATGTGTCTGTGAACACGATAACTCTTGTAAAAATGGTCCAAGCAAGACCAAATTTTGTAGAGACGTGTATTACTTACTACATTTTCTCGGACGAGTCGTAATCCAGGCATATCGGAACGGGTAGTTTGTGGGAATTTTGTACTAAAAATTGGGGTTTTTGTATTTTTCATATATAATTTTTTTAAATTGTATCATCTACAAATATAGTCAGCTTAAAAAACTAGACAGTTTAGTTCCCTAAAGTCTTTCTCTATCTCCAACGGTTACCGAGAAATAAATAAATCTAAACACAGTACGTTGTATTTTGGGGCTCCAATGTTAATCTTATGAAAATAATGAAAAATTAATATTTCACTTATCAATTCATATTTTTAGACGGAACTTGATCTTTGGCTTCAAGTGGTTGAGATCCATACATTTATGCTTAAAATCGTAGTTTATGCGTTTACCATGGCTAACCTGCATACTCTTTTTACCCATGTTAATCATATAGGGAACCGGCAAACTCCTTTATTTATGGACAGATGTTGATGAAACTTGGTATAAATGGTCAAAATAAAAATTGTTTATGGTAGAAATGCCTACATTCATTATTCCTCACAGCAGCAAACCTGCACACTCTTTCCCATGTCAATCTTATGGAGAATAGGCAAATAATTCTTATATTTATTGATAAATATTTATAAAACTTCTAATATATTATTATATTTATTGCTTTGGATATTCGCTTAGTACGCAGGTCTGCTGCCACGGGGGTATTTAGGATTCAGAGGACCCTAAACCGGATATATACACTATCGACTCAAATTCGAACGTTTTTCTCCATACATTATGTATGAGAGAAGGTAAAAGTGACTTTTTAAAAAACATAATAGTCATATATTGTTCCATTTTCAAGCCTCGTCGACTGCAATTAAATTGTAGATCATAAACCTTGAAAATGGAACAACGACGCTCCGAAGTAGTCACCTGAGACTGCTTCACGACCGGCGACGTGAAGGTAAGTAACCTGTTTATTACACGATTCAAAGTTGCCCTCTTTATGGACCTAACGCTTTCATTTCACGCCCTCATTACGAACACGGATTTATTTTTATTTTTTTTATTTTTCACAGATATATTTCAAAACATATCTTTATTATTTTTCTACTTGTACATGAATTATTTCCGAATTATTTGAATAATAATTTATAATATTATTTATAATATAATTTATAATATATAATAATAATAATAATTTGAATGAATTATTTTTACTATCTCCATTGTTGTTCAATTTAGCCATAGAAACAGCCCTTCAAGAAATAAGAAAGACAGAAGTAGGGATTAAGATAGGAACAAACATAAACGTGCTAGCTTTTGCAGATGACATAGTATTAATTACACATAATATAGAAGAAATGAAAGACGTAACAAAAATGCTTATTGAACATACAAGAAAAATGGGACTAGGTATGAATGAAAAGAAAACCAAGTTTATGACATGTGGAAGAAAACAAGATGATGACCAACCAAGAGACCCAATTAGAAACTACATTGAAATAAAAAAGTATAAAATTGGAAAAATAACAAATTTCAAATATTTGGAAGTCATCCTCACCAGCAATAATGATGAAGATATAGAAATACAAAACAGATTAAACCTAGCACAGAAAAGTTTTTCGGCCTGTCAAAAGTTATTAAGCTCTAAGATAATATCCCATACCACCAAACTCAGGATTTACAAGACAATAATCAGACCAGTTCTCCTGTATGGTTCAGAAAATTGGATACTAAACTAATCAGAAACAGAAATCAGAAAGGAAAACTATTGTATTTGAGAACAAGATTTTGAGGAAAGTATACGGACCGATTTTTGAGGATGGGCAATGGAGATTGAGATATAATTGGGAACTAAGAGAATTATTTAAGGTTCTGGATATTGTCGCTGAAGTACGGAGCAGAAGGTTGAGATGGGCAGGGCACATTCTAAGGAAAGATGACAACTCCCTATCGAAGAACGTCTTAAAGAACAACCCAGAAGGTAGAAGACCCCTTGGAAGACCGAAACTTAGATGGTTCGACCAAGTGGAGAAAGACCTAAGGAAGCTAGGGAGAAGGAAGGAAGATTCAAGAAGCAGAGATCTATGGAGGCAGAGTGTTGGAAAGGCCAAGTACCATCTAGGGTACCAGTGGCCACAGCAGTAAGTAAGTAAGTAAGTACATGAAGTATTTATTCTTTTATTCATGAGTGCGATAGTGATTAGCACTAAAAAAACAAAAGTATTTTTTTTAATAATACTCAAAGTGTCGCATGAGATTGCTTTGGCGAATACAATGGAACCTCTCTATAACGAACCTCAATGTAACGCATTACTCGGTATAACGTATTATTTTTCAATCCCCTTGAAAATGCCATATAACTCGATAGAAAATTTACCCCTATACAGCGAACAAAATACTTATAAACCCCTCTATATAGCGTGTATTTTGTATGTTTGTTAGTAATTTTCTTACCCCTGCATAGCGAATATCCAATGTACGAAACCCCTAAATAACGAACATAACCTCTATATAACGTATTCCCACGGTCCAGACTCCTGTATTTTGTATTTTATTTTTATCTAGGTCATCACTCGAGTAGAATTTCCCTTACTTCCGCCCGCCGCACATAATATTCATAGAAGGTGTACATCTATTGCACATGTTGTTAAGAGTCTGCATCAGTGGTAGCCATCTTGAATTTTAGTCCCGTAAGGGCAATGTTAAATTCTGGCGGAACATACCTTCACTTTGGCGTCTGTAGTGGCGTTAATTATCAAAGTATCGATGTAAAACTTTGGAAGTACATTGATGAGATGTGGCACAAGGGCATGACCTTTTCTATATGTTCAAAAATTTAACTTGATATAAAAACAAAACAAGCAAACAAAATATTCAAAAACAAAATATTCCTGGATTTTTGTTTCAATATCAAGTTAAATTTTTGAACATATTGAACATATTGAAAAGGTCATGCACTTGAGGCACATCTCATCAATGTACTTCCAAAGTTTTACATTGATACTTTGATAATTAACGCCACTACACACGCCAAAGTGAAGGTATGTTCCGCCAGAATTTAACATTGCCCTTACGGGACTAAAATTCAAGATGCCTACCACTGATGCAGACTCTTAAGACCGTGTTGCATATCGCAGCAGTGTTTCGTGTGTGAGAAAAATGTATGGCGGAGAAAAATAGTAGAAAGGCACTGAGTGTGGATTTCAAACATGAAGTAATAACACCCATAGAAGAAAACCCACATATGAAGAAAGTGGACATTGCCAAGGAGTTTAAAATGACACCGACAACTCTTCAAACAATAGTCAAGAATAAATAGAAATATGAAGACGAAGGTGGACTTTCTGGTCAGAGTAAAAACGCTAAACGGCCCGAATTACAGGACGTTAAAAGTATAAAGTAAAACATTTTCGGGACCTGTACTTCAGGAAAAAGCTCAAAAATTGGCCGAGCAATTGGATTCTAATGGTTTTCGAGCAGGCATTGCCTGGTTAAGCCAATTTGTAGCAGTAAAACATATACCAAAAATAATACATGCCTAAAAATCTACTTTAAATAAAGGTTGGACGCGTTCGATATTCTTTATTTGGAGGTTATGACTAACCCCAATATTACGAATATCGGCAAAATTCAACCTCGATTTAACGAACCTCGTTTTTAAGAATACCTATATACAGGGTGTTCATTAAAGTCGGGGACAAACTTCGAGGGGTGATATTACTCATCAAAATAAACAAAAAATTTCCTATAAACATATGTCGAAAAATCCTTCGTTTAGCCGCTAACCGCCATTTTGTATTTTTACAAAAAACGTTATATATCAAGAACTATTTAAGATACAGAAACCAAACTTTGCACACATATTTATTGGCCAAAGAGAAAAATATTCTCAAAGTATCATTTAGTTTGCTTTAATATTTTCAAAATGGTGGCGGTTAAAAATCTTTTAATTAAAATAACAAAAAACCATTAACTTTATAAATTATACACGAGATAAAAATATAAAAGCAAACTAAATGATACTTTGAGAATATTTCTCTCTTTGGCCAATAAGTATGTGAGCAAAGTTTGGTTTCTGTATCTTAAATGGTTCTTGATATAAAACGTTTTTTGTATAAAAAACAAAATGGCGGCTAGTGGCTAAACAAAGGATTTTTCGACATATTTTTTGTTTATTTTGATGTACTACCACCCCTCGAAGTTTGTCCCCGACTTTAATGAACACCCTGTATATTGGATATCTTTCTTAGTCCCTTGAAATTCGTTTAATCGAGGTTCCACTGTAATATTTAAAATGAATTTAAATGTTAACAATTATTCAGAAAGAACTTACTACAAGCATTTATGAAGTTATATACAGTACAAAACAAAAGATTAAGAGTAATATTCATGTTAAATTAGTTGTAAAAGAGATAAAAACATATTCAAATATTAATAATGTTGTCGTATACACAAAAGCTATAAACAGGGTGGCAAATAATTCCTCTATACTTCTTAATGTTAGGGAAATTTCATTTTTCTCGGTAAACATGATAAAGCTTTCATGTTTTTTGTCTGAAATGTAGTTTTTTATTTCATTACTAAACCAATACCTCTTTGAGGGTTACAAAACAATAACTTAAAATTGAAAAAGTAATATTTTTCTACCTGTTCACAAAAAAAGCTTTAAAGTACCGTACACAGTCCCAAAAAAAGGTTTAGTAGAAGTATAAAGTAGATTCTAAACAAAAGCAGTGTTGATTAAGCGTGTTTACTCGTTTTTATTTATCATGAAAAACAAATCCTTTCCTGATGATAATCTTATAGAGAATAGGCAAATAACTCTCATATTTATCGACAGATATTGGTAAAACTTGTCATATATTATTATTATTATATTATAAGCGTGAACCTCTCCACTTGCAATGTGTGTGTTTGAACGTTTTGTTAAGAATATCTGAATTGATTTGAATTTCAGATTATTCTATTTTGACTCTGTACATACAAAGGGTATTTGATATTGAATTATTTCTTTAAAAATACATGATAAATGTGGAATGTCATTGTTAAAAAATGATTATTAAACAAAAAATTATGCTTAAATACTAAACAATTTGGAAATTCGCTGAGTACATAGGTCTGCTGTGACGGGGGTATTTTTAGTTTTTGGTGGTACACCATTAAAATCAATCCGAGTTGAGTTCGTAACAAAAAAATTTTACAACACGAATCACTTTTCTGGATGTATATTCGGACAGAAATACATTTCCTGTATGAAACCACATGCGTCCAGAACAGGTGTAGTCAGCATAGGTTTCGTGTTTTAAGGTGGTCCGGCTTAGGGCAAAATCCACCGGCGGTTTGAAAAAAAATCATTGGATAGAGAAACCCAATGTTGAAGAGATTGAATTTTAGAGCTTGAACTTTTACTTTTAGGCTTCTTAAAAATATTCTATTAAAACGTGACTAACACATTCCGTTTGCTGCGCATTACTAGCACAAATAATAGTTTTTATAGGAAGCAAATTGGTAAAATTTTTAATATCCCTCCATTTTCTTTCTACGAAGGTTAGGGAGCTGAACTTTTCCCAGAACATTTTTAGAACCTACTTTGTAAACTGTGTTAAGTTTTTAAAAAAGTTTGGTCCATGAATGGACACGTAATACAAAATTAAACCTCATCACACTGTGTACTTCATTAAATGGGGTTTCATTCGACAGAGGTACATAATTTTTTTCTTGAAATGAATTTAATTATAAAAATGAATATAAAATGAAGTAATATGCAGAGATCCTCGGCGCCTTAATCAGGATGGCAAGGGCACTGGCTCTGGCAAACACACCCGAGAATGACGTCATAATCTCGTCAGCCGTTCCATGTTCACTTAATCAAATATTTTCACACATCAACTACAATGTTTTAGCCTAATTCAAAAATTTAAATTTAACAAAATTTTTCATTTGTTCAGCAAATTCAATTATTTGTTTTTTTTCAACTATACCACACCAGGGTTTATTTTTTTCAACTATTTACTACCTAGTTCACCTTAAAATTCAAAACTGTAACGAACATAATACTTTGTATCCAACAACAACACAATATTTTATTATTAAATTGCTAGTTTCCTAAAACTAGTTTAATCCTGCTTTCGTGTTATCCAATTTGGAAGCTTATGCCTACTAGTTTCAGTTCTTACGGAATTAATTAACTCGTTCGTTATGATAATTTCTTTTCATTTGAAGATCGTCATTCTTATAAAAATCATTTAACACACTTACGCACGGACGATAAAATCAGTAAATACTAAAATAATGAGGTATTTTAGGTGCTACGAGGACGTAGAAGAGACTGAAATATTGACTGAAGTGGTCCTATGCGGCCTCAAAATAATAATAATAATGAGGTATTGAAGCCTTTAGATTCTTCTGAAATTATCCTCTTCCCGTTTCGCACCTAAGGGGAAAATACCACACACTAAGTTTTAAAATAACTTGGGCTACCTTCTAATATATAATTGGACGATTTTGTGGTAACTATGTTGTATAAATTATAGCCTATCTTCTTCCAGAATTTAATTCAATATACAGGGTGTTCATTAAAGTTGGGGACAAACTTCGAGGGTCGATAGTACTTATCAAAATAAACAAAAAATTTCCTATAAACATATGTCGAAAAATCCTTCGTTTAGCCGCTAGCCGCCATTTTGTATTTTATACAAAAAACTTTATATATAAAGAACTATTTAAGATACAGAAACCAAACTTTGCACACATATTTATTGGCCAGAGAAAAATATTCTAAAAGTATCATTAAGTTTGCTTTTATATTATCAAAATGGCGGCGGTTCTTAAAGTTAATGGTTTTTTTGCTATTTAAATTAAAATATTTTTAACCGCCGTCATTTTGAAAATATAAAAGCAAACTTAATGATACTTTGAGAATATTTTTTCTTTAGTCATTAAATATGTGTGCGAAGTTTGTTTTCTGTATCTTAAATAATTATTTATATATAACGTTTTTTGTATAAAATACAAAATGGCGGCTAGCGGATAAACGAAGGATTTTTCGACATATGTTTATAGGAAATTTTTTGTTTATTTTGATGAGTACTATCACCCCTCGAAGTTTGTCCCCGACTTTAATGAACACCCTGTATATGTATATTGCGTTTATGATTTAACTTAGTAGGTATATATTTTTAAGAAGGTAAAAAGTACAAAAAACACTTTTTCATAATTACAGTTCGTATCGAGGGGGGTGTGAGAGGATGAGTTGGTGGTATTGGAGGAGGAGGAGAAGGAAGAGAAGGAGGATGACGACGATAAAGAGGTGGAGGAGAAAGAGTAGAAGATGAAGGAGAAGATTATTATTTTCAAACATTTTCCATCACTATTATTATCATTCGTTAACATTCGATTAATAACATTTAACAAGTCAATTCTGTCAAAGATGTTTAAATGACAAGTGTCAATAATTTAATTATATTTTGTAAACGACTTTGAAATTAGGGTTTTGTAGAAGTGAAACCATGTAATATTTTCTAAGACTTGTTGTCATTGATATTGTATATAATTACAATGTTTACATATATATATTATAATAATCAGCTGTTGTATATCTTTCCTATAAAAGCCATATTACAGTTAGTTTGGTTTGTTTGTTGATAAGAAAATGTGAATTAAAATGAATGGAAATTTATGGAATTTTATAATATGTCTTATGTTTCAGTATTGTTATTCACTATGCCAAATAATTACAATAAGCCATGGTGTTACTTCAGAACATGGCTAATCTTAAAGTTAACATGTATTTACTGTCAGGCGTTACATTCGGCGTCAACTAGTATAAATAAAAAAAAAAAAAATATATATATTTTTTACCCATTACCTCAAAAGAAACAACCTCTAAATCGGATCCCAGCAAGCTAACGTCTCTCGGGAAGGAGTTTATGAAGAAAGGGTTTACGACGCCAGTTTACAGCCGGAGGCACCACAGCCACCATTCCGAATATGTTTCTGTTGTTTTCCCCAAATACTTTAGGCCTTTCTTTCTATTAGAGTTGTAAAATGGTTTAATTTACCCTTCGTAATTTTTCTTTAGGGCAGAACTGAATTTGGGATTGATTTTGGGAAAGCATTTATGATTCTTACTTAAAACTAAGAACTTAAAAAAGCTAAGATTGCTTTTTAAACAACCACCATTTTGTTTGAACGACCTATATTAAGGCTGTTCATTAAAAGTACATACAAAATATTATCAAATTATGTCAATAGTTAAGCGAGTTATTTAAATTGATCTACTCTTCACAAAACCTACAAAGAGTACGTTGGTTTGCTGCCGTAATAAACATTAAATTTGGGAGATTTATAGATGTATTAATAAAACTTAACTAGATGGACTTGCATATTGAATTTTAGGAGAAGTAAGTAAGCAAATTTTATTTAAGAAAATAAGTAGGTTATTGATTATTAGCTATTCTCCATAAGATTAACATTACACAATATACTGTGTTTACCATTTTGAATATGTAAGTAACTAATTGGCCTAGAGTCATTGATCAAAATACTAAATTGTATGTTTTATCGAGCTGAATCCAATGGTAAAAAGGAAAATTAGATTTTTTAAAACATTATACATAAATAAATTGAACCTCCCATGTTTGGGGTAAAAACCCCCCAAAAGTGTAGTTAATGTAGTCCAATTACGATGCCCAAATACTTTTCCTTTTTTCTGAAATTAAATGGTTTAATTTAGCCTTCGTATTTTTTCTTTAGGCCAGAAAGAAATTGATTTTGGGAAAAATATCATACATTATATTAAATACAATTGTCCAGACAAACTTCATGCTTTAGACAAACAATACTAATAAAATGTAGATATGTACCCTACTTGTAGAAATATCTCTAACAACGATAATAATAAATTATAAAATCACAGCTAGGAAAAGCTATGTTGAAAATACATGCAAGAAAAATTCTAAATACGTATATGCAAAATAAAAACTATAAAATACATGCTTAAAAAATAAATCATGGTAACAAGTCATTAGAAAAGGAACAACTCCACCAATTTTTATAATAATCAGACAATAAATAATTATTGCGGCCGTTACACATGTATATATAATTTTGAAATTCATCTTAATAGCTCTGAACTATAATTAAATTAAAAGATAAGCGCTAGTGGCTCGTGTTGTACAAGTTATGTAGGTTTTATTTTCACAAATTTGTAATTGTTTGAAAATGGCGTAGGCCGAAACATGTAACAAATAAATTTAAATTTTTGAACTGCAGACTGACAAAGGTATTTATTATCTTTTAATATAACTTTGAATGCCCCCAAACGTGTTGGGTTAAAAAATACATGGTCGAGCTATATTTCACCAATGTAACTTAACACTTTCTCATAGGAAATTTTAAAAAAAAATCATAAGAGGTTGTTAAAGCTCCATATTGCACTTGAGAAATTGTTTGTAAATTGTTTTTTATGGTACACTTTACCACCTTGCTGTTAACCAAACTATTATGTATATCTTGTAGAAATATTGTAACAACAATAAAATAATTATAAAATAAGCTAAAAAGCTATAATGAGAAGTTATGCAAAATAAAAAATATAAAAACATAAAATAAAAAAAATCATAAATCATTAGAAAAGGAACAACTCACCAATTTTATAATAACAGACAATAAATAATTATTGGCGAAATGTATATATAATGAAAAAATTATGTCAACATTAACATTAAATTAAATTAAAGCGAAGCTGGCTTGTGTACAATATGTAGGATTATTTTACATTTTATGTAAGTTTTTTAATGAAGTTCGGGAAACAAAAAATAAATTTAAATTTTGAACTACTGCAGACAAGGTATTTATTAGAATTATACTTTGAATATAATGGTAGAAATAAAGTTCTATCTCCCGATGTCCCTGTTAATATACTTAATGCTTATCCTCTCATAGGAAATGTTAAAGTCATTTTAAGAGGTTGTTAAAGCACTTGTTATTGTCATTTTGTAAACTTGTGGGTTGTGAAATTGTACTACTTTACCACCTTGCCTTGTTAACCTAACCTTAGTTACTTTATATCTTCTCTGTACCAAATGTTGGGTCAACAACCATAAAATTAAAAATATTATTAAAATTAAAGATACTTGTATACTTAACCTCCTTAGAAACACGTGTACTTACTTACTTGACTTTATGAAGACATGACCTTTGATCGATGATTATTAGATTGATCACGTTTTTTTTATCTAACTAAAACTTGACGCAATGAAGCATTTGTTACGTATCTTAAGGAAGGCCAATGCTTCTCTAGGGTTTGTTCTGAGAGTTTCTCGAGATGGATTCTCTGTCCCTTCCTTGAAACTTTTTTTATCTGTTTAGTGAGACCTTAACCTTGAATATGCCTCAGTCACTTGGTCCATATTCCAGAAGAACCACTGTGAGCTCTTAGAAAGGATACAGCTCAGATTAATTTAAGCAGTTGATGTCCGATTGGGTTTCAATTACCTGGATGTGCCTGCGAGAGTCTTGGATTGAAGTCTCTGGAGTCAAGAAGGAAACATTTTGATGTTTTGTTTCTATATAGACTTCTCTTCGACTGTCCTCCTTGCTCTTGTGGATTTTCGTGTTCCTAGAGGCACAAGAACTCAGGATCTGTTTGGCAAGCCTCTACTTTATAACCTATATGCTTACAACAGTGTGGTTCCTCGACTTTTGAGATTCGGAAATTCGGTCTCTCCAGCTGTGGACATCTTTGGCTCATCCCTACCGACTTTCAGAAGAAAACTACTATCTTTGGACGATACTGTGTTCGGATGTTCTTGTTTCTTTTTGTTTTGAGCATTATTTATTATTAATGTATATCGAAGTTTCCTAATTAATTGTTATATATGTTTGCACTATTCACTGTAGGTTAGTTAAAACCTATGTGATTGTTATGGGCTAAATAATAATTATATTAATGTTATAATTTTATAAAATTTATTTGTTGCGCTTAATTTGTTTTGAAACTGTCAATATTGCTGTAAGTGTTTGTCTTCTACATGTTTGTTTTATTACATTTTTGAACATCTATTTAATTATGTTATATATTTTTGTCTGTTGTATAAATCTGTTATTTAAGTTCCACTATATTCTAAATGACGCTAACCGTTGATCTAAATTTAAAAAAAAATTTAATTTTTTTTATTTTTTGGCGGACATAATCAAAGAGTGGACTTTCGTTGAGCTCAGCGAATAATACTGCGGCCTACTCAGCAGACACATTTTCAGTGCAGCTCTGCATTCACTAGGATCAAGATCGCTAGCTCCTGAAGGCAGTGTGTTAAAGAGTCTGATTCTGTTATGTGTTCGCTGTAACACTCCAGGAGAAATTTGAATGCTGCATCACTGCCAGATAATACAGGGACCAGATCGGCTGATCAATTTGGGTGCGTTTATACTTGTTTGCCTTCCACTTGATCATATGTGTTATCCATTCACCCGCCTTTGTTTGTGTCCAGCCTATCATTCACCAACGTTGGTTATTGTTGTTTGAGCATACTTCAAGAGAACAATAATTTACAACGCATTGCACAATCATCATATTAAATATAAATTTAATTTCATGCTAGCAGGAAAGTATATTTTTTTAACTAGTAAAGGCCATTAATTTGAAATATAATTATTTTTCAAGTATATTAACCTAGAACCTAATCATCACAAACTGTAACTATAAAATTTGACCTTTGATTAACTTCTTATTTACAGACCACAATGCCAATATCGCTCAAAGTTATAGTTTAATGTAACTTTACATTAATTCTAGTGTTTATTATAATCTCTCTCCCCTCGCAAACTGTGTTATTAACTATATCGTCACCGAGGTCAACGAACCGCCAGTGTCCAGAACCCTCTACACAAGACTGGGATGGTGGCGTCATCCTGTAATCCAGCTACTTGGAGGGCAGGAATTGTGGATAGTTGTGAGCGATGGTCGGTGGATGTAGTGTTCTCTTGTGTGGATTAACGTCCGCACTATTGAATACTACGTTAATCCGCAAAAACCATCCTCACAGTTAGACCAATTCGTAATTCATAGGCCGTGGTTCGGATTCCACTTTAAACTGTAGGTCCCTTAGTTGCCATCGGTAGTTGGGCTATTAATTAACAGTCCTAAGGAGCATGTCAGCCTTAGTCAGTAACAAGACTACAAGATCGCGCCACAATCAGCTTACACCTCATTCATACTTGGCTTTAAATACCTACCTTGTGGTATGGTCGCCATTTCAATAATTTAATCTACTCTAACAACCCCTGGTGTTCTTCACTCATTTGTGCTCAGTGATATCCCCTTGTGTGCGCACCACCCCCCTCCCCAGCACCAAAGCCTACGCTGGGCTTCCTACCTCAACCCATATATACGTACTGGAAAAATGGTGTCACTAAACCATTCTTATTTGTGTGTCCACATCAGTGTGTGTATTCATGTTTCTCTCTCTTAAAGTGTCGCGGTCCCCACAGCGCCATTTCTCAAATTAAACTGTCCAATACTATCCACTCTGCTAAAAAATAAATAATGTAATAAAACATTATGAAAACAAATAATAGTATTGCTGTGTTGTACGGTCGCGAACTTTAAGTATCCATGTAAACAAATCAACAAGAGATTTCAAAATCATTTACTACTCTGTTATTTATTTAAACTTTCAAACATAACCTACAAAGAGATTTTCCTACCAACGTCTTACTGAGTATGTTGAATGGTGAAGACCTAGACATAATTTAAGAACTTTTAATTTGTTTGTAACACCACAATGTAATACTAATGGTCATTATAACTTCCCTTTAATTAGAATGCGAAAGATTCGACATCATTGACAGTAAACTTCTTGACTTTTTTCTTACACATTTCAAACATAAACCTATAATTGCATACGAGTACATCTTCTGAATAGTTAATAAATTAAAATCTCATTGCATTTTTACAACAATGTACACAACTCCTTAAAAGTCATTTTACTGGTCAATTCTCCTTAAACTTGAGCAATCTTTTTAGAATTTATTGTCATTGCCAATTAGTGTAATTTAAGTTCGTTATTTTGTTAAGATAGTTTTGGGATTTTCTGTAGCTGTACCTTTGTTATCGTACTGCATGCATTATTAATGAAATAATAAAATACTATGTTAATATTATGTAGTCAAAGACACAAGAATAAGTTGATTTATTCGTGTGTATTATATATTTGTTAGTTATTTTATGTGTTAAAAGTTTTAATACGCCCTTAAAAATGGTACGAAAGATAAAAGTCCCTTTAATCACTAATGTAAAGTATTTGTGAGTAATTTCAGACCCTTCAAAAAGCACTACAAATTACTTGAATTACCCCGTAATACCAATTATAAGACTATTCTTTGTAACGTCAAAAAAGAAACCTGTTCATGAGGGCTTTGACAAATATAAAGAAGGTTAAAAAAGTTTAGAACGATTGAATAATTCAAAAGTCGGATTTTATAATCATAAAGAAATGTGACTTGATATTTGTGAGATGCAAATTGCCGTTGCCATTATAAGTTCTTTAAATGATGGTCTGGGTAAAAAGCGCTGTCACTCATCATTAAATTAATGTTTCCTTAACTCCTCTTTAAGATTAGCAAATAGAACTAAAAGTTATAGAATTTTTCGTAATAGGATATTAAATGTGAACAGAGAACAAAAGATCAACATTGTTAACCTTCTATTGAATAAACTTTCAATGATAATCTTTTATTGAAGTGTACACCAACAAATCTCAAATTTATTTTTGTTAATATTTTATACAATTAAATTTAATTTATCTCATTTAAGATCTACACTAAAAGAGATGTTAGAACAATTTTAATCTGCTTTTATATCTCACTACTTTTATCTCCTAAATTATTGCCTAATTAATACATGAACTTAGATGTAACTAAAGGATTATGAGCCGGTATTTCTGGAGATTGTTTTACAGACTACAGAAAAGTACGACGCAACTTCCTTTAATCCAGCTACTTCGAGGTCACGAATTGTGGATAGTTGTGGGCGATGGTCGATGTATTTAGTGTTTTCTTGTGTAGATTAACGTCCGCACTATTGAATACTACGTTAATCCGCAAAGACCATCTTCATAATTAGACCAATACGTAATTCATGGGCCGTGGTTCGGATTCCACGTTAAACTGCAGGTCCCTTAGTTGCCATCGGCTGTTGGGCTATTAATTAACAGTCCTGTCTAAGGAACATGTCAGCTTCAATCATCTTACACTCATTTCATTCATACTTGGCTTAAAATACCTACCTTGGCCGCTATTTCAATAATCTAATATAATGTAATCCAATATAATGTGATCAAACTAATAATTTTTTAACCCTCAACTGCCCATCACCATAGGCCTAGGGCCTTGCGGTGAATTAAAGACAGTGAGGTATCATAGCAGCCTGTATCACATAGACGAGCCAGAGGTGACCGCTCATGATCTGACAGGAGTCGCCAGCAAATGGTTTCGATCTAGGAAGCAGCAATAGTTAGTAACAGAAGTATGGAAGATATTAGAGTTAAGGACTCCGATTTAAATCAAAAATCTTACATTTCCAAAAATGTTTTATTTTTATTCCTAAATTTTTGTTTATATTTCATTTAACATGTTCTGAGCATTTTTTCATCACAATAAAAAAATCAAAGTTATTACAATTTACATTACATTTTTTTCAAAAACAAAAAATTTATTATTTAAGTTTTTCTAACTATATGTAAATAATAGAAGTTTAAAATAAATATTATATTACAAAATAGGAAGAAGGAGCAATGTATGGTGCAATTTGACAGTGTGTTACAAGATACTTGAAAATTTTTGCAAGTTTGGTTTTACATGTTTATTGCAACGTAGTTTGAATAAAAACTAAAGTATTAGACATTTTTGAAATTTTTACCAGTTATTCTTTATTATATAATGTTTTTTGGGTATAGAAAATACTCTAGCTAAAAAATAACTAAAATAATGAAACAAAAAAATAATAAAAAACATTTTTTTGTGTTATATATTGTTTTATAATTTTTTTCCCAGCCAAGCCACCAAGTTGTCTATACCCAAAAAGTTTCTATACATTGTAAGGAAATTAATGAAGAAATCATCAAAATTATTTTATAATAAAAAAGTTATTTACATTTTAAATAATGCAAAAAATCGGCAAAAACGTTAAAAATTTATGTAAAAAATAAATGTTATATTTTTCAACACTCAAAACCCTCTTAAATAAAGTCAACATATAAAAAATATCATTTCATGTATGAAAGAAAAAAATCTTGTTAAATTTAAATTAATATTTATTATTGAAACGGACAATTAGTACAACTAGGAGTTTTCTGCTCTTATTGATTTAAGTCGTTCGCTTTGAACATGGTAGATCTACCGCACCGGATCTACGTTGACATATGGGTTCCCAAACCAGCCTACTCCACGTTTTCAATTTTTCCACTCGTGGGGAAGTTATCTTCAAATAAAATGGCAGACTTTGTTGTTAAATTCTACCCTTCCTGCGTCCTGATAATCATAGTTTGAAGACTCCACCGAATAGCTAAAAGGCAAAAAAGCCTACAGAAGTATGCCTCTTTGCTTCGATGATTTTTACAATAAAGAAGGGGCTTTCGGATTGCTAGACAGGGTTGTAAATGGACATATTTTTTATACATTTTTATCAAAATACGTTTAGAAACCAGAGATAAATTTTCGTAAGTGGTAGTGAGGAAGACTTTCAACAGGAGCGGCCATGGTAGATCCGAAAATACTAAATTTAATTTTGGGTTCTTATTCAACTAGTTACGACACCTACCGATTAAAATTAAGCATTTTCCGAGATCTACTATGTAATGTTCAGCATCGAAAGAGTTAAGAATAAAAAGTTGCGTAATATACAGATATACTGCAAAATACTTAATATTAAGTTTTAAATTACCATACTGTTCTCTGAAGTACCTGTCGATGATGTAACGATATTGCTTAACATTATCCCTTTTGAAGCAAGCCGGGAATTTGCTGATCTGGCATTTCTATTTAAACTTATAGCTCACCCGGAGTACGAGATTAACTGAACCTTTGTACACAATTACTATCGAACAAATTACGTTAAGTTTGGTCCTGTGGCAAGAATGCATCGCCTTGGAAACTCCATTCAAGTTGAAGTTGACCTTTTTGCACCAACCTAACTAGCCTTAAATGTATATGGTCATCTTCTTCTTCTTAACTTCTTTCTTTCTTTCTTCTTCTTTTTTTAACCCACAAACTTCATTCTTCTACTTATTTATAGCCCAGAGTTATTTAGTATTAGATGATTTGTTGTTACTGTATTAATTGTTATACAGGGTGTCCATGAAAAACGTTTCAGGACTTCGGTGAATGATTAGGTACATTAAAAGGAAGAAAAAAGTTCCATTGGAGGTATGGCCTAAAACACTTATTTTCTCAGATATCCGCCATTTTGTATTTTTCACAAAATATTTTTATTTCAAACATTTTCTGACGGATTATTTTGAAATTTTGTATGTGTTTTACACTAGTATACTAAGCGTTTTAGCCCATACCTCTAATGGAACTTTTTTCTTCCTTTTAATGTACCTAATCATTCACCGAAGTCCTGAAACGTTTTTTCATGGACACCTTGTATACTTATTACTTATTTGTTATTATTTATAATTATCAGTTGTTGAGTTTCCGAGAATTCGTATCCTATTTATTATATTACAATTGTATTGTTATATTGTTTTATCTATAAGGTAGAATTAATGTAGGGCTATTTATATTTACATTTCTAATTATTGAAATTAATTTATGTAATGATTGATATAGTCTTATCATGTACATAATTTTTATTAAATTGGCAATGCTGTTGGAAATAAAATAAAATTTAAATTACAACTTATACATAAAATACACGTTACATTTGTGGCTTTAAAATGTATAACTTCTCGCAGTAAGGAGATTTTCACAAAGGAGTTCATAATTCTGAAGTAAATATTGATTGAAAGTAAACTTTTAAGCTACTTTTCTAATGAGGGTTTAACATTAATTAAACATACAATGAAGTTATAATGTAGAATAAGCATACCAATGTTGTATAAGCTCTTTACACTGTTTTGATAATAAGATTATGGGTTCAGAAGTACGACAAAAGCCTGAAATGTTCTGAGCACAAATATGCTCATGTGATCGACGCAAGCATATTTATTTCTTTATTTTCCAATGGTTTGACCACTTCATAGTGTGTATAGCAAATTGGTCAATATGCAATGTATAAAAATAAGTACCTGGTGACCGAGCTTTGCTCGTATAGAAAAATACATGTATTATAAAAATTAATTAGAACAATTAAAACACATGTATTACTCAATGAAAACATTTATGTGGTTTAAATAAAACCGATTTAATACACCATAATTAATATAGCACTGAACAAAAAGTATCGCGCCTAGTGGTGGGGATGGAACTCGCGACTTTTCTTGAGGCCGACACGCTACCACTCGGCTACGGCGTCTGTCAAATGAGCAATGCCGTTTAACGTCTTTTAGCCAACCTCAATTGTTTTAGCAGATCATTTACTGTTTAATTATCCATACAGTTATTATTAGCCTGTGATCAACTGATTTAGTTAGAAACGGAGGATTGAAAAGCAAAAGAGAAATTTAATTTCCAACAATTATTTGGTTTGTTACAGTGGCTTCAAGTAATACAACGAATAAGTTTTATATCAAAACACGGAAGGTTTTGGAAATACTCTTTCCTGCTTTTATTTCGCACAGTTATGTTACCCTTAAGTTTTTACAAATTGTTTAGTAACCTGATAATTTTACATTAATACATAAAATAAATATTTATGAAAAACCTCTATTCACATATTGTTCCCCGCAGTCTTCAATCAAGAACTGTCAAACGGTTATAAACAGCTGTTTTGGTTTGTATTGTTTACATTTTATTCTCCATAAGCGTAATGTTAAATTTTTAGATTTTAAACTTAATATTACAAGAAAACACGAATTTTCTACTCGAAAATTAGTTATTTCCAAAATTTAAAGAAATTCCTTAGTGCCGTTTTCGAGATCCGTGTGCAAATATATATATATATAAACCTTGCTCGTATTGTAGTATTGGATAAACAAATATATAACGATGTAACCTTTTATCCGATCAGGTAGTTCGGATTACCGGGACTCTGGTTTATGTGATGTTTTATTTTATTAAATTAGATCCAATTTAAGCTAAATACGAGTACTAATTTCGATCTTATTATTGTCCCTATTGATACGTAGTCGTTTTAAACTAAATATCCCATACTGAACACACGTGTATTTGTGGGTCGAAGAGTAAATTAACTTTTCAATCTTATGAAACCCAGCTTTTGTCTGATTTGTAGAATAGAATCTTCTCCCACTTTAAGAAATTGATTTGAGCCTCGAGTGATTGACAAATTCAAGAAAATAATGAAAAAGCTTCTTGTGTTATTTTGAAGAAGACTTAGTCGATTGAAAGTGACACAGACAGATGTGGGTGGCAATTTGACTGCATGGGGCCTAGTCATGTCACTAGAGAACTCCAACTTTTAAATATCTCTATAAGTTTTCTACAAACTTATTTATCAACCTATATTTTATTGAGTACAATTGCTAATACTGTACGTAAAAATACTTTCAGTTTAAAAGTGTAAACGTTATATTTAAGGCGAAAGAAACAAGAAGTAATATTACTCTGATGATTATTTTTGATGGAAAAAATTCCATTTGAAGTTTCAGAGGCTTTTAATTAGAAGGAAGAGTTATTAACCTCTTCTCCACCCACAAAGTCCGTAACAACAGTGCATTATGGTGCTTTTGAGATAGTAGAATTATTGATGCGAAATACATCAATAATTCTGTCATTCAATACCTATGATAAATAATGCATTCTTTAATTCACCCAGTGATGTACTTTTTCCATCCCCTGGTTATTTTAATTTCAAATTTTATACAAAAACGTTAAATTTAAATGACATTTAATAAGTGCATTATATATTTGTTAAGTTAGTCATTGAGTCTTAATCTATATGTATTCAAAACCTATAAATACAAAATAGAATAGAAAAATATTTTAGTATTAAAATTATTAATACAAACATAATATGTATAAATATTACTTAAATATAGAAAAAGTCCTAAAATGAATTTATTTTATAAAACAATAACCAATTTAGCTGAAATTCAGGTTTAAATACAAACATAATATGTATAAATATTACTTAAATATAGAAAAAGTCCTAAAAATGAATTTATTTTATAAAACAATAACCAATTTAGCTGAAATTCAGGTTTAATAAAATACACCTTTACCCATAAATTTAATAAACATTTATTTGGAATTTTATTTAAGGAATCCTCCTACCCAAGTAAGTTTTCTTTAGAATGTAATAATAATAATAATGTATATATTTTCCAAATTCACATACAAATCTGAGTTACATCAAAATTTACAATAAAAATGGAAAATACAGGTACCTCTGTAGGTAGACCTTGTGTTGAGGTTAGCATCGCGTTCTTAAATATAATTCAAAATCAAAGTTCTTTCCAGTGCAATAAAGGAATTCTAAAAACAAATTAAATCACTAAATCTATCACTAAATTGAATTTGCGAGCATTAGAATCGCTCATACAATAAGATAATCATATGTAACATAAATAAATAAATAATAACATAACCATTAACCAAACAAATGAAGATAAAAATATTCGCCCAGAACAAGAAATAAAATACTCGACACATTAAAATAAGAAACTTATTTACATTTTCCAAAGTAAACAACATAGTTTTTACTCTTTAAAAAAACAAACACACTCTCAGCTGTCTTAATATGTCTTTGATTAGTAGCTTGTAATAGATTCACTTTACTTCTACAAATTTGAGACTTTGACTTTTGATAGCTAAAATACTTTCAGATAAGAACTTGCTGTAGATTTGTTTGTAGTTGAGTTTTCAAACAAGCTTTCGTTTAAATATTGGCGTCTAGTAAGGTATGTTTAAAAATATCTAGAGTGCTATTCCATCTACGAAGACTCGTGTCTGCCATTCCTAGGTCTTACCTCATCAATGTCTCGCATTTTTTAATAAAAATAAATTACCTAATCTTATAGCTTCATGAATATAATTTTTGTGTTTAGCTAGCAAAAACAATAGTCGTTAAAATTTTAAAATTATTATCCAATACTATAATACGAGCAAGGTTTGTATATATATTTGCACACGGATCTCGAAAACGGCACCGAGGAATTTCTTTAAATTTTGGAAATAACTAATTTCCTTAATTTAATTAAAGTTTTTTTTCTATCTCCAAGATTAGGAGATATAAAAAAAAAAATCTAAACACATAAATTGTATTTTATCTCCAATGTATAATATGGAAAAGAAAAATTAATATGACTTATTAAATATTTTTGGATAAAAATTTATATTTTAAGTATAATGGATAGAATCTCATCCATTTATGCTTAAAAATCATAGTTTATGTGTATATCCGAGAAATATATTTTTTCCCATGATTAACATTGGAGAATACAAACTCCTTATTTAATACGTTGATGAGAAAGAAAAATGTTAAACTAATTTTTTGAAGGTATAAATGAATATTTTACAGCAGCAAACTAATTTTTTTAATTTACAAAAAAAATAACCATGTTCATGACAGATATTCGACCACTACTTTATATTTTATATTATGTTTAAATTCGCTGATCGCACGCTGTATATTTTAATAATAATAAAAATAATCTTTATTGCTTTAGAATGAATACAAAATTTGCATAGCAAGCGTCAAAAACATAAAATTTATATAAACAACGGTAAGTAAAATTAACTTAGCTCAGTTGAAACGAGAATAGCTTCTTCCCTATGGGAAATTCGCTAAAAGTAAAAAATTTAAGGAGCTAGAAACAGCTTTGACCTCAAGCCGATGTTTGACCCTGCGTGTGGTCCATGAACTCTTCCATCGTTAGAACACGTTGGACGCTAAAAGCATCTTAATTTAGATTTTTATTTCGGTTCAGAATTTTTGAATCTTATGTTTTCCGGGATTCTATTCAATATGGAAACACCCGCCAATGGGGGAAGGCGTTCCATGGCCGCCAATCTGTGCTGTTTCGTCCTGTATACATTTATGAACCTTGTGTTATAATTATGTAAGTATCATCTCTGAGTGAGATTAGTTTTGAATTTACAGAAACGAGCAAGTTCTAGCATGTACAGCCCAGCCAGTGTTAGCAGCTCGAAATCGCGGAAGGCATTTCGTCACGTCTCTAAATTTGAGTTTTGCTATAATTCTGATTGTTTTTTTCTGTAGAATAAACTCGTGGTTTGAAATTTCTCTGCGAGTAACCACCCTATAGGACAATGTATAAGAGATGTGGCATTGTATCTGTTCACCGCCACCAAATTTGTAGTTTCTAAATGAATATTTTAAGTGTAAAGATGTTTCAGTTCTAAATATATTTTTTGAATGTGAATTTTAAAATTTTTAACCGGCTTAGGCTGGTTATTGACTGAGGACGTAATTCAGGTAACAAATCACAAACAAGACAATAGGTTCGTAACTTGATATGTGGAATAGTTCGTTGACTGAGAGGTTTCAGTTTATGTTTTGACAGCTTGTTAACTAACTTGATATTGACAATGTCAACTGACATTGTACTTATCGGTAATCAGTGTGACATGTCATTCATACTTCCCCAGATTTTGTGAATATAACAACCCTCTTTGATAAAGTTTTTATAAAAACTAACCAAATTACACGTAGATAATGATTGTACTAGTAATTATTGAGTATGGTTTCTTGTACATCCACTCATACTTATACTATTTACAGTTTCTTAAAATTAGTGATATTATACAGGGTGTTCATTAAAGTCGGGGACAAACTTCGAGGGGTGATAGTACTCATCAAAATAAACAAAAAATCACCTATAACCATTTGTCGAAAAATCCTTTGTTTAGCCACTAGCCACCATTTTGTAATTTTTTTATAAAAAAACGTTATATATCAAGGACTATTTAAGATACAGAAACCAAACTTTGCACACATATTTATTGGTCAAAGAGACAAATGTTTTCAAAGTATCATTTAATTTGCTTTTATATTTTCAAAATAGCGGTGGTTAAAAATCTTTTAATTAAAATAACAAAATATCCATTAGCTTTATAAAATTTTTACAAGATACAAAAATATTGCAATTTTAATTTCAAATCGAACGGTATTTTGGTGAACGAAATCCGTCCACGGATAATCATTGGTTTCTGTATCTTAGATAGTTCTTGATATATAACGTTTTTTGTAAAAAATACAAAATGGCGGCTAGTGGCTAAACGAAGGATTTTTCGACAAATGGTTATAGGTAATTTTTTGTTTATTTTGATGAGTTCTATCACCTCTCAAAGTTTGTCCCCGACTTTAATGAACACCCTGTATACTCATGACACGACTGGGATGGTGGCTTCATCCTATAATCCACCTACTTGGAGGTCACGAATTGTGGATAGTTGTGAGCGATGGTCGGTGGATGTAGTGTTCTCTTGTGTGGATTAACGTCCGCACTATTGAATTCCACGTTAATCCGCAAAGACCATCCTCATAATTAGACCAATTCGTAATTCACAGGCCGTGGTTTGTATTCCACGTTAAACTGTAGGTCCATTAATTGCCATGGGCTGTTGGGCTATTAATTACCAATCCTGTCTAAGGATCATGTCAGCCTTAGTCAGTAACAAGACTACAAGATCGCGCCACAATCAGCTTACACTCAATTCTCATTCATACTTGGCTTAAAATACCTACCTTGTGGTATGGTCGCCATTTCAAATAATCTAATCTAATTTTTGAGTTTTTTACTATACATCTTTGAAGTTAATTACAAAAATATAAATGGTATCCCATAATACCCTCCTCTCATATACTGTGGTTGGTCAACAATAGGAAAATAGATCAATAATTTACCTCACAGCTATTCTACCATAGTACATTCATACTTCATAGTAAACCCACGGACAGTTAGAGTTCATTTGAACTACGCCGACATTAATACAATGACGATAACTTCCTTTATTATTATGGTAATTGAATTCTCTCTGCATATCACATCCGATCGGAATTGATTCATTGACGGCAAACCCCATTCCAGAATTTTCTAATGCGCTTATATTAAAATATGCATAAAATCATTTCCAAATTAGTAATTATTTTCGAACTTAGGTATTTACTATCCAAAACAAAACTTAATTTCCACCATTTCTTTTAAATCCAACTGTATTGTGAATTTTAGGTTATTATTTTTTTAATTAAAAAATCTATATGCGTAAAGTAATAATTTAATCTAGGAATTAATTATTTTCCAACAAATTGTTTATTTTAAATATTGATTTAAAAAGAAATATTGTAATTACAAGTGAAAACACGTAATCAAAATGCAGTTCAGTAAACTTTTTAGAAAATTCTTTTGAGTTTTAGGCCTACAAGAAAAATGTAAATTTCTTAACAACTTTACTGTGTCCACGATATTCATAACAAGAGGCGACGTTAAATTAAAGTTGAAATGATTATCTAGAGAAATATTTGTTTAAAAATATACTTACTTAAATAAATATAGCCTAATATATTAATAATTAATGTTGTCATTCTTTATATTCCTTTATAACCTCCATTACTTTAATCTAGCTCCCCAACTTTCTTTTTATAACTTTAAAGTAAGGTAAAGGAACACAGCTTAATATCGTTCTTATCAAATTAAAATCCAAAATGGCGTAACTGAAAACTCTCCAAGCGAGGTTTTTATCAAAAAGTTGTTAACAAAATTGTTATTCATGATAATACAGAACAGGATCTTATGTTCCAATAACGCTTATCATATACAGGGTGAATCACGTAAGGTGTCCAATATTGATTCCAGACAAACCGTTGGTCCTACAATGATGAAATAAAATTATTTCCCACCAAACAAACCCTAAGCAATAACATAAAAATATTTTTGATTTTTTTAAATACAGGGTGTTCCAGAAAATGAGGGTCACTAGTTCGAATCTCGGATATATCGAGTACAAACATATATGTTATGCGTCGTATTAAATCTCTTGCAAATACAAACATTTTGGCGCAATCAGATTTGGAATATCTCAATTCGTTTCAAAGTGGCGGCCCTTTTAGTGAAAAAATCCGAATTTTTTGAAAACCCTGTATTTGTCTTAAAAATGCAGATTCTTCTACTCCAATTAAACAATTTCATTCCTTATGAGATAATCTTTATTCTGATATACAGCACTACAGTACTATCTCTAAAACAAACATTTAAAAAAAATAGTTTTTAAATTTTAAAACGTTAACGCCTGCAATATTTTCCGACTATTTTCTGTACATATGTTATACGCAAGTTGCAGCACTAATATTGCAGGCGCTATTCATGATCTTTGTCTTTGCGACGTTGCCGTCTATATACTGTTGTATTTTCAGATTATCCGGACTATCAGATATCCGAACCCGGGTTCCGCCACATTAATCCGGATAAACCGGACTTTACCTGTTAAAGTGGATAATGGGAAGTACAGTATACCGAATGCTGTATATTGATTGGCGGGGGGATCGCCTGATTAAACATTCGAGGAGTGAAGGCTAATTTGTGGTCTCATTTCTCGCGATAGCCACCCTGCCCTGGCTCGCCACTGTTCCTCTATGGTTATTACCACCAGGAACGCCACCCCCCTTCCACCTGGCCAACAGTTCCATAATTCATTGGTTAAATAAATTAAAATTAAAACCCATTTTCCTCCACCTACCATCTAAAGCCGCATTATTCTCTCTGGGATATAGTACTAAAGTATATGTATTTTGTACTTTGTAGCCATTATATTATAACATTTATTCAAAGGTAAATTCCAATTAGGCTTTGCCTTAATTAATTAATTAATTTTTAATTCATTAATTTATTTAATTTTTCAAACTTATTTTGTGTTTGTTATATAATTTACGTAATTTTTAATTGGAAAATTAATTTTTATGATATTTTATTATTTAACTTTGAATTTTGGTCAGTCATATTACATACAATGTTTATATTTTTTTATCTCGTTAAAAATTCTATTTACCCTAAATGAACTAATTTTAGTAACTATATTCTTCTTAATCTCAAAGTTTAATAGTTTTAATAGCTGAAATTTTAAAAATTGTAAAAGTGAAAATTAGGTTATATGAACATAATACTTATTACAGCAGTAAAACAGCTGATTTTATAGGTTTTGTACTCGTTTTATGACAATATAATCTAAACTACATGTTTTGCCTTCATTAAAACATTTTCAAGAATCTTTAAAACAAACAAAACTATTACTTACAATAGTTTAAAATCTACGAGGTTTATAACCATTATCGAAAGAAATTACATTTGAAATGAAATAATAAATTTCAGTTTCCATGCAATTTAGTACTGAAATGGGTTTAAACACGAGATAACCCCAACTTAAACCTATTACAGTCTAACATAGTTTCCTGACAATTTCCCACTTCTCGGTACCAGGATAGTTAAAAATTGTTTATTATTTTGTAGCATATTTCATATGAGAATATTAAGGTCATGAAGTAGGATATTAAAAAACAGTTAAAAATATCTCAACGAAGGTTAAAACATTTAGTGAGAATCATCACCTCTACAGTTAACTGCTGACGAAGTGTGTAACTTAAAATTTTTTTAATAAAATAAATTAATTCATATTTTTAATTATTAGACAAAAAATATACTTACTACTTTCTAATATACTTACACATACGTCATTCTTGTAAGTTTACAAATTTAGTCTTAGGGTTGATATTCTTATTCAAACAATGACTTAATTTGTTAATAAATGAGAAAACATTTACTATTGAAGACTTTCTGAAACAGGTATAAAAAGGTATACAAAATGCTTATAAGTTGTTTATTTTTTAAATAGAAAATACGATTTAAATTTTGGGGTCTTTAGGCCTATGAAGACAGATTTAAATGCCCCATAACTTGTCTGCTGCATGATATCTCTATCGACTGGGACCGTGGTGTGTCCTGTAATCCAGCTACTTGGAGGTCACGAATTGTGGATAGTTGTAAGTGAAGGTTAGTGGGTGTAGTGTTCTCTTGTGTGGATTGACGTCCGCACTATTGAATCCTCAAAAACCATCCTCATAATTATACCAGTTCGTAATTCAAAGGCTCTACGTTAAACTGTAGGTCCCTTAGATATACCATTGACTGTTGGGGTATTAATTAACAGTTCTGTCTACGAAACATGTTCCTTAGACAGGACTAAAAATAGCTTAAATAATAATAATAGTCCAACAGCCGATGGCAACTAAGAGATCTTCCGTTTAACGTGGAATCCGAACCACGCCCTCTGAATTTACGAATTGGTCTAATTATAAGGATGGTCTTTGTGGATTAATGTAGTATTCAATAGTGTGAACGTAAATCCACACAAGAGAACACTACACACACCGACCATCGCTCACAACTATTCACAATTCGTGACTTCCAAATAGCTGGACACGCCACGGTCCCAGTCAAAACGTCGTGGGACTTTGTTTTATTTGTCGTGATGGAAAATCTCCACATTATAAAACATTAAAAAAATTCAAAACACGAAATCCAAAAAAAACTACATATCTAATTGCATGAGCACAATTATTTGTTTAGTAAATTTAAAGTTTATGGTGATTGAGTTTGAAATTCAATTATTATTTATGTAGAGTAATATGCAGTATATACGTCACACACCCGTACGATGAACCCCATAGATAGAAAGCCAGTCTACCAACATGAATTCGTATTCCAAACATCAAGTGGGAAGCCCAAGGGGACAAACCAATCAGCCGACTTTGTCCCAGGGGTTCTGGAGTCAGCCTTCATATGGCCAGTCACCAAATACCGTATCCACCGTAGGCTTAATACACCTATCGTGTCATATTCATTGAGTATTTTTAATACTTCAACCATAGTAAAAATGTGTAAACAGCATTAAAAATACGTGTACCTAAATCAAGCCGATTGGCAACGAATTGTGTGGTTAAGTTGCTTGAGAAAATCCTTAAAAAGGTTATGTTTCCTTATTTAGTGGATAGTTTTGTGGCAAGGACAGTGAGCTATAAGTATTTATTTATTTACATGCTTCACAACAGTCTCTAGCCTAATAACAATGAAGCAGTTCTTCAATCTTAAATACATTAAATTAAATGAGTCTGTCTTTACTCGTTTCTTATGGAGTTAACACAAACAGAACAATTAAAATATTTTCAACAATAAACATTTAACTTTACGTTTAAAAACACAATATATAAAGAATGAAAAACAATGTTAACAACAATGGATACTGAAGATAAATATGAATATTTTTATGAATTTAACTGGTATTTTAAACCCTCGATATAACATTTTTTTAAATAAATGAACAAAAAAGTTGTCTAAAAAATGTTGGAGAAATTGTCTCTTTCGTCAACTCGAGATAGGATAATATTATATTAGCCCATAATCCGGAAAATAGGCGAGCCGGCATGTGATGCAGTGCAAGAGTATGGCAAAGAGAATAGCAACCTACTCTTCTTTGCTCAATTTAGTGGATAATATGGTGGTGAGTACATCAAGCTATGAGTAAGGATATTTCTAAACAGCACTTCATATAGTTCTCTTTGCTCAATTTACATCGAGCTATGAGTAAGGATATTTCTTAACAGCACTTCATATAGTTCTCTTTGCTCAATTTAGTGGATAAGATGGAGGTGAGTACATCGAGCTATGAGTAAGGATATTTCTTAACAGCACTTCATATAGTTCTCTTTGCTCAATTTAGTGGATAATATGGAGGTGAGTACATCGAGCTATGAGTAAGGATATTTCTTAACAGCACTTCATATAGTTCTCTTTGCTCAATTTAGTGGATAATATGGAGGTGAGTACATCGAGCTATGAGTAAGGATATTCCTAAACAGCACTTCATATAGTTCTCTTTGCTCAATTTAGTAAATAAGATGGTGGTGAGTACTTCGAGCTATGAGTAAGTATATTCCTAAACAGCACTTCATATAGTTCTCTTTGCTCAATTTAGTGGATAATATGGAGGTGAGTACATCGAGCTATGAGTAAGGATATTCCTAAACAGCACTTCATATAGTTCTCTTTGCTCAATTTAGTGGATAATATGGAGGTGAGTACATCGAGCTATGAGTAAGGATATTTCTTAACAGCACTTCATATAGTTCTCTTTGCTCAATTTAGTGGATAATATGGAGGTGAGTACATCGAGCTATGAGTAAGGATATTCCTAAACAGCACTTCATATAGTTCTCTTTGCTCAATTTAGTGGATAAGATGGAGGTGAGTACAACGAGCTATGAGTAAGAATATTCCTAAACAGCTCTTCATAGTTCTTAATTTAGTGGGCAAATATTTTGTCTTATTTACAATTAATTATTAAATTTATGATTTTGTTTCAGACATAATTTATTTTCTACCAAAAAATGTTAATCTACTAGTAAAAAGTTTTAAATAAATAATATTGTAAGTGGTTAACACTATAAAAAATTTTCTAAGGTAAACATTTTCTATTTTAATTATATTTTATGTGAAAATAATTAGTGAGAACATTACACTACTTTAAAACCTTTTCTTGTACCCTACATAATGTAATGATAATTGATAGTTAAATGAATAATATTAAAATACGGATAGTATTAAATCGCAAAAGAAATTAAAAAAATAGTAAAAAAACAAAAACTGTGGCTTCGATACACTAAAAATTAAAGGATATCTAACTGAAATATACCTTGTTCATGCAATCAGGGTGGTAACAATTTATTTTAATAAGTTTACGTAATCTCCACTATCTTCCAGGAAGTCTCCATCTCAATGTCGATACAATTAACAGTTAAACCCTGGAGTGTAACCATGCAAGAGATAGGGATCTTAAACATAACGTTCCTGTTTCCATGGTAACCAAGTAAATATGGGACCAAACAAGGAGACCGACCAGAAGTTTCAAAACTTATTCAGCTTTCGTTTAGCAAATTTCCTCCACGAAATGTAAGACATTTTTGTTGAAGTAATTTATTTATTTTTAGAGCACCACGATCACTTCGCTTCACGTTTTAGAGCCGTTAATGCTATGAAAGTTTAGTGTCGAATTACGTCTAAGCTCAACAGTAAATAATAAAATGTTAATGCTGTCGTAGAAATAAGCTAAAAGTATTTAAGTTAGTCCAAAATTGCTTGGTTATAAGTTTGTTCGTCTTTTATTGTGGAACTAAAATTACTATAACTATAATAATAAAGTTCCAGATACAAAATACAATTGAAGATTTAACGGGAAAATGTGTTAAGTTACTGTTTATGAACTTTACAGGATATGGTTTTAAAGGTTTAAATCTTGTGTGCTAAACGTGTTAGAAAATACTTTGTAAAGTTATTAATGACACAAAATAACAATGAATTTTCAAGCTAAAAATATTTTACTAGTTTAAGTACACTTTTTATCCGGAAAAACGTGCTTATTCTTCTTGCAGTAGTAAAAAACGTGTAAGTAAGGCAATTAAAGGAAATTAACTCACTGACTTAACACGTTCTTTCCTTTTATTAAAAACCTAACACATTTTTCACGAATGGGTCTAATTTAATATACGATATGACAGGCAAAAAACAAATCAGCTGTTTGGTCAGACAGAACAATAATACTCCACAATAGCCACCAGAATGCAGCACAACCCAGAAAAGAAAAAAACACAAAAAAACATTACTTAAAACGTTTTCCCATTGACTCTTCAATTCGTATATGAATTTACAATTACAAAACACAATATGTAATCTCACAATACTGTTTAGATCATGGATATTTCTAAGGGACTGATTCTTTTGACCTAGCTAAAAGTCAAAGATATCTTTATTACATCATCATAAAGATACATAGGTTATAAATAGGTCAATTACATAAACTATAGGTCATGGTTTAAAATTAATTCCAGGTAAAAAATTCATTCATGGTGTAAAAGGGTCAATCTTGTAGCCAGTTCTTCAGGTTTTGGATAAAATTTTCCTTGTCACTATTCTTCTATAGATTAGATTAGATCATTGAAAAAAAACACAATGTATATTACTAAGTATAAATGAGGATATTTAAGATGAAACGCGATATTTTTACTAACTAAGGCTGATTGTTTTAGACAGTAATAATAGCCAAACGATGGCAGCTAAACCCATTTATAATAAAACATCTTAACGAATTGGTCTAACATAATGATATTTACATTACGTATATTCAAACATGTTATTACACAAGAGAACACTAAAAATTTCTCACAAATATCAATATTGAAGGTGTTCATTTGACCTAGCTTGTATCTTTTTTCATTAGATATAGTTAGAATATCAATTTAAAACATTTAGTTTTTCCAGAATAAGTTAAGAAATAGTAGTTTTTGTGATTTTTTGGAAACAAGTAGTCTTATAGATTAATAGATCATTTTAATAGAAACACAGCACAGTTATTTTTAAACCAAAAAAATGTGGATTAAGATATGGACTTTCTAGAAAACAGTTAGTCATTTACTTAATGTCTTTAACTAAATTTGACAGTTAGAAAAAGAAGAAACACTCCACCGATGGCTCAACAGGACTAATCACATCCGTCTACGTTTTTACATCTAAGAAGAAGATAAAGGGATTTTTACGATTAACGTAGAGTTAGTACGTATTTCCAAATGTGGATGGTGGTCTCCAGTACATCTCTATTAAACTATCTTACAAATTTCAGGTGTTATTTGTCATGTGATACATCATGTTTTGTATTTTTGTAAACAAGATTTTCTTATAACTGGGATCTTTTATGTGAACTGAGAAACAGATTCTGGTTGTTGTATATTCTACGTTTTCTCAGCAATAAAACCATTTATTTCAATTTATTTCCAGTTCAAAACTCAAGGTTTGTCAAAATTATGTCTATTAATACTCAAAATACAATATCATCGTTTTATAAAAACGAATTTTTTTAGTAGAAACCATTAAATTCTCTAATTTAAAATTTTATGGAAACCTTAAAAGTAATGAGAAAAACAATTGTATTTTCCACTTTAAATAACAGATACATAAAATATATGAACTGGTCATATTATATTTATTTAATTTTCCTAACCTCTCTATATAAGCAAAGTTTTAACCTAAATTCTTTCTAAAATAATTGCAATATTATCACCTGTTTCTATTTTACATTATAATATGTTAGTTTTTATGGTTGATATCCTATAGCAACCACATATTTTTAGTCCCACTTAATATTCTAACACATTCAGGTTGCACAAGTTTAAAGTTACACTTAACCTAGCCTGTTACATTTAGCTAAAGTACAAGTGCTTGAAGACATGGACCAAACATTCATCACTGTGAGATATATGGAGACTGCTGAGTGTGTTTCATCTTGATAGTCATCATTGTCAACTTTCTTAACGTACATTAACTCTAAAAACTATTTTCATCACACTGTTATCATATTAAGAGCACTAATATAATAACTAAAATATAATCTTTCAAACTGACCTTTAGTTTCCCATTTGATTCCCTTAGTACCGGTACAATGGCAACAGTAATATTGTTTTCATTACACTGTACCAAAACCAGCTGTTTTCAACGATACAGAACAACACAGAAAGTAATGTTTTCCCGGCCTAGGCTGAGTTAATCACTGGAGAGATTTTACCCTTACTAGTATTTAGTAACGATTTCTGACACTAGTAGCGTTCAGCGCTAGTAGTTTTAACAATACTGCCAGTGCAAGGTTGTAAAAAGTGAAATCAGCTGTAAAAAAGTTATTTATGTTTTAAGAGGGAAAATCGATAAATTAACTATTTAGCTCGAGTGATAAAGACGATTTTCACGCGAATTACATACAACCTTTTTCCTACAACTGTATTTTTTGGATGCGTGTTCAGCAAACAAAAATTTGGATTTTAAGAGAATAAATTACAGAATAGCTGAAACAGATGTTTGTATATTGCCAATTTTACCAACATAATTGAACATAAAGTGAACTCCTGCTTGTTGCTTCCCCTCCAAGTACGTCAAAGTCTGTTCGATGATCCTGTGATTCTTAAAATAGCCACTTGACGCTGTCTGCTGTTTCAGTGTCAGTTGTTGAGTAATATAATCCTCCTACGGTACCTATGATTCACCGCACAGGCCTTTTTTTAAAAACAAATCATCTAGATGGGTAAAATCATTGCTCACGTAACATTTACGCATAGTAGATAAACTTGTACAACTCGCTGAGTTATTGGCATAATTTGATAAAATGTTGAATGTGCTACTTAGCGAATTGCCTTAATATAAACACATGACCATGTAAAACAACCCTTATTGCAGCAAACCTATATACTCAGTACTATTCTATTACTAAGATGGAAATAATATAGTAAGTTCTATGAAGTTTGCTCTACTCAAGTCAGCGTGCTGCGAACGATCTCTTTTGGTAACTGTAACAATCAAATAATAAAATACTTTTGTTCTGCAGTAATAAATTTGACGCATCCAGTTCATACTTCATTTATTTTCCTCTACAACGTGATTGTTGGTCTAAACACTGGGCCTGTATCGGTTGTTGTTGTAATGTAAATGCACTACATTGTCATAGAGCTTATACCTGCCCATGTATAATCCCTAGTATAATAGAACCGCTATGCTAGGGCTTATATGACAGATACCGATTCAATACTGTACCTGATCTATAAACACATTTATTTTTCTCCAATAATTAGGTAGATTTAGTAGATTTGTCGATTGGTAGAGAGGTACATCTATGTTATTTCATATTCATTAACTCTTCCCGGTAAATATGAAATATAAGTATTTCATAAAAATAGAATATATTACTATCATCGTTGAAATTATTGTATTTTATATCCTTGAATATGCAGGGGTTTGCAATTTAGATACTAATGCATAGATGGTATTCAGTTGCAATACAGAGGGTACTCCATGCAGTGTGCGAAAAGAGATACTAGTACAGTGTGCAAGGAGAAATACTTGGACTATGTGCTTTAACCTATTTTAATATTACTTTAACTATTTTCCAGAAGATGAAATAAACCGATTTGAAACTAATAATAAATACCCCCGTCGCAGCAGACCTGCGTACTCAGCGAATTTCCAAATCAATAATATAATAATAATAATATATGACAAGTTTTATAAACATCTGTCCATAAACATGAGAATTATTTGTCTATTCTCCATAAGATTGACATGGGAAAGAGTGTGCAGGTTTGCTGCTGTGAGGATCACTGAAAGTAGGCATTTCTACCACAAACAATTTTTATTTTTAACATTTATACCAACGTTCATCAACATCTGTCCATAAATAAAGGGGTTTGCATAGGCAAACCCCTTTATACCTCATATACCTCAATACTAATAATAATAATATGTAATAACATATAATAATATGTTTTTTTTTATACCTCATATAGGGAATAGTCCCTATATGATTAACATGGGAAAAGAGTATGCAGGTTTGATGCCACGATAAACACATAAACTATGATTTTTTAAGCATAAACGGGTGGGTATCAACAACATGAAGGTAAATACCAAGTTTAATCTAAAAATATTGATTGATATGGGAAATATTAATTTTTCTTATCCTCCATAAGATTAACATTGGAGCCCCAAAATACAGATTTTTTTAGATTTTTTAATATCTCGGTAACCTTTAGAGATAGAGAAAAACTTTAAGAAACTTAATTGTGCAGACTGATATGTCTGGATTACGAACTCGTCCGAGCAATTGCAGGAATATACATTTCTACCAAATTTGGTCTCGATCAAACCACTTTTACGAGAGTTATCGTGTTCACAGACACACACACACACACACACATATATATATATATATATATATACCGTAGGTCGCCATGAGACCTACGGTAATAGCTTCTTAGCTTCTTCCCTATGGGAAATTCGCTAAAATAGGAAAATAAGAGCCGTTATAGCTGAATACTAAACATACGTTATCATGTAAAGACGTAGAAAATAAAGTTAATCTTTATCAAAACTGAATAATATGTTTACAGAAGAAGTGAAAAAGAAACTCTAAAAATCTACTGAATATCGATGTATTCGTATTAGATGTATTAAAATGTCAAAGTATTAATAACTAGAGAGAGTTATTTTAAAACGTTATATATACAAGACCAAGGATGGGTAGAAAGTAAATTTTTTCATCGGAAAGGTGAAATGCATACTCAAGTAACTTCAAGAAAACTTAGAAGTTTTATTGGCATAAGAAACTTTCAGTTCACAAAAGAGAATTCGAATGCCTACTGCAACTTAAACAGACCCTTTAATTTGTTACAGCTAGGTTCCTGGAAAAGAAATTAGTGCTATTTACACGGAACAAAATTATTAGCATAGTCTGGGAGACTAGTATCTCAAAGGTGTCGAAATGAGATCGGATTCGACCGTAGTACAAGTGGCATTTGCAAACTACTCCTAACTTTAAATTGAATATTATCTAGAGTTGTATATTAACTTCGATGACACCACCAGTCCAATATGTTGGTTTAAATCACAACGTTTAAGTATTTTTTTATGAAAATATAACAAATCATAATTAAGATCGGTTCTTTGATGCAATTTAATCAAGTTAAATTGCATCAAAGCTCGTTATCGTTGGATCAGATAAAATAGCGGCAATATTGATAATTTACAGTTTTGGATCAGATGAAACAAAGACAATATTAATAGTTTACAGTTTTGGATCTTTTGAAACAGCGACAATATTGATATTTTACAGTTTGGGTCAGATGAAACAGAGACAATATTGATAACGTAATGACAGCTTTAGATCAGATGAAACGGTGGCAGTATTGATATTTTACAGTTTTAATCAGATGAAACAGAGACAATATTGATAACGTAATGACAGCTTTAGATCAGATGAAACGGTGGCAATATTGATATTTTACAGTTTCGGATCAGATAAAACGGGGACAATATTGATAACGTATTGACAGCTTTAGATCAGATGAAACGGTGGCAATATTGATATTTTACAGTTTTAATCAGATGAAACAGAGACAATATTGATAACGTAATGACAGCTTTAGATCAGATGAAACGGTGGCAATATTGATATTTTACAGTTTCGGATCAGATAAAACGGGGACAATATTGATAACGTATTGACAGCTTTAGATCAGATGAAACGGTGGCAATATTGATATTTTATAGATTTGACCAGATGAAACAGAGACAATATTGATAACGTAAAGACAGCTTTAGATCAGATGAAACGGTGGCAATATTGATATTTTACAGTTTTAATCAGATGAAACAGAGACAATATTGGTAACGTAATGACAGCTTTAGATCAGATGAAACGGTGGCAATATTGATATTTTACAGTTTTGGATCAGATAAAACCGGGACAATTCGAACTTTCAATTGAACTTTCGAATGGTTTAACCATTCGAAAGTTCTTCAATTTCACCCATATAAATTTCACAGTAATATCGCGGAGATATTAAATTTTGTTCCTGCGTATCTGTTGAAGCGATCTCCCGTCTGAGTGATCTAGATTGGAGAGTGAGATATCGAACGAGCATACATTCAGAACGACGGATCCTGTTTACTTTTCATTACTGAGCCGTCGTATCATCTTGCATAGCATTTCCAATCCGAAAATATACGTTTTCCGGTTAAAATAAATGCAATTTATACTATGCATTGCCCAGCTTTCAGACCTTTTCATATTTTAAATTCATTAGCGAATTCCCTATGGAAAAGTGAGCTATTCACATGACCTCATGGTGACAGTTAAACCCGGGACAATGATAGGAGTTCATAACTCAACTCCCTGAACATTTTTTGGGGGTCATTCAAAATTGTATCGACACATTAACTGCAGTAATTATTGTCTGATTATTATGAAAGTTAGTGAAATCGGTAGAGTTGTTCCTTTCTGTAATATCTTGTATGAGTTTGGCAACGCAATCGGACTACATTAACTACACTTTGGGGGGCGTTTGTAAAATGTATTGTATGTAAAATGTAAATGTATATGTTTGTGTTAATCTATTTATGTATTATATTTAAAAAAAATCCGTTTTAACATTGGATTTAGCTCAAAAACAAACAATTTAGTAATTTGATTCATGGCTCTAGGTCAATTGGTTACTGTGATATTAAAAATGGTAAACACAGTACATTGTGCAATTTTAATCTTACGGAGAATAGCTAAAAATCAATAGCTCACTTTTACTTAAATATTCTTCCATATTTGGTATGCAAGTCCATCTAGTTAAGTTTTATCAATATAACCACAAATCTCCCAAAGTTAATGTTTCTTACATGACGGAACGTGACGACTTATGTGACGAAATGTGGAGTTCTGCAACTACATTTGAGATTTACAGGAAAAAAAGTTGAATAAATTGTGCATATTGAAATTAATTGCATCCATTTTACACTTAATTAAATTGGCACAGCTTTACAGAATAGCTTTAGTAAATTAAAAATATGTTATTTACAACAAAAACATTTTAAAAACAGGAATAAATAAATTATTGACCCCGATTAGGACCATGTCTGGGACTTAAATACTGAGGGTAGTTACAAATTAACCTCAATTTTGATTTTGTTCTGACAATTGTTAATGTCAGAGCAAAATTATGTCAGAAATACACTGGAACAATAAATTGTAAAAGCATTAAACAGCGAATCAGAGTGGAGGAAAAGTTTTGGAGCAAGGCATGAATAATAATTCTGTTTCCTTAGCTCTTCTCTCATTTTATTTGTTTACATGAAAACAACATGTAAGTTCAGATTATGAATTAAGAGGTTTGCCTTACTGACGAAATATTTTGTTTTAGCCCCATAACAACAATATTAATTTTGTTGTATTACTAACTACTCAATAATCGTAAAAATATGATTGAGGTGTCAAATTATAGATAATGTGGTTACCTAGGGAATAGATTACTGTATTATTATTTTAGTTTTGTCTTCCACAAAAATTTTATGTTTAAGGGGGTCACGGATGCCTATGTTACATAATGCTAACAAAAGTGCACTTTTCTCAAGACCTATAAAAGATAGAGATCTATTTTTTTTTAAAGACTACATGTTTTTCTTTCTTTTGACACAAAAGTTTTTACATACTCGAGGAAAAAAATTATTAAATATAATTAAAAGAAATATGTTTAGGAAATAATATTATTAATATTTTAAAAATAGTTTTAGCTTTTATTTTGCTAAACCCCCATGTTAAAATATAGGTAAAACTATTACCTTTAAAATAAAAATAATTAAGCTTCTACAGTATCTTTTATGGTTTCTGAGAAAAGTGCAAAAAACAAAAAAAAGTTATTTTCCGGACATGATTTAATTGAAAGAGTAAACACAGTCATGCAGCAGTATAATACATGCGTGGCGCGATCACTCTGACAAGGCTTTTTATAAATATTTATTTAAAAAAAACTATTTGACATAAACAAATTCCAAAAGCTGATTTTGAAGGCTAAAAGTCTGCACTATAACACTAGCCAAAAAACAAATTTTTTTTTATCCGTGCTCCCCTTAATCAAATAAATAACTATAAATATTATTTTTTTTACTATATAAAAATATCTTGTGGAAAGCATCAAAAATACATATCAAAATTGGAACAAGAAATATTTCTGTTAAAATGTGGGTTAAGATATGTACCTCAAAACAAAAAAATAGGTCTGTAGTAGTCTACAAAGTAGAAATTTGATACTATGCAAAATATCAGGTCCTATTATTACATACCAAATTCGAAGTTAGTACCTTAAGTGGTTCCAGAGTTATAGCAAAAAAACGTAAAAAACACATACAAACCGACAGACGGAAAACGGAGCGAGATAGTCCATATGTTTACAGGACATTTTAGCGAATTTCCCATAGGGAAGAAGCTATTACCGTAGGTCTCATGGCGAGACTTAAGCCCGGGACCATGTTATTTTTTCTTCTTTAGGTGCCCAGAGACCAAAAACAATAGTCGTTAAAATTTATATATATATATATATATATATATATATATATATGTGTGTGTGTGTGTGTCTGTGAACACTATAACTATAACTATAACACTATAACTCTCGTAAAAGTGGTCCGATCGAGAACAAATTTGGTAGAGACGTGTATTCCTGCAATAGCTCGGACGAGTTTGTAATCCAGACATATCGGTCAATCGGAAGGGGTAGTTTGGGGGGGTTTTGTACCCCAAAAATGGATTTTTTGCATTTTTCCCATATAATTTAAAAAAATTTCAAATTTTATGTTTCACCTTTAGAATCAGCTTAAAAAACTGCACAATTAAGTTTTTTTATGTTTTTCTCTATCTCCAATGGTTACCGAGATATTAAAAAATCTAAACACATTTTGGGGCTCCAAAGTTAATCTTATGGAGGATAAGGAAAAATTAATATTTCACATATCAATCAATATTTTTAGATTAAACTTGGTATTTACCTTCATGTTGTTGATACCCACCCGTTTATGCTTAAAAATCATGGTTTATGTGTTTATCATGGCAGCAAACCTGCATACTCTTTTCCCATGTAATCATATAGGGAATAGGCAAACTCCTTTATTTAGGGACAGATGTTGATGAAAGTTGGTATAAATGTTAAAAATAAAAATCGTTTATGGTAGAAACACCTACTTTCAGTGTTCCTCACAGCATCAAACCTGCACACTCTTTCCCATGTCAATCTTATGGAGAATAGACTAATAATTCTCATGTTTATGGACAGATTTTTATAAAACTTGTCATATATTATTATTATTATGTTATTGATTTGGAAATTTGCTGAGGACGCAGGTCTGCTGTGACGGGGGTATTTTGTTTGTTTTGATCTCAGGAACAATATCCCAAAGTTTGTCGGTGCATTTCGGTTACACCCAAGTATTCCCTATCGATTCATATTTAAAAGACATGTTAATTTTATGCGAACTGGGCTTGATTCAGCAGAATATGAACTTTAACACACTTCATACAGTCTTTCTTCAACCTGTTGAAACGGCAAACATTTAAAATTTTACAACAATTTAATTTTAAAAAATTTCATTTTTATTAAACATAAAAATTTAAACTAGCAACATTATTAAGTTGCGTGGTCAGTTAAACTAAATAATAATTACATCTAAGAAAACTTTTTAACACTTAACCCAACAATCAAATAACATGTAAAAACATTTTATTTGCCTGCTGTAGCATAAATTATAAAAACTATGTAATAGATTTTTGTTTTGTTTAGAAAATATAAAGATATTTTATATTATGAGATGATTGTTTGTGAGATATCTTACATTCTGTTGATAAAAAAATAAGTGATTGTTTTTTTAATGTTTTAGATTGTTAGTGTTTTTGATTGTTGGAGTTGATTAAACAATTTTGACCCCAAATATTGATAGAGATGGCAGAAAATTGTTCTATTAATTATGGGTAATTTAAATATTTATTAACAAAGCTTATGTTAGCGAATTTCCCATAGGGAAGAAGCTATTACCGTAGGTCTCATGGTAAGACTTAAGCCAGGGACCATGTTATTTTTTCTTCTTTAGGTGCCTAGAGACCAAAAACAATAGTCGTTAAAATTTATATATATATATATATATATATATATATATATATATATGTGTGTGTCTGTGAACACGATAACTCTCGTAAAAATGGTCCGATCAAGACCAAATTTGGTAGAGACGTGTATTCCTACAAATGCTCGGACGAGTTCGTAAACCAGACATATTGGTCAATGGGAACGGGTAGTTTGGGGGGGTTTTGTACCCCAAAATGGGGTTTTGTGTTTTTTATATGTAATTTAAAATTTTTTTAGATTTAATCTTTCACCATTAAAATCAGCTTAAAAAACTACACGATTACGTTTCTTAAAGTTTTTCTCTATCTCCAACGGTTACCGAGATATAAAAAAAATCTAAACACAGTACGTTGTATTTTGAGGCTCCAATGTTAATCTTATGGAGAATAAGAAAAAAATAATATTTCACTCATTAACCAATATTTTTGGATAAAAATTTATATTTAGCTTTATGTGGTTGAGGTTCATCCATTTATGCTTAAAAATCATAGATTATGTGTTTAACATGGCAGCAAACCTGCATACTCTTTTCCCATGTTAATCATATGGAGAATAGGCTAACTCCTTTATTTATGGACAGATGTTGATGAAAGTTGGTATAAATGTTAAAAATAAATGTTTTTGAAGATATAAATGCCTACTCTCAGTGTTCCTCACAGCAGCAAACCTGCACACTCTTTCCCATGTTAATCTTAAGGAGAATAGGCAAATAATTCTCATGTTCATCGACAGACTTTGACCACTTGACTTTATTATTATTATATTATTGATTTGGAAATTCGCTGAGTACGCAGGTCTGCTGCGACGGGGGTATTTTTAAATGATCCTTATTATGTTTATTAATGTTTTGTACCCCCCAATATGGTAAAGCATACTGTAAACTTGAGTTTGTTTTAGCAAAGTAAATAAAGGGTTCTTAGAAGTGGAACTTTAAAAAATTTTCTTAAAAGGTTCGAAAGTAAGCTTTTCATCAAGCAAGACTCCTAAATATTTAACTGATTTTAATATCATTAAATAGTATCATTGCTTAATATCATTGTCAATTGATATTAACTCCTAATGAATGGGTTTAAGAGTCTTTATCAGTGGGAAATTTTTTTAAGGCTCCTTGTGATATATGCTAATTTTGTATCAGTTCATATGATAGTTGTTTTCAGGAAAAATTAACCATTTTAGCATTATATCATCATAGCAGTATATCATCATTAAAATCAGATTTTTTAAAAATCTGATTTAATGCTAATTTGTTTGGTTTTTTACCAAACAAATTAGCATTTTAAATTATTAGGTTTCGGTAAATGGTCTTGGAGAAAAATTAAATTTATAGTATATGATAAAGACAATAGGTTGTCTAAGAACAACCAATGTTATTCTTATAGAAAATACTAAAAACCAACTTTTCCATACATATTTATCAACTGTTTTCATGAAACTTAGTATTCAGATTGAGGTATAACATTACCCAATAAAACCCACACAAAAAAGTTGGTTATTACCTCCAGGGGTGGGGGGGGGTTGATTTAGGTATCTCTGTCCAAAAATCTTTAAGCTTGTAGTAAGATGGCGAGGGAAAAAAGTAAATGATTTTTTTTAAATAAACTTGTTATTAAAATAAGCTATGTTTTATAAGTTAATTTAATAACTATTTAAGAATAGAATATGTTTATTAAATGTACAGATTTTTTCAGTATGCTCAAGGGAGAAAGTATTCTCTTTAAATATATTTCAGTTAATATTGCTCCCTCAACGAAATTCTAACTTTTTTCATGCCAATTAGGATATCATCATAATTTCAATACAAGACATAGAGCCACTTTGGGATATGATAACCACAACTTAAGATTTTATGAAAAAACCCCCGTCTTAGGCAGGAATTAGACTTTTCAATTCATTACCGTTAGATCTAAAATAATATATCAGATTACAATAAATTTAAAAAAAAATTAAAAACTTTTAAGATTAATAAGCCTATGTACTGTTTAGAGAAGTTTCTTCAATAGAAATTTATTTCTCAAATGTATAAATCCCAACTAAATAGTTAAAATTATATGTTTACATTCATTATACAATATACTGTATTATACTGTAAATAATTTGACACCATTCTGTACTCTCTGTATAAAATGAATTAAGTATATTTTGATTCGATATTTTGGTCAGTTCCAACCCAACGTTTCGTTCAAATCGGCTTCAGAGGCAAAACACCATGAATGGATATAACGATAGCATAAGTTAGGTGTAGCAGGTACAATAGCTGAATGCGGTGTCGCTTTGCATGTGATTTAAGGGGTAATTTACATGATAGACGATTCAGTGAACTTGATAGGCCGGCCTAGCCCTTCATTATAGCCGGCCATCATCACGCACGTGTTTAACAAGCAAAAACCCTGGTCGCAGCAGACCTGCGTACCCAGCGAATTTCCAAATCAATAATAAAAATATATATCAGGTTTTATTAATATATGTCAATATATATAAGAGTTTACCTGTTCTCCATAAGATTAACATGAGAAAGAGTATGCAGGTTTGCTGCTGAGAGGAACACTGAAAGTACGGTAGGCATCTCTACCAAGTTTAATCAACATCTGTCCGTAAATTAAGGAGTTTGCCAATTCTCTATGTGATTAATATGGATTGCTTGTAACCTGACATGGTAAACACATAAACTATGATTTTTTAAGTATAAATAGATGTATCTCAACCACAAGAAGCTAAATACTAAGTTTAATCCAAAAATGCTCTTTTAATACCTTATTACTATACTATTATAACTTATACAAGTATAGTTTAAACTAACCAGACATACTTTGGCATCTTAAGAAACACAAATTACAGTATAACATATAATATTAAGTTTTAAAAACAGTAATATAAAGACTGACTAGCTCAACCAGTATTTAGTTTGGTGGTAGATCCAAAGTTAGAAGATTCAAAATGTTAATGATTATTGATTAAATAATAGCAGTTTTGTAAAATTGAAGTCACAAGATGCAAACTATGGTGTCAGTGATATTAAAGGTGTCAGAAAGTTTTAATTTAGTTCTTTAACCAATATCTTAACCTTATTCCACCCTAGAAAGATATTCAAACTAGTTAAGTCATAAATTAGTGTTATATGTCATAAATTGTTTAATTTGTACTTTTGGATCTTATGAACCAGAGAATACATATTTTATAATTTAGAAAGCTATGAAACATTTCCTAAATTACTAAATTTTCATACAATTCTTAATGGCACGAGGGGTACGTACACATTGCCTTGTCGTAATCTTTATGGATATTTGTGATTATGGAAGCACATACCATATTTCTTTTTGAATCAGAATCATTCACGTTGCACAATGATTCTGACACAAAAGGCTACACAGTGGAACCCCTCAAATCCGAACACGTGCTCGGGAATTTAAAAAAATTGATTGAATCACACAAATTTTTTTTTCAAGATTTAACACCGAAAAATACAATACAAGGTTAAAAATAAACATAAGTTTTTCACTTAAAGGCTGTTATCTTTAACTGTTGAAGTGAAGTGATCTTCTTGCGGACGCAATTCCAAGCCAGCGTCGCATGAACATCACGTTGTTCAACTGTTAGCGATACGCACCAATCAGCAGGTAAACGCTCTCTAGACAGTAGACAGGCACGATACGTATCCCAGTAGTGATGGGGGTAGGGGGAGAGTGATTTATTTTTAGCACACGCTCGCCTAGCAACGATGACATGACACGGGACTTACATCCACCCGCCAAGGTCACTGCCCTTTCGAACACTAATTCACCCAGCCTGTATAACCCCAATTGCTAAGTATGCCTCGCTTACCGCGAATACAATGACGAAATAAGTGCGTAATATTATACCCCAGGAAATCCGAACTTCCCTAAATCCAAACATGCTGCAGCCCCAATTAGTTCGGATTTGAGAGGTTCCACCGTAGTGGAGTACCAAAATAAGAGGTATAATTTTTTCCAATATTCTAACTCTCTGTGGCCATTAGAGACCTAGTTGGTTTTTGGCCACATCAACTAAATACCTCCAAGCTCTCCTGTCTTCTGCCAGTTCCAAGTCTGCTCACATTCTTCTTAGGTTCTTCATCCCCTCATCCACCCATCACATTCTTGGCCTTCCAAATGGTCTCCTACCCTCTGGTGTACCTTTTAGCACCATCTTCACCATCTCCCTCTCACTTGTACTGTTCATGGCTCAGCCATCTTAACCTCCTACTCTTAACCCTTTGCGGTCGGATGGGCTACTTAAATGGCCCTCATAATTTCTGTACCAGCTCTATGTTGGCTGAGAAGCTTTATCTTCTCAGGTTGGGTGGGCCACAATTGTGGCCGCTGCTACTTTCATAGGCAGCCATGAGCAAGTGTTTGTTGTGTGTCTGAGGTAAGCCACTTTAGTGACCAGTATAGTGCTTTCTCTATGCAGTAGGTTGGGCCAATTTAGTGGCCCATCAAATATTTTAAAAATATATATATTTTTGATAACCATCCGGTTACTATGGTAACAAATAATTTGGGGCCATGGCCACAAAAGTGGTCGTTCCGACCTCACAGGATAATGAGGTTAGTGCAGTAATCGAGCTGCCATGGAAACAGCTGTGGGCAGTGAAGTGGCCCATCCGATCTGAGAGGACAATCTTTAAAACACCCATCCGACAGCAAAGGGTTAACCGCAATATCAGCTTCACCATATACTTATTTTCATTCCCAATTTTTCTAATTCTCAGCGTGTCTCTTTCTTTTAATGGACTTAAAATCCTCCTCAAAATTATGTTTTCTAAGGTAATAAGGTTCTTTTGGTAAAAGGCCGAGTTTCTGACCCATACAGTAAATTTTTCCAATCAATGTCTAAAATATATATTTGTGCTCTGAACTCTAGTAGGAATATGTATAAAATAATATAAATATTTCACAATTAAAATTAATTGATTTAAAATATCAAAAAAACATATCTAGATTAAATTTCATGTTTGCACCAAAACTTTCGTTAAGCTGAAACTGAACACTGTGAAAGAATATTTAAATAATAACTGAAATTGTAATTATGAAGGTTCTCATTTCACGATGAAGATAATTTTATAGTAAATAAATTTCTTATTTCTCTTGTTTCTATTAAATAAACAAGTTTTTGTAGAAAATTTGTTTTTTATTTTTCACTTTTATAGAAATTTTTTACATTTTCAACATTAATCCTCTAGGCCAATCCAAATTGGACGTCATAAGACGTCTGCATTCCTTAAAGGGTTAATTAATTCACATTAATTAAAACTCATGAAGAAGACAGAATCGAAAGATCGAGCAGAAGTTTGAACTATTAACTGAATTAATAAATAAATTATTTATCATACTTGAACTATTGAAATTATGGAATGGGTAAAAGAATACAAAATTTTCCTTTTATTGACACTTTGATGTGAATCACAGTATCAAAAATAACAAATATATTCAAACAACATCGCTTATTTGCTCACCAATAGTCTTATAAGAGCGTTGCCTCGACGAGAGCAACGAGAGCATAATTTTAATGTTAGCTTATGTTAGCTACTCACGCGGAGTGAGTAGCTTCCGCAGCTCCTCGAACCGCGCAATTTCCTCAACATTGTACAAAGAGAAAGAACATGGTATTCAACCTGCATAATAAGTCACGTGTAAAAATATTCATACAAAGTCAGTCTTGGATTTGTACAAGTATAATATAACATGGGTGAAAAATATGTGAAAAGTTGCCGCTTCAGTAGTAAAACTTTGTTTACTTAAAAATACAAGAAATAATACTTTTTTCAAATAGCTTTCTAAACGAGGATAGCTTAGAGAAATCTTACTTCATTTTGAAGCAATTTTATATTACTTTATAAACTAGACATAAATACTGTACAAAAAAATTCAGTCTTTGTCTTCATAAACAAATATACCTATATTGTAGCAAATCTGCATTCTCAACTCCCCCTTGAATAGAAAACCTTCATTTTATTCGTTTTAAAATGAATTAATTGTGCAATAATGTTGTCAAAACTTATTTAACCTGTTGAGGATTAACGACAAATGGGTTCATTTGAGTACGCCCGTCATGTGACGTTTGTTCCCCTGAGGATCAACGTCATCTGACAGGATGACCAATATTTAATTTTTTTTTTAATATTACAAATAAATTAAAAATTTATAATGGTTTATTACACCTGAAAACATTTAAGAATAATATTATTTAAAAACTAATAATTTAGAAATGATGTGTAATTTACTACACACGGTAAATTATGTTTATCACGTTGGTATCGTGGATGTTTCTTGAGAATTGGACAAGCGCCAATGTGATGGTGCGTGCGCTACTTAGTGTTCAACTGATCTTCTATCTGTTAGGTTATCCTAGTGATTTTTGTTGCCGTTTAGTTATTGACTCCGTTGTAATCACCAATAATAAGTGATTACCGCTATACTCGCATCATTGTTTTGAAATATATCACACCCAAAACACGTTCTAAGAGATTTAAATAATATGAAAAATGTCAAAATGTATTCGTAATATGCTTTTTTATCCATTTATTGTAGTAATAAAATATATTCCATAATTTTTATTTCTTACTCCCGGGGCTACTGTTTATGGCAATACATCTACTCTACGTAGCCCTGATATTAGCCAAGTCACATGACGGGCATACTCTTCAACAGGTTAAGCAAGGAGTTAATCAGAATTTTACAATGTGCACTTTTCTAAGAGTGATATCCTCGTAAAGAAGAAAATTAATGAGTTGTAAACAGACTCAAGATTGAGTAACTAGAGTTGATGAACTGTAAATAACAGATAATATAAGGTTTAACAACAATCCACTCTTTTCACATCGTTTACCGAAAAAAAAAACTGACTTTATATTAAATCCTCTATAAAATAACTATCTGCTATGAATTCAGTTTACTATATGTAAACCAGGTTGCCAACAGATAAACCTCTTGTATATAACTTAACGTAGATAATAACACAGATATAAAATGGTAAAGTGTAAAAGACCTAAAAATGATACAGTCGACTCCCTCTAGTGCGGACTCGGATGGTTCGGACGCCGGATGGTCCGGACTACTTCTTGCAAATGAGTCATCAGCGCGCGGTCGAGTTTCTCATGGCATAATTCAACAGGATTGGACACATTTGTTCTAAATATAAATGAATAACATCGGAAACATCAGTTCAGTTTCCAATAGTGTTTGATAGGATCTTCAGTGAAGCGGGAAATGGAAACATCGGTGTGGGAATTTTGACTCATGTGGTTAGGACAGCACTGGAACAACGTCGCCCTACGCAGTTGCAGTTACAGTTAGTTGCTCTACGTTGAGCAACAGTTCAGCTGTGGTTGTAAAGTATATGAGAAAATGGCGTGATTATGCGTTCAAGAAAACAATTTAAGTGAAAAAGTAGAGGAAAATAATTTTTCTAATAATATGTTCAGTATTGTAAAGCCAAAATTTGTATTCTTTTTAGGTTAAAGTAAATACGTTTGAGATAATATTATTAACATAAAGTGAGAGTTCTGTTTTTTTTTATACTGTAAAATAAATTTGTAAAGGTTCAATTTGCAGTTCTTTAAAATTTCATTCCTATTTACGGTGACACATTATTTTATCAATGTCACAAAAAACTACGATAGATTGTGTTGGAAACAAAAACCCGTAATGTTTGAAAAAGTACGCTTTATGTAATTTATGTAGATAACAGGTTGTAACTATTATATTTATTAATACCGCCGGATGGTCCGGAATTTTTTTAATCCGGACAGGGGTCCGGTCCAAAGGTGTCCGGATTAGAGGGAGTCGACTGTATAGTGAAGTAAACAAACTCATAATTATGAGCTTCAAAATTTAAAAATTATAAGCTTGTCTTAAAAATTGTAAGACAAACATTTTGAAACATATCTTAAATAATGTGATGTTTTTCTTAGGAAACGTAAACCGCGGTTACAATTTGCTTTTAATTTTCCTGACTCTTCTAGGGTTGGTGATAGCGTTGAAGAAGTCTTCAGAGCTGAATCTTTCTAGGAGGAATTTCACCTCAGCTTCATTGGTGTGATGGAGGACTACCTTATCCCATTGCCTGATCAGTGACTTTGTCAGCAACAGGGACTAAAACAATTAATTTTCAAACATAGATATTTATTTAAAAAAAATTAAACTTTATTTATCTGTAGTTGTAAACACAGCACATGAGAAGTGGGAAGAGGTGGACGGAGTTGGTTTCAGAGTCTCAAAAGGGTCACTTGATTAAAGAAGAACATATAGGGTAGGTATTTTCAATATGCGGTCTTTGGGAAGATTTCTTGTAGCCCTCTGACTGTTAGAAATTTAGAGTTAAAAACTATATATCTCATGAAAAAATTAAAAAAATACTTTACTATATATTATGTTTCCTAAGCTAAGAAGAATATGTTTCCAACTTTTTTATTTTTGTAATATGTAGTTGAGTCTCGGAGAACCAAGGTAATTGGGATTGAAAGTCCTTGGATACGGTAAAACTCGGATAACACGGTACATAACTAGGGATCTCAATCCCAGACCCAAATTTCAATCCCGGGATTTCGGTATCGAATAAAGCCGGGATTTCCGTTTTTATATATGTAGGATTTTTTGTTTGGTAAAGACACCCCTAAAAGAATGTATTGTTAAAGTTGTAAACTATCAACAGTTTCATCTTATAAAATCTTAAAATCTGACAGCTTTCGGAATTTTAAACAGATCATGAATGGTCATTATTAAAATTTTAAAAAATAACAGAACATACTGTTCACTTTTACTACATAAATCTCTCCCGACTTGCACATCTGTTTGCTAAAAATAGCCTGACAGCAACTAAAACTGTTGATCATTAGTTGGACATCATGAAGCAAAAAAATATCAAAATAAAGCCACCTGTACGGCCGTGGGATACCTCGTTTGTGGGAATTATATTAACGGAAGAAAGTTCGGAGCGATAAGAAAACTATTCAGTGCTGTATCAGCATTCAAAAATAAGTTGTCATTGTTGCGCTTCTGTTTTAAGGAAAAATTCAACTTCAAGAAAGATAAATTGGTAAATATCAGTTTAAAGGGACATAATAAAACAAATAAAAACTATTGTTTATATTATTGTTATTTATTAATATTATATTCAAACATTAATGACGACATTTAAAATTTCGTTAATGAGGCTATAAATAGCTCAAAACTTACTGAAACCATGACTTAAAGCTATTACCTGAAGTTTATTTTAAGTTATTAGTAGAAGAAACGTCCCAATGTATGTCATATTAATCCAAAAAGCTTGAATCCACAAAAAACTTACAGAAATAAGATGTCATTACAATGGCCTAAGTAACACTAAAATCATTGCAAACATTGTGGTTAAACCAAACCTGCAATATAAGCATTTGAGCAAACTGTAACACATAACACATTGTTTTTAATACAAAACTCATTTATTACAAAACAAAGCCTTGACACTGTGACGAAATGGCGTTTTCGGGGCCAAGCAGACTGATCTGTACCGACGCAGACGACACGCAATGCATGAACACGACACAGTTGTACAGTTGGCTACACTTTGCTGAAGAAAAACTACAATTATTGTCTACATTTCCTGTAACTTTTAACACAATTCAGTTCAGCGTGTATATTTCAGTAATTGAAGCGAAAATAATCACGTGTTAAAATTCATATAACTCGTCCGAAGATAGCCTCGGATAACCCGCTACCTCGGTTAACCGAGACTACCGTAATAAAATTATGTTACCATATTTTTTTTAAGTTGATTAACCACACTCGTACTTGTGGGCTTCTTTTCCAAATTAAAGAAAAATATACTTTATATAGCTTAAAACATGTTATAATTGCTTCCTCAACAAATTTTCAGGGGGTGGCCTGGAACCCCCTCTATACTAGGGGATACCATACCCCCGGACGTGTGTACCTCTCTCCCATAAGTGATCACAAGCCACTACTGCTTGCGGCTCTTTTAGAAATCCTATTGAGGATTCCTGGTTTAAGAAGAATCTCTCCCCACTAAACTGCTTTTTAAAGTCATGACCCTTAAGGGGAAAAATAAATAAATTGCCTGAAAAAGTTGATGAATTTTTGCTACACATTAATTTCTACTATAAGATTGAAAAATTTAATCTATGTTAACAGCGGAGCAAAAAAAATGTCTTTGAGAGAAAATACCACCAACCTAGCACAGTGATGTAATTAAGAAACTTTAAATCTGTTTATTAGTTTATCTTTCAGGAAAATATATTATTGAATTTGGAAAATGTTATTCTAGAGTCTGGGAAAACACATGGAAGATTAAAAATATTTTACCGATGCAGCTAGATATGATTAGGTAAAACATGCAAATTTACTGTTTACAAAACAAATTCATATGGAAATATCATATATAAATGGAATTAAAGAGGTGAAGTTAGAACCAACAAGTCCTCTTTACCACTTAACCTCCAACAGATAAAATCTAGACAAAGCCAAGGATCTTTACCATCGTTATCTTCATTTTAATCAAAAGAAACATAGCACAACATTTCATACCATGAAAGGCATCAAATTCCCTTTTGGATGAGTAGTTGACTTTGTTAATTCTTTTTAAACATTTCTTCATAAAAAGCGTCAAGTTTTTCATATTGTTACTATAGTCAATGTTACTACCATCAACGCTTGGTCGAGGTGCAGTAAGAAAACTCATTCTGGTCAGAAGTTTTGGGTTGCCAACAATCGTTGCTTGTGTTTTTATTGCATTTAGTTTGAGACTGTTATGGCTTGCCTAGTGAATGATAGTCAATGTCAGCATCCACTTGATGAACTGTGTTTCAAATGCTATCCAACTGTAAAGTGAAAGTAAATTTGCAGATTACCTGTGTAAAGATAAAAGTTAGAATCAGTGATTGTTCTGTTTTGTTATTGATGTACACTCAGAAAAGAAGAGGTCCCAAGACAGACCCCTGTGGTACACCACGTACAACAGGTTTATATCTCGAACAACTCTCTGGCGACCAGAGAGATAAAACACAACTCAAACCATTTTTTATAGCTTAGTACCATATAAAGCTTACCTGCGAGGGTAGAGAAGCTAGTTCGTAGATGTAGCCACAGGCCTCATCCTCAAGAAATGCACGAGGAAAGACCCTAGTAATAAGCCCATAGAGTACCGCTTCTTGTGCTGACATCCTCTCGTTCATGTACAGAAGTCTTGCAGCCTGAATTAGAAGAAAATTAATAGAATATTTTTCATTCCTAAAATAACAAAAGTAGGTTAACACATTCCGTGCAGGTGTATATGATCGTTGCCACGTCCGTCTGAGCGCGGACGTTACACGGTCAAATTCGGCCACTCAACACATAGCAACTAATGCTGTTAGCGTGAGCCCAGCTCTTGTCGAAGGAGGACTATCACTGGTCAGCACGGCGGGAAATGTCTTTGATTTAATAAGTGGGGTCAGTTTTCGGTTCACTAGTTCTTAACCTTAGAACTGGCAAAGTCGTAATTCACGACGCATTTACAAATTCAATAAGAAGTGGCAGGTGGAGGCATCTGTCGTCAATTTAGTGAACTTGTTAGACACCAGTGCCTTCGTGACCGTGTTACCCTCTGGGGGCAAGCAATCGAACCTGCTCACGCAGTTAACTAAACTGCCACTAGGGTATAACTTATAGCCAAGTAAGCACTTTCTACTCCTATGCACTGGTGGCTGGACCGGTTAGAGCGCTGCGCTGATGAGTCTAACGTTCTAGCCATTCGGAGGTGCTACAGTTCGAATCCCGACCATGAGCAATCCCAATTTGACTTGCAAATGTGTGGTATAGCGGAGAGGGGGGCCCACCTTAAATAAACGGTGGCCGGCTTGGGTGGAAGTTGAAGGCATTTATAGGCTTAATTAGGAATACAGTGAAGACCTGTTTTGCTTGTTTGGTTAGTGGTTATAAGGGGGGGAGGCATGTTTTATGCTTTTTTGTTTATACTTGAAATTTTAAGAAGATATACATAATTTAGTGAATGGTACAGTTTAAGTGGAAAGGACTTGCCAGTTCTTGGGTTAATTATTTTCACCCAGGTTTAATTTTGTATGTATTTTTCCTTAAAATAATCCCTCCCCCCCAGTTAACCCCCTACCACTGGACGCCTTACCCCTGTATGTCCCTTAGAGTACACAGTTTATACTTTTTCAGATATAACTAAATTAATCCTATGATATAAATAGACTATTACTATAACTTATCAACTGTCAACAACAACATCATTTTTCAGCTTTGCTGAAAGTATTATAATTTTTTTCAGCAGTGAATGTGCTACTCATCTTAGAGATTGAATTGACTGATGGGGACAAGGCCCAGGTACATATCAAATGCTAATGTCAGGTAGGTCAGATTGATTTAATCCAGTAACAGATTTTTCAAAAACACCTGTAAATTAAAAAACATTTTACATTATAAACAACATAAAAAATAGGAATATAAAATTTGTTTACCTTAACAACCCCCAAAATACGGGGGAAAGTGTATGAAGAACAGCCTTCAGCCACCAATCCAAGCTGGGTAAATGGAGTCTGGAAATACGCCTGTCAACACATCAAAAAATTTGTTACACATCCTTAGTTGTTCAAGAAGGAATAAATTTCTTTAAAAAATAATACAGTAGACAGTCGCTTATCCAAAACAATAGGGGATTATGTGTGTTCGGATAGCTGAATTTTTGGATAATAGGTCACAAATGGGAAAATTATGTTCAAGGCACATAATGAAGAATGAAACAAATTTTAATCTACTTTTTTTAATATCATACTCACAAAAGATACAAAGAACTCTTTATAAAGTACAAAAACTTTCTGAGCTTAAAAAATAATAATAATAATAATAAATCTTTATTGTCATTAAGTAACACATATTACCATAGACAAAGTCATTAAATATTCACAATGCAGTTTAAAACAGAAGTTCAAAAAACCAAAACTAGATGAATTAATGCAAGTCAGAGTCGATTATTGAAAGACAATTAAAAGAAACAACAATATAGATCTTATATAACTAACATGTTATGTAGACTGCCTGGCATTATCTTCAAGTAATGAAAAATCAGAACAATCAAAAAATTCCTCAGTTGAATAAAATGAACGACTTATTAACCATTTTGATAATTTTGATTTGTATTTGTTAATATTTTCCTGTATTCTAAAGGATACTTGAACCCTATTAAAAAGTTTTATTTGTAAAAATTTGTAGGTTTTGATAAATTTTGTTAACCTAAATCCATAAAAAGCTTTGAAAAAGTTTGTTGAACATCAATTCCACTTGGAAACACGAGTTTAGTCCCGTCAGCGGTGCTGGGCCACTAATCCCGCCAATGGTTAAACTTAAGTTCGATGTGGGGTTTCATTTTTCTATGTTTGGCTGTGTTTCGGTTAATTGGCGTTTCGGATGACCGGGGTTCGGACAATCGATGCTCTACTTTATATCAGCTTTTTTATACAGTTGTTAACAACAAATACAAAGTTTTTCAATAATTCATGCTTTACATGTTTCCGAACAATTTAAATCTTTTTACTGGTCGGACCATTATGACTACACTAATCCTTTTGCAGTCTTGCCAATTTAGGTACCAAAAATGGGCACGTTAGAATTATAATCAAAGAATTATTGCTGTCGTTCAAATGAATATAATTTGGTTTGCAACATTTGAGGTTAGTGTAGGAGTTGTTGATGATTAGGAGATTTGAAAGATCTTATCCCAACACACAGGGAAGATTCTGAGGGAGGCTTATTGTGCTCCACTGGAAGGAAACAGAGCTCTCACATCATCCTATATCTCCAGTGTTTATTCAACAATAGTAGTGAGATAGGAAGAAAATGGCTTAGCCAGGTGGCAAAACATTTAAGGGGTAGGCGGGGTCTTCAGCTGGGCCTCGAGACATAACCAGTTGAACTTTGCACTCCTACCCTCATCTGGTAGGGGACAAAATGTTTACTTGGAAGACAGCTAAATATAACTGTATCCAATTGGGACATGATTCCTTAATTTATGCCAGTATTGGTAATTAAACTAGCAAAGGACAGCTATAATACCACTTGGGCTATAGAGTAGAAGTACAAAGTTTAAGTGGTTGAGCTTAAGGCCTAGCTGGAGACCCAGACTCCTTAGGAATGAAGGACTTGGCAGGACAGGGCTATGGTAGTTGACTGAGTCTGTCCTCACAAATCTAACCCATCTCTTTCTCATTCCTACTACTGGAGGTATGGAGATAAATGGAAAGCTCGAGAGACATAGCATGACCGGTGGGCCAAGGATGCGCAGAAGCTACGGAATGGATTTGAGTAGTGGGGGGAGCGTGAGGCTCATTACTGTGATGCAATCAGATCTGCGTGTGTCGCTCTGTCTTCTTCCCTATGTGCCATCCTAAAAACATTAAACACATCTGGTGTCGTATTTTGACACTAACTTCTTTATTTAAACACCGCAATGGATCGTGGTCTAAGAAGTAAAGTAGGTGGCAAGTGTTTCACAGCCAAACCAGTGAAGTAATGGCAAATGTTAATTGGTTTATGAAACGCAATAAAAGAGCCAAATGATGCTCAGATAAACGTAAAATAAGTTCAGCAGTGAGTTTTTCAAGCTACTGGAATCTCCAAGAGCTCTCTTAGGAAAATATTAAAACAGGAGAAATTATGTAATGAATCAGGTACTTTTTTAGCACTCCACAAAAAATGTTTAAAAAGTGACCTGGATGATTTTTATCTGTGCATAATCAGGAGAAAAGTAAATGATTCACAACGACAGCCTAATAGCCTTTTCATCCTTTTTAAAAGGTTATTTATAATTTATTGAAATACTGTAACTTAAATTTCGTAAACGAGGAAATAATTAAATGTGTAAACATGTTTCACTTTACAACATTATGACTATTTAACTAAAGTGTTATCATAAATTATATGTAAATGTATTATTGGTCGAAAAACCTTCTAGCGTTGATTAGTTCTGTATATAAGCTCCCAATCAGAATGTTCTAGAAAATAGCTACTGTCACATATACTGTCTGGTTACCTAGAGATAAGGTGTTTGGTATTTCAACAAATATATTCCCATAAGCATAACTTAGATAATACAGATAGTCCTGGAAACCTGATAAGAGATCAATAGTGAAACCTAACACTATCAATAGTCATAAGCTAGATACACAAAATGACATTTATGTGCCGCAGCTTGTGAGAAGCACAAATAAGGTGGAAATAATTTAATTTAAGTTTAATTTAAATGTTCCTGCCGATTGAGGCCGAACAGATAGCCCTGTAGTGCAACAAAGCCGCCACGAAACCGTGTCACCATTGGTGATGGGGGAAGGAGTGGGGAGCCCTGGACACCGACAACGACCAAGGGCAGTCCTCCAAGTTCAAGCGACACTCGCTCGCCAGCTCACAGACCAGCAGGTTGTAGGTAACTTGCTTCCGATACAGTATAGGAGACCAAGGGGTAGGGAACGTGGTCCGCGGTACAGTAAGTCCGGGATAGCCTCCTTGTTCATCTTTACTAACTTGTTTCGATTAATAGAAGAATTATTAATGTGTTTAAAAGAGGACCAGGAGTACAGGGCTGAAATAAGCCTGGTGTTTATAAAATAATAAATACCGATAGTATAAGGCTGGAATAAGCCTGGTTTTTAATTAATAATAGTTAGTTTACAAGGCTGGAATAAGTCTGAGGAAGCAAAGAATAATTCAGCTAGTATAGGGCTGAAATGAGCCTGGTGTTGTGTGAGACAGCTAGGATCCAGGCTGGAGAGAACTAAAGTAATCAAATTAATAATAAAAGAATAAAACCTTTTTCCAAATTGTTTATGGGTTCGTGGGGCGAGGATGATACACACCCTCTGATGACTGTGAATTAAATGGTGAAGGATTTCTGAGCCCACACGAACCATATAAAATAAATTAATTAGTTTTCTCAAAATTAAGTTAACCAAACCCTGGTCAACTCACTGTCCCTGAGGCTATCCGTGGCAAATAAACGTTATAACTGGACCCTAGCAGCAGTTTCATCCGTTACAAACTGCTCTGATGGCGGAAGGTTCTGGATTTTGAAAAGAAGGTGAAGAATGTGTATACCCACAAAACAACCATTATTCAGTGATTTGAGCACTTCTCATCGTTAAAATAGAAAGTGTTACCTACATTAATGAACTTACATCATCTGAAGACAAGACGATGTCAAAGAGTGGAAGTGTTGAACAGGCCATCCCAATGGCAGGTCCGTTAACCACAGCGACGAGAATTTTAGGGTAATCAATCAGAGTGGCAACATAACTCCTGTGAAATATTCAATGAAATATAAGTTAAAAATATTCAACGGAATAAAAATTAGAAAACTTTACTAATGTATAAATGCACGATCATCATTTCAACTATCCTAAACAAATGTTTACTACAGCAATAATTTTTAGTACTCGGCCAACAACTTTGTCAGAAAAAACTCAGCAAACACACACTGACAACACAAATTTTGGATTTGATTAAATAAAAAAAAACAAATAAAAACTACATACACATTAGGGCAATCTATTCTAATTACATAGTGGCATACGAGGGGGTACCCAAAATTAACCGAAATCACGCTGCCGAAGGGGTGGCCTGTGTAGTACGCACGTCTGCCGCTACGTGTGTGTAGCGCAGCTCATCCGAAGTTCAGTGCCGCTAGTCCTGTTGCCTTGGGTGGACAGTGAACATTGTTTTGCCATTTCGTCGTTTTTTCGTTTTGGCAGACGTAAATGAACAGCGTCCAGCTCTGAAGTATTGTTTCTTGTTAGGAAAGAGTGCTGCAGATACCATTGTTATGATGAAAACTACTTACAAAGATGAAGCTTTAGGTAACATTCAAGTATACAAGTGGTTTTCACGTTTTAAAAATGGCGATATGTCAATTGTTGACAAACCCCACAAAGGACGTCCGTCGACTGCCAAAACTGACGAAAATTTTTTTGGCCGACAAGACAAAGACGTTTTCCATTGGCTGGGCTGTTGCTTGGTTTCAGGGTCATAACTATAACACAACGATTCATCACTAGTAATGATCTTAGAAAAAAATCTGGATCAATTTGCAGGTGTTCTTTCATTGCTAGACAAGATTCCTCTCGACGTTTTTTTTCATGGTCAGTCAAAACTCAACAGCACAAACTTGGCAGCCACTCGTCATTTTCAAATCTTAACTCAAAATTCGCTGGATAGAGCTCCAATAACTAATTCCAGATGTCTCTGATGGCTCTAAAATGGTCCGCTGTCGGTCTTCATGCAGGAGCTCACGAATCTTCTCAACATTTTCATCAGTTCGTCCACATTTGCGTCCACGGCAACGGCACTAGTGGCCCTGAACTCCGGATGAGCTGCGCTACAAACTCATTGTGGCAGATATACGTACTATACAGGCCACGCCTTCGGCAGCGTAATTCCGGTTGCTTTTGGGTACCTCCTCTTACAATTATAATGGTTAAAAACAGTTTAAAATTGCTTTCCTTAAATATTTCAGTTAAAAATAAGTTTCAAGGGCTTTGAGTTTCAGGCCCTCCCCTTCTCAACCACCTCAGCGCCAATGCTAGTGCAGTTCAGAAGGTAACACAGGTCATGTAATATTCCTTTATTCATTCGCGCTGGGTTATTTATGTCCATCCTCATTATTTTACTGTCTTGTTTGTAAGTTCTTATAAAATATTCAACTTACTGGAATATAGCAAGCCTTTCTGGGAGTGTGTAAGAGTCTGCAGGACTAAAGTCATTTCCGCTACTAAATATGTCTCCAGTTCCTGTCAAAACTGCTACGTTCACATTATTATTGGTCGAAGAACTTTCCAACGTTTCCTTAATCATCTTCATCATCTGAGGAAAAAAGCAAAATATTAGATATCAGATTTATGTAGGCCTACTAAGTAACAATCTAGATGTTACCGTGAGGTTTCATAAATTGATTGTAACATACCAGTACATTACGTCCTTGTCCAATGTCCTTCCTATTTTTAAGTCAAATTGAATCTCGGATCCACCGACAAGTCTGTAAACTTGGTGGGGCCAAGACTACGTAATAGACAAGTATTAATGCAAATAAATAAATACATATCAGTTAGTTCAACCATTCATATTACCAACGCATTGCTATAAAATCATCACAGCTGTTTAGTGGTCAAATATACATGTGTAGGACAGTTATCATATCATATATTTATTTACAAGAATAAATATATGATAACTTCTGTCCTCTCTTACTATAGTCGATTTATCTATACACAAAAGGAGACTAGCAGCAATTACAATATTTTTACAAGCTTGTGATTTAGCCTATACTAAGTAACTCATTGAAAATGTGCAATGATATAAACATTAAGATTCAATTTTGTAGTTATCTAGTAAAATTTAAAATACCTATAAAAGCCTAACAGGGTTATGTAACATTACTTATTTTCCAGGAAAACTTATAACATCAATAGAATTGCTTTTAATAGGCTACTGTGAAAGGCTTACAGTCTAGTCCTTATAGCCCCTGTCATGATCAAAATCAAAAACTATAGGATTAACTTTCTCAAATTCATAATAAATTGAACAAGTATTAACAAACATACCTCACAGGAAATAGCGTTTCTTTTCTCTGGCCGATTTAAGACTATAGTCAAAACACCATTCTTTAAAAATGTGCAAAGCTCAGACATTTTAAATCTGAAATAAAAAACCAAAGTTGAAAAAGAAGTACTTCAATAGGCTTAATTGATTGCTCAGGGTTAAGTCCCACCTATTTTGGAAAACAAAATAAAGTAGGTACAATCATAAGCCTCATTTAAACTCTCAAAGATTCTGAAACATAATAATAATGGTAGAATGGTGGAAGTTAGTTAGTTACTGAAATGGCGACCTACCCAGGTAGGTATTTTAAGCAAAGTATGAAAGAGAAATGAGTGTAATATGATTGTGGCACGATCTTGTAGTCTTGTTGCTGACTAAGGCTGACGTGTTCCTTAGACAGAACTGTTAATTATTAGCCCAACAGTCAATTACGTATCTAAGGGACCTAAGTTTTTACAGTTTAACGTGAAGTCCGAACCACTGCCTTTGAATTACGAACTGGTCTAATCAAGGATGGTCTAATTAAGTATGTGATGATGGTTCGAACCTGCCATCTTCTAATAAAAGTTCAAGACACGTGGTTGATGGTTAACGATTGCTCGACCTCATGTGTAGTAATAACTGATTCCTTTCAGTTTTAAACTCCAGAAAATCTTATTTTTTTCAACTGACCCACCACCTTGGGCCTAGGGCCTGTGCAGTGAATTAAAGTTAAATGAAAATGAAATAAAATGAAAAATTATTTATTTCAACAGGTAAAGTTAGGGCCACATAGCCCTTTCTTACGCTTAACCTGCTTTTAAACATAAATATGGTCATAAACATAAGGTAGCAAGCGAGGTGCCGTAACATCGTGAGTCTTGCAGGACAGTCAGAAGTGTTCGCTCATATCTTACAGGTGTCATAGGCAACTGGGTTTGGTCCAGCAACATTTGTCATACTAGGCCAGCCTGAGCTATAACTATTTTTTTTAACTGCTGGGTAGCTCAGAGCTAACATGCACCCTGGTAATCGGTTCGATTTCGAACCTAGTCGCCCATTAGTACTTGGGTTAAACGTAAATTGCCTATCTAACAACAAGGGGATGTAAGATCAAGAATGGGATTTGGACTATTGCCTATGAAAACCCATTAACATTTATAACGAAACATGTTTTGTAAAACGCTAATAGAAACACCAGGTTTCAGAGGCACTTATTTCTGAATATAATAATTGTCAGTTAATAAACTATAAATATAATTTTTACTTTCTCAATCTGTATAATTATTACAACTGTTACTTTTATCGTTAACAAAAAAACACTTATCTAAACCTAACTACTGGTCTGAGAGACCAGCTCTCATTTTAAAAATGTTAATGCTCACCTATGTATTCTGTGTCTACACTAACCAAAACACCCCAGTCTGGCAATTTTTACAAATTCTTGTATAGGCCTAAAGAAGAAGTTAGTGAAGGAAATCAAACAGAATTTTAAAATGTTACTTAAGTACTTTGGGAAGCCACTGTCGACTTGGTATCTGTACCTGTATTAGATTTGAAGTAGCCTACCGGTCTCACAGACCGATGTTACGGTATTAGCGTTAAAATGCCACTACCATTGATAGCACGATACTATGGTCAAAATCTGACAAAACTTACTGTGTTACTTACTTACTGTGTTATAAAAAATCTGTAAAGATATAAGATCAATCTTATCTCCAATCCTCCTCGAAAAAATAATATTTATATTACTGGAATGTTCTTTTACAATCCCTAAAGAGAGACTGCAATAATTTACCCCTGTTCTTAGCGCCTAAAGCTACGTAAATCCTAAGATAGGGCGCAATTGTCATAATGATTATGAATGACAAAATGATAGTGATAGTAAAAACGAAAACCAAACCATGAATGGTTGGGTGGTTACGGTCTAATCAGAGACTAGAGATATAAGGTCTTGGCGGATAATATGTTCCTCTATGGCTGTAGATATATTACAAGCTATATTATGTGTTATTTAACTAGCAAGAAATGATACACGACTCCTTTTTATAAGGAACAGGCGAAGATTAAGTAATAAAATTAATCTCCACTAGTTAAACCTACATTTTTCTTGGTCCTATATCCAGTGGCCCAGTGGTTTCCGTGATCACTGTCGTCCCTTGTGACACCAGTTGATAATTCTTACCGTCCCTTCACACTACATCTTGTTTTCTCTGATGCTTGTGAAAACCAACGAGAGTTATTTCACTGCAAGATATCTCTTACACAATCATGATGTAAGGAACAAGTCCAACCTTGGTATCCCGAGGCGAAAGTTGATGTTTACCTCCATAAGGTTCCCTGACATGGCGTTCACAATGTATAACAGACTTCCTGATTAAGTGAAGGTGTTGAAGCGGTGGCTGAAGGCAATGGAAAGTAAAATGAAAATTTTATATGAGTTTGAAGAATATTATCATAAATTTATCATCACATTTGGTAGTCTTATTAAAAAATTGATTAATGCTTTGGACTTCGTTGTAAGAGGTCACCGGTTTAAATCCTTAAATGCCCATCTGGGTTTGCATTACTTCCCAAACAAAGTGTTTTCCCTGTAGGTATTTTGACTGACAAAATTCCTTTAGCCTAAAAACCAAGCCAAAAAGCTTATTTGTAGAGATTGGGAGTGTTTTCCAAATAAATGAGACAACACCAATTGTTGAGTAAAATTATATAGCAATGGCTTGGGGAGGCAGGAGGGGAAATCATGCCCTATGTAACACTGCGTGACAAAGGAGTGGCTAGTCTCAAAATAATAGAATGACTAACTTTCATTGTCCTGAGACATACATTAATTATACACCGCCCCTTTTCTTGCCACAAATGAAAAGAAAAGTGCGCCACGTATTTTACTGAATCACACCTCTCTTTCTCTCTCTCCTTTACAGTATCGTCATGCAATCTTTCACCTTGAAAGCGTGAGAACGCTCCCTTGATATGCCATTGGCCATTAGTTTGCGAACTGGCTGCACATGAACCAGGGGTGACGATGTGGACGTATGATTGTCAGCTGATTTGTGTGTTCAATTCAATTGAACGCAAGTGTGCCTCTGTTTGCAATTGTCGTCTTATCGGCTTAGGTGGGTTCAATTAATTAAAAGTTTTAAATTCTAGTTCTTTTAAACGTCCAAACTCTACTCTACGTAATATATTGGCTTAAGTGTATTGTTTCACACATTATATTGTGTTCATGTAAACAGACCAAGTATTATTAATCATGTTCTTTTGATCCCCAGATGTCAGTCCCAGGAATGGTCAAGGAATTAAGTTCTTGGTTTTTTACTGAAGCACGCTGTTTTGAGGTAAGGATCATTTTATTTATGATATACGTTTTTCAGAATATTATTAATGAGTCTTGGTATCCATTATTATTATTAAAATTTTATGTGTTAAGAATTAGGTAAAATCAGATATTATATTGCATAGGCCTTTATAACCTATAAACCATTGTCAAGGTTCTCTTGGTAATCTTTAACTTGGAATCACAAATAAATGCTACATATTGAGCCCAGGTGACTAAGTACCACATATTAAACCCTGATATAACACTATGACTTATCTTATAACTTACAGGCTAATGTGTTCCTTATTAGGACGGAATATTGTTAAGACTGAAATATACAATTCAAGGAACAGACTTGGTGTTCCATTTTGTTTTTACAAGTTATTGTGTTTTAAACTAATATCACCTCTGAGAACTAATATTATTAACGGTGACATTATATCCAAGACAAAAAATATACAATTTATATATTTTCCATATAAAAGGTATAGCAAGACGTGAAAACCTCACTCAGTCCTGTCGACTTTCTTTAGCACAACATGACTTTGGCTGCTGTGCAAAGTGTATAATCTCATATCTAACAAAAGTTTGAAAATATATGAAAGACACATTTTCAAGTATTCTCTTATGACAGATTTAAATAAAATTCTGGATTGAAAATTGGCCCTAATCTATTAAATATACAATAAACATCATTAAAGGTGTTAAAGACCTTAGTTGACTATCTTCATAACAGGAGGCAGGTGGTTTCTCTTAGAGGAGCCTCCTCGAGCATGAAGAACACCTTGCACGGCTTCCTTAGGGCTCGGTCCTCGGACCCCTCCTCTTTGCTGTTATGATAAATGACCTATCATTAAGTGGTCGCACACTACTTTTTGCGGATGACACAACCTTGATTACAAGAGGCAAAGATGGAACAGGGCTCCAAGTTGGAGGCTAGCGGTCTTCTGACACAAGCCAAAAAATGGTTCGTTGAAAACAGGCTCATGATAAACAAAAACAAGACGCAATCAATTATTGCAATTATTTATTAGAAATGTGGGTACATTTATTGTAATTTTCTTTTAATAACTAGTATAATTAAATGTCTCAAATAACTACAAGTAAAATGAAAATTTCCATAGCCTTCTTAAAATAATTAGAAATGTCTGTTAGAATAAATAACCAATGTTATTTTGAAGCCGTCTCTTAATCAGTGTAGACTCATGGACAGTGTTTATATATTAGTTTGATGTTGTTATTTTATTCGTATCATGAAGTTTAGATATACAACTTCACACATCTCTTTAGTACACCTATTTCATGCGGTTAAGTAATATAGGCTAGTATAAATTCCAGTATATCATATTTTAATGATACAGTAGAACTCCAATTCCGAACTCCGACTATCCGAATCGCTGATTATCCGAATCACTTTCAGAAAAAAATGTGTCCAAAAAAAGTGTAAGTGCGCTACTATTCTTCCCCCCGCGAAGCCCGAGTGTGACCACTTGCAACTGCTCACCATCAAGCGATGCGTCACCTGGCTGCCCGAAAACGGATGAAGACCGCAAAACAGCTTACATTGACGGAGATGTTTAAAAAAACAATGATTTTTATTTCTAAACTTGTACGTACATTTTATTTATATTTAAAACATGTGAAAATATCATGTTTCTTACATTTAATTCAATAAAAAAATAGTGCAATATCAAAACGTAGCTTTTTTTCTCTCTAATGGCAATTTAAAAAAAAAACTCTGATTATCTGAATATTTGATTATCCGAATGGGTCCCGGTCCCCATTAATTCGGATAATTGGAGTTCTACTGTATTTTTATCATGTTGACAAGTGTATTCATAAGAAAATCTGTAATTTTTTCAGTGGATTTGACCTTGAAGCTGTAATATGGGGATTCTATTTTGACAAATAAACTTTTATACTTAATAGAGATATTGATTAAGTAACCCAGTCACACATTGTTATTATCATTTAAGCAATTTTTAAACCTTGATTATGTGTTAAAATTATATGCATTGAGGATAAAGAAACAAAGTTATTTTTCTGTAGACTGTATTGTGTTGGTGGTGTTATTAGAGTAGGCTAGAACTTTTAATGTTCATTAGTTTATGTGTATGTTGCAATAACATAATGAATTTGAAATTTGAAACTTATATTCATGAAGTTACATATCAAGTTTTTCAAAGTAGAAAGTATTTGTTTAGCTGTTAATATGTGTTTGTAAATAGCCCTAAGTTTTCTTATAGAGTGTTTTTATTGGGGTAAATTTTGAAAATTTTAATTTTTGTTAAGTTAACTTTATGTTTCTGGTTCGGTATTTGTTTGGTTTAAAAGGAGAATATATCTCATTATTTAATACTCATATGTAGCTTGTTATTATAAGATTTATAAACCCATAATATGACTATTTTTAGCATCCTTAATTTACTGATTAATAGATCACAATATGTTTTAACAGAGGTCAGCTGGATTAGCAAAAGTTATTATTGCCCAATAACATTCTACGATGGTTTGCATATGTACACTAATTACTTTGAAGAAATTAGCCTACCAAGCTTCAAAAAATAAATTGTGGGAACTTTGGCATCAGAAAGATGGAGATCTATTTGTTTAGTCTTTGTATTATAACCTTAAATAACAGTTATTAATTCCTTGTGGTTGTCACGCTTTAAAGAGGGAAAGATGCATTCTATAGTCAAACAATTTTTGGAAAATAGACTAGTAGGGAACCCAAGTTCATCATTAAGCTTAGTTTTGTGCTCCACCTAAAAAATAGTTCTGAGAGTGTGTATTATAAACTGAGCATATTCGCTGCCTAGCACGAAGTTTCTGAACACGTGCTCTGCATAGCACAAAGGTTCTGAGCAAGTGCTCTGCCTACCTCAAAGCTTCTGAGCATGTTCGCTGCCTAGCACAAAGTTTCTGAACACGTGCTCTGCATAGCACAAAGGTTCTGAGCAAGTACTCTGCCTACCTGAAAGCTTCTGAGCATGTTCGCTGCCTAGCACAAAGTTTATGAACACGTGCTCTGCCTAGCACAAAGGTTCTGACATGTGCTTTGCCTAGCACAAAGTTTCTGAGCAAGTACTCTGCCTACCTGAAAGCTTCTGAGCATGTTCGCTGCCTAGCACAAAGTTTATGAACACGTGCTCTTCCTAGCACAAAGGTTCTGACATGTGCTTTGCCTAGCACAAAGTTTCTGAGCAAGTGCTCTGTCTACCACAAATTTTTCTGAGCATGTGTTCCATTTACCACAAAGTTTCTGAGCATGACCCTTCTGCAAAGTTTCATTGTGATTTGAAATATATCTCATTAAATAAAAGAAATCAAAACACTAGAAATTCTTTGTGGAACTAATAAGTACCAATTGGAATAAACATACTTAATAAATTGCACTTTAAATTATAGTAGTTTAATTAAGTAGAATGGATATACTAATCCTTGACCATTTTGCTTACCATTATATTTAATATTTTTTTTAATTTTCAAGGATATTCCAGTATTTAACAACAAATTCGTATTACAAATGATGTTGAAGTCCTGAGTATTTGTCGTATTGTAGGAGTGAAAGCTTTGGTTCCTCTTCTATTCGCTGGATTGGCAAGCCAGATGACAAGAAGGTTGACCGTGGTTAGGATGTTTTGCTGAAACCTCGTTGTGTGGTGCAATTCCATGTTGAAGTCCTGAGTATTTGTCGTATTGTAGGAGTGAAATCTTTGATTCCTCTTCTATTCTGCTGGATTGGCAAGGCAGATGACAAGAAGGTAAATGTGGACCATGGTTAGGATGTTTTGCTGAAACCTCGTTGTGTGGTGCAATTCCATGTTGAAGGCCTAAATATTTGTCGTATTGTAGGAGTGAAAGCTTTGGTTCCTCTTCAAATCTGCTGGATTGGCAAGGCAGATGGCAAAAAGGTAAATGTTGACCACGGTTATGATGTTTTGCTAAACCTTGTTGTGTGGTGCAATTCCATGTTGAAGCTCTGAGTATTTGTCGTATTGTAGGAGTGAAAGCTTTGGTTCCTCTTCAAATCTGCTGGATTGGCAAGGCAGATGACCTCAAGAAGGTAAATGTTGACCACGGTTAGGACGTTTAAGTTTTTAAAGGCTTTTCTACAGCTCTCTCTCACAGCAAGTCCAGCCAGTGAACGAATTGCCCTCTTCTGAATTATGAGCACCTGCTTCAAATTTATTTGACTTGCAGCACCCCAAAGATCAATGCCATATGGCTTTTGATGGCTCAAAGACTTTCAAGGAGAGAGCTGTATGTAATTCTGACGGTGTCCAAGGTATTCACACACTTCTCTTCTGAGGATGAAGATGGCAGTGCTGTGTTTGCTGCAGAGTCCATCCAGGTGATTTGACCTTGGCAGGGAGTTGTCGATCTCCACGCACAAATGCTTCATTGCCGTAACACAGTCAGTTTTGGGGAGAGCAGTCATCTCATCCTTCAAGTTGGGTTGAGTTAGAGGGAGAGTTTGTATACGAATGGGATTTCTGGGACTCAAAAAACAAACAATTTAGTATCTTGATTCTTTTCTCTATGTCAAGTTGTTACCAAGATATAGAAACCGGTAAACACAGTATGTTGTCTTGTGGTGCTCCAATGTCAATCTTTTGCTTCCTGTAGCGTCAAACCTACTAACTCTTTTTCCATGTTCTTATGGAGAATAAGTAAATTGGTATACCTCATTTTACCTATTATTAAGCTTAGCTAAATTCATGACAATTAATTTATAAATCAATGAAAATTTGCTCAGTATTCAGTTCTGCTGTATGGGGTTATTTAACGATCTAACGTGATTCAAATTCGATATCTGGTTGACATTAGGAATAACGGTTTAATATTTGTCATGAACATTAAAAGGGCCACTTGACTCTGCTCTGCCACATGCCCCCATCTTATCAGCTTGCTGTTATCAATAGGACTCAATGACGCAAAACTAGTCTTTGCTAAAAACATCATTAACAACTAATTGAATTCACTGTTTGATTTAATTAGACTTTGCAATAATATTACAAAATTAAGAATATCACAGTTTATTTTGCTATAAATGATCAGCGTGTAAAAGTTATTATTTTATTTTATAATACAGTAGTATAAAAATTGAGATAATTTTGTGATTTAATACAAATGGAAATGTTAGACATTGAGGTTTTTTCTCTTATGTCTGTCTTTATTGTTTTAAGTCTCCTCTTTTCCTTTGTTCTGTTCTGTTCTGTTCGTGTAATTAAATAAAAATTTCAAAATCTATAAAGTTTTTTTACTACGTGTAATAATGTACTCATTTTATTATGAAACTATAAAAAACAATTTTAACCAGTAATTTGAAAACTATTCCGCCTTAATTGAGATGCATTAATAGTAGATTAAATAAAGATGAGAAAATACATTTGGAAAATGTATGTGTTCTTTGTAAAACCCAGAAAAATTTATAAATAGAAAATGTTGAAAATTGATGGAATTTACTGTGGTTGACATAAAGTTTTTTCTAATATATTAACCTTTCATCAATACTACAGCCTAAATAACATTGATAAAAAATGAGGTGTTAAATAAATACATCCATCAGAGCAGACTTACATCCTCAGTGGATTTCCATAACTTCAGCAAGAACCTATTAAAACAATTCACTGTGTATGTTTTAAATATTTAACCAAAGTATAAAAATTCTATGAGATTTTGAAAATGCCTGTCTTGGTACTAACAGAGTTGAGATAAAAACCTATAGTTTCTATGATTAATTTGTTTAACATTCTTTAAAATGAGGTACGACTCGATGGGGCTTGTATTCAAAAATTTTTGATCTGCCCCAAAAATCTCCCATTTCCGGGGAAAAGTGAAAACCAGTGATCGGCCTACCAAAAAGTATGTTTTCATTACTTTGCAGGTATAGTATTATGGAAGGGGTATATACACTTTTGATTAACCTTGTACATTTGTATCTGTTTGAGTAAAGGTTGAAATTGTTTGGTTTTTTGAGCTGATTGTAATGGTGCAAAGAAAAGCAATATTTTAAAAATAAATAATCCATAAAACCCAATTTTGGAGACAAAATCCCACTACAGAAAACCCCCTCAGAGAGAGAGATGTGCTTAGTTTTCAAACTTGAACCTAAAAATTATCCTGTACAAGTATGTAGGAAATTTTATAAAGATTGTACCATTTTGATGAAAGTTATCATGCATACACACACACACACACACACACTCACAGACCAGGAATGTTTAACTTTCTGTGTCAGCACATTACCAATGAGCTACCACAGCATTATTAAAATCGTTAAACTTTAAAATTGAACTTTTCCCAACCTTAAATGTAATAATAATAATATATTTATTGCTGTTGAAATAGATGATAGATTGTATTGAAAATGTTAAAAAATATCACCCTACATAGGCCTACTAATTAAACATGTTAATAATAAAAATACTATAGTATACTTCTTGGCTGATAACCATTAAAACAATTTCATCCCCTGCAAAATCTATAAAAAATGGAATGTAATAAATTAATCTTAAAAAATTAAAAATTTAGCTTCTACGGTATGATATGAACTAGTTCACCTCATAGAACACATGGCATGCAAACTCATGCTTCAGTCTCGTTTTGAATGAACGGGAACTCTCCAGATCTCTCCTGACAACTACCAAAAGTTCACTGAAAGTTGGAGTGAAAATCCAATCGAATGTGTGCAGGTTGGTTTATATGCAGGCAAAAGCCCTTTGCAATTTTGGAACAGGGCAAGTACAGTCTAATTTAAATTAATAATATAAATATATACTGCATGGCATTAAGATTCGCTCTCTGAAATATAACCTGCAAAATATTTATACAATTTTACCTTGTGTCTAATCTTTTTTAAAACTTTTCAACTTACCTTAAATATCCTTGTTCCGTAGGAAAGTTGAAGTGAATAAGACCATTATATAGCGTGTCATTTTATAACCACAATTTAAAGAAAGATAGGCTTTAACTACCAAATTGAGTCAAAGTTCAATGAGTTTTGATATAATTATTCCGTATTATGGATCCAGTCTCCATCCAGTCATCTGGCTTAAATACAGAGTTAGTTTCAGTTGAAAAGTTCTCTTGAATGAAATATTTATACTGTTATATTTGGTGAATTTCTTAAATGATAGGTTTCTACAATTTGTGTGTACGTTATATAACTCATCAAAGTTTCTTGTGCTGAGGTGTTGATGTTTGATTATACGAACTCCAGAGGATGAGAAATCAATCTAAGGTAAACTTAAATGTAAAACCATCATGTTGTAGGGTTATCTTAAATCTTAAATAATTTTGTTTTTGGCTGTTCATCTATGACTGTCTTGTCGTAAAGTTATACGACAGGTTATGTAATCCCAAGATGATATAATCATATGTTATTTCGTTAAAATCAATTTTAAGTTTTAGTCTTAGCAGCCTTGTTAAATAAAATAAATTATTTGAATAGAATATATCTTATGTATTCATTATTGCTTGGGCCTAACCCTCCTAATGTTTAAAGTGCACTATGGACATGTCTGTTTAATTGATTTACGTATACCTACGTTTACGTATTACGATTTACGTATTACAATTTACGTATGGTTAGTATATACACAGGTTATGTAATCCACACACATATAAAATATGTATTCGTTATATCAATTTTTAGTCTTAGCAGCCTTGTTAAATAAAATAAATTTTTTGAATAGAATATATCTTATGTATTCATTATTGCTTGGGCCTAACCCTCCTAATGTTTAAAGTGCACTATGGACATGTCTGTTTAATTGATTTACGTATACCTACGTTTACGTATTACGATTTACGTATGGTTAGTATATAAACGTAGAACTCGTACAATTTCACACACACATATATATATATTGTATGCCGGGTGTCCTACGCTGAGGTCGCTATTTTTATAATTACTATAGATTTATTGAACACGCTACAAACTTGACACTAATAAATAATAAATACATGTGTAAAAGAAATACCTCCAGTCTCAATTCATTCGAATTCAAACGATAAAATGACGACACAGCAAAAATAATAGTGTGTTTTTCATAAACAGTTTTATTTACAAAACCATTTCAAAGTAATTCTTGTTTTTTATAATGTTACTTAAGTAAGTAAAACTAAAAAAAAATAAAAGTGGTTGGTCGTATAGGAAATTGAAATTAATGAGAAATTATTTAATTATTAGTAAAATATTTCCTACAGTCTATTTGTATCGAAATCAACATTTTACATAATTACAAGGTTTGTTTGTTGAAGTCTCTTGATTGACAGTTTTCATTAAAATGCAAAAGACCTAGTACTCAATTAACACTGATGCATGATTGTTCCGTTTTAATTGCAGCGAGGGAAGCATAAAAGGTGTTTAAAAGAGGTAGTATGTTATAAATTATTTACTTGTCAAGAACAATAGGTTCTGATTTAAAACATAAGGAATTTATAAATTACAATAGTATGTATGAGAGTCAACATCTCCGTAGGTACCCAACTAGAAACAGATTTTCAATATCCTATTCATAGGCTTAAAGTACTAAATTAATAAATAACACCACAATTACATACAGCACTTGAATATCTGTAATAAAATACCCCCAAGCTCGAGCAAACTGCGTATCAGCGAATTCTCAACAATATAAAATATAAGTAATAATAATATGACTAATTTATGTTAACATAAAAAAATTTAGTAAGTGATCCTATGCTGCATATAAATAAATGTATTTCGGTATCTTAAAGAAATATATAATTAAATGATACCAGCCGAGAAATCCATTCGCATATATTCCACATTTTATATGTTACAAATCAGATATGCACACAGCACAAACACACACACACCAAAAAACACACACAAATATATTTGCAAACAGAGAAGATTAAATTCACACCATCTTGCAAAATGAAAAAAAATATAAAGGAAAATAATAAATATGAAATATAAGTATACATTATGAAAAAAACAATTAATTTGTTCCCTACGTCAATTATCATTTTTAGATTTTTTTATATACTCAGAGACTTAAGATTGTTCGGAGAAAAAATTAAATACTAAATAGATATGTTGTTTAGTTTTGTTAATCTGACGATAACCGTGAAATCTTATAATGAGAAATTTTTAAAAATTAGTTTCGATGTTTTGAATATATAAGATTAAATTTTTCAATTCATGCAAAACTTTAACATCAAAAAAGATTAGTAGGATACGCCAATTTAAAGCTGCTTCATTATAGATTTCTGGGTTATTTCCAATTGTGATAGAAAGCAAAAACAGCCTCCCACACAAAAATTATACTGTAAATATTACAATATAACAATTTTATAGGGCAAGCATTTTTTTGTTCCAAAAAAAAAAATAACATTTATTGAATGCACCAGACCTTACGGTAAGAACAACTACCACACTACATGAGTAAAAAGCTCTTCAATCGACTACCTGCAGATATCAAAGCCATAGATGATTTTTTTTTAAATATATTTAAATAATTTTTACCAGAGAAGTCTTATTACTCTGTAAATGAATATTTATTATAAATTTAGTAATAATTATTTTTATATAACTTAAAATATATGATTTGTTATTGTTTTTATCTATTAACTTTGGCACTTACACATATTTTTCGTATTTTTATATTTTGTACCATAATTTAGAAAATACTATATGACAATGTCACCAGTTTTCGTAGCCACGCTATGTTGTAAAACGTATGTAGACAATATACGGATTTCATTTCAGATGTTAGCAGAACCTTCTTTATTTACTTGTAGAACAATAAAGGGTACAGCACGAAACAATTTTGGAACAAATTTGGCAGCATTGTGTTTCATTTAGTGATGTAAAATACCCGGGTATTTAAAACTCGGGGTAAATACCCAAAATCCATAAATACTCGGGTATTTTGGGTATTTATGTAATCGATTGAAATTAATTTATATTTATCCCTAAATATGTTATTGTTATCATTACATAATAAATTAGGATAGTCTATAACACCTTTTACAGTAACTTGAAGCTTTGCTACTACCTTTCATTTAATGATTTAGTTCTTTTTGTAAAATAATACATTAAGTTTGTAAATAAGCATGGGGTTTCGTGTTTTAAATCTACCGCTATTAAATTATGATTGTTAAAATTTTTATTGTATAAATGACTTGGAAGGCTAGACAGGCCTAAGACCTGATTGACATAGGCAGAATGGCAGAGTACTAAAAGTAATTGAACTTTTCTGTATTACCGCTTAGTTGAAAACAATATATAATATATTTGCATAAACCTACTAAAAAAATTGTGCTATAGATTCAAATGTTTTCTATCACAAGTTTATGAAATTAGTTTTTTATTTTGATACCAACAAAAGATCTAGAAAAAAATAATAATTAAATCCTGCCATCCTACAGGTTGAATTTTAACTATTTTCTTAAGTTGTTTACACATAGGCCACTACTAGGTTAAATTTTCCTGTCTTTCTAAATAATAATTATTACTTTACAAATTATTTTTCTTCATTTCCAATAAAATAAATTCATATATCTATCATAGAAATTAAAAAATCATAAGTAGTCAGGACCAGTGCAACTATGCGACTAGGGTATTTATGCCGACTATGCTTTATGCTCAGAAGAAAAATGCTAAAAGGGACTATATGAAATTAAGTTAACACATTTTATTAAGATTTAATCATCCATACTGTCCCTACAGTTTAGTAATTGCAAAAAAATTTTAATCTTCTTTAAATTAAATAAAAATTTTAAATACCCATGACGTGGGTATTTATGGCGATTAATCCCAGAAGTAAAATGCTAGTAGTGACCATATAAAATTTTGTTTAACACATTTTATCATCATTTTACTATCCTTAGAGGGTAATAATTGCAAAAAAACATCTCAATCTTATCTAACTTTAATAAAAATTATAAATACCCAGTTTTTGGGTATTTACCCGGGCCTGGGGTAAATACCCAATTTATATTTACCTTCCCACTGGGTATTTACCCGACCCACATCACTAGTTTCATTACTAAATCTTCAGTTAAAATTTGCTTAACCGAGCTCCAAGATACTCCTCTGATTTCTGGTAGTTGATTAATCGTCTGTCGAAGGTCTGTGAGCATAATCTCTTTAATATTTTCAACATTTTCGTCACGTAGTTCACTTAACTTGACATCATAAAAAACAAAGCAGCAGTGAAACAGCACTAGTAATAGTCACTACTGACAGTCAGAACTTGCCTGATCTAGGTGAACGACTAAAGAGTCACACTAGACAGGGGATAGCGCAGAAACACGTACTACAAAATCTCCGGCCATGGCAACGCTATTCCAGTTACTCTTGGGTACCCCCTCTTTTACGTTTGATTTGACCAAATATCTGATCTTCCGAAGCTAATGTAGAGTAAAATAATAAGGTCACATACCTTTTAGTCAAGAGTTTAAAAAAATTGCAGGTACAGTTTTTATACAGGGTGTCCATGAAAAACGTTTCAGGACTTCGGGTAGTGATTGGGTACATTAAAAGGAAGAAAAAAGATCAAATGGAGGTATGGCCTAAAACGCTTATTTTCTCAGATATCGGCAATTTTGTATTTTTCACAAAACATTTTTAATTTCAAACATTTTCTAACAGATTATTTTCAAATTTGGTAAGTGTTTTACACTAGTAAACTACTATTATTAAAAAATAACTAGCATGATCCAAGCTCAAAATTTAAAATGGCGGCCATTTTAAATTTTAAAACTAAAGTACTTTGAAAACAGTAAAAAATATAATGACGGCCATTGTATTTGGATTTTGAGCTTGGATCATGCTAGTTATTTTTTAAATAATAGTAGTTTAATAGTGTAAAACACATACAAAATTCGAAAACCCGTTAGAAAATGTTTTAAATAAAAATATTTTGTGAAAAATACAAAATGGCAGATATATGAGAAAAAAAGTGTTTAAGGCTATACCTCCATTGGAACTTTTTTCTTCCTTTAATGTACTTAATCACTTACCGAAGTCCTGAAATGTTTTTATAGACATCCTGTATTAAGTTTTCTATCTAATTCTTTTTGCGTTTGAATAAATTTAATTTTTCTCCGGGTTGGTTTTATTACAATTGTGAGAGTATCTCTAATAATTAACAGTTTTAAATTTATGTAGGGTCAAGATATCTTGATAAAAGGAGGATGATGCAATAGCAGTTCAGCTTCCTAATCATTGTAAGTTTTAAGATGTTTTAAAGACTTATTTATATCAGAAGTCGTGTGACAAACTTCTGATTGTCTGAACTCGAGGTTTTCTGTACCCAGTAATGGTTTTTTCTTACCCTTTCATTACCTCCTACGATTTACGGGGATATGGTTTTTGGTCCTGTTTGGTTTTTTAATATTAATCAATAATATTTAATGTTTTTATTTTTCTGAGAATCCAGTTTTTTAATTTGTATTTATTTTGTTTGTATGCATGTCTGTGAGAGGTATGTGGTTCTTCGTTAGGTTTTAGATTTTAATTTAACCCATTCAAACAGTGTGGTTTTGTGGATATGCAATCGTAAACGTCGATTTTTCAATCTATGTTCATATTCCGTTATATTCATAACGGCGTTGGTTAATAATTACTAAGATTATTTAATTGGACTTTTACAACGTGTCAGTGTTTTTAACTACATGTTTCTGGAGGTGGAGAAACTCCTCATGTTTTCAAGTGGCTACCTAATAATTAATTATAATATTATGTAGTCATAATTAATCATAATATAAAATTAATTTTTAGTTAGTCACTGGAAAACAAAACAAGTTTCTCTAACTACAGAAACGTTGTGCAGTTTAAAAACATAGACGCATGGGAAAAGTCGAAATAAAATAATACAGTATAGTACAAATATCTTATAGTGTTAGACCAAATGAGGATACCTATGTTTGCGTTAATACTCCAAAATTCCTGAAGTTGTTATCAAATTTAATAGATTACATTTATCTGTACTTTAGTGAAGCTGTTACTAATTTTATTATAAGAGTTGTAGTTCTGAAAGAAATCTTCTCATTCAGATATTATCCCTGACCTATGGAAAATTTGCCAAAGGTGAACGAATGAATTATCTGTTAATGTTCCCAGGGAACATTTCAGTCTCAATTTAGTATGGAAAACAAGAGGGTTCAAAGGCCACTAAGTTAATAGGTGGCATTAAGATGAGATGGTGTGAGTGGGGGAGAGTGATATAACAGACCGGCTATCACCTGATAATCAGCTGATGGCCTTGAATCCCCTCCCCCAGTTCCCCCCACGGCCTATCACATGTGCTGCCAAAATAGAGGACCAACTGGTCCCTGCAAATTCATTCCGATATGTGTTTCCCCCTAGTCATTAATTTTTTAAAACAATCACTATTTTTTACCAGTTAAGTTCGGCTTTGTTTTTGTGAACTTACAACATGGATAACAATACTGTTGAGGCAAGTGTTCTCTTGGTTTATTTTAAGCTGCTCTAGTTTTCCTTGTTGGATTAATTTGGGTTCAATGCCAGTGAGCTAAACCTTTACGGCGGGTGTTGTAAAACTAATTCTTGGTTTGTCAGTGTTTGTATTTTATCGGTGACAATTAACTAGATGTTTACTCACGCGAGTGCTGATATTCTAGAACTCATTCAGCAAGCGGAGATTTCTATCTTGAGTGAATATTTCTTCTATATATTTTTAGGTACAGTTACAGATCTGAAGCATAGGATTTTCATGATGAAGTTAAATTATTAAAATCATGAAGGAAAATTAAAGTGAAGATATATTTTTTCTTTCTCATTGTACGAATATTATATTTTTCAACTTAAACAGTTTTAAAGAGTTATAATTTTGGAATCGGTAATAAAATTATTTTTATGATCTGTCAGTTAAGCTGCGTTAGATCAAGGCATACTTTTTAAGCCCTGATAAAAATTTTATTTGATATTCTACATGTTGGTCAGCGTCAAATGAAAATAAAAATAAAAAATTTACCAAATATAAATTAAATCACTTCACTTAACTTAAGTGTAACTGGTTGAAGAATAAATAAAAATGCTCAAAGTTTTCTGAATATTCTTCTCATAAAAATGTTTTATTTCATGTTTATAGAAATTAATATTATCTTTTACATGGTATCTCTTTAGTAAATTCTTGTTCTAAAATGATATAAGGATTTTAGTGACTTTTTTACATTTAATATTTTAAAAACATAAATGTTTTTCACATCTCTAATTTAACTAAACTAAAGTTCAATTTAACGAAGACTTTAAAATATCAAAGTTATATTTTTAACCCTGGAACTGCCGATAGGTCACTTTATGGCCGATGTGGGTCGTTTGAGAATGTCATCGGCCATAAAATGACCGATCCGTTTTTTATTCGTACCTGTACTCAACGGAACAATTTATTTTACACATCACTGTAAAGCGAATGAGGTTTTCTGCATGCTAATACTAAATTTATTCTAGTATATTGTGTCGGTAGCCTGCTAAAACTGTAAAATTGTAACTTCACCAATTGCTCGTAAATATTGTGAATAGTGCAAAAAAAATTAAATTTATAAAAGTGAGTATAATTTTCTTCAAAATGTATGTTCGGGAAATCATGTGCCAATGATTTTATAACCCATAAGTTTGTATATAGTTTTTTACTTTTTTTCAATCCACATATATAAAGTTTGTGCACATTTTTAATTATTTTACAAACTATGTGTTACCATAGTAGTCCTTGTTATTTACTGAATTAAATTAAATATAAAACATTAGTGTTATCATTTACTACATATTTTTATAAAAATGTTTAAAATATATAAAAAATTTCATCAAAACACAGTGTCAGTTGAATAAATTTTATGGGAAGTTCCAGGGATAATAGCAGTAAAGGGAACCTGTACAGGTAAAAAGAGAAACTTTATACACCCACTTTGAAAACCAAAAAAAAGAATAATGTACACTATTCAAGTTGAGTAGACAACAGATTATCAAATATACCTAGTTCAGAGATCCGTACCCTTTAACCATACTTCAATATATGAATATGAATATTTAGTATTTAAAAATTCAGTTTTACCTATTGCATTAGGCGTGAAAAATAAAAAGGAAATAGGAAAGTTTATACATTGTAATAGTAATTTATATCTAAAATATAAAGGTTTTCGTATGTTTAAACAAATAAAATTTTACCTTTTCGTATAAAATTCTGCTGTATACATCAGCCATTTACTTCAAAAACTAATCTTATCTCCTGAAGAGTTTTTTAGTGATAACAATTTTTTATCATTGAGGAGTGTCAGTGTTTTGGCATGATTATTAATGCTTGAAAGTTTTGTTTTAATACTTCTTAGTTTTTATTTTTTTATATTTTGGTTCTCGGTTGCTTGATATTTGAAATAATTGCTAGTATAAAAATTACTGGTTTTAGTCAATTTCTGCCTTAGTAATTTAAGCCCTGAAAACGTTTGAAGTAAGATTATAGAAAAAAATATTTTAAAAACATTCTCTATAATTTTTTTCACTTTGGCAATATGAAATTGAAATTTCAGTTGGCTACGTGTCCATATTTTTTTGATTCTGATTCTTTGAAAATACGGAATTTTTTGTTTTGTATGGTACAGAAACGGACGGAGACTGAAAAACCGTGTGTTTAAAATATGAACGTTTTTAAAAAATGTTGAAAGTTAAAAAATATTTTTTTACATTTAAAAGCGCAAAACTTTTAAACCCCAATGTTTTGAGAAATGTGGGTGGTGTCATTTTGTTTATCTCATAAAGGACTAATGGACAATGATTTTAATCAAAATCGTTAGTGCTGTTTTTGAGAAATTTTGAGTTTACATGCTTTTGGAAAATACCCTTAAAAATCAAAATTTCACAAAAAAACATTCAGAGATACGATGGATTGTTACCAACATACTGAATTTCATGGAAATCGGACCAATAGTCTCATCTCTAGGTTTCTGCGCATTCCCACACACACATACACAGACACACAGACAGACATAACACTATATTATTTAGATTCTTATTGCGGACATTTTCCATCACGATATTATGTAAAACAAAGTTTCACGACGTTTCGGGATCTGGAATCTGAACCCATCCTCAGGTGAACTAATATCTAAAACATAGCACAATTAATTAACAACAAGGTGTTGTCTTTGAGTCTCCGTGACGAGCGGACGTGTTTGGTTTCTTTTGTGTGTAATGGTTAATGTATGGTTCGTTTGTAAGTTTTTTGACTGCTTTATTTAAACTTCTATGTTTTCAGCTTTATACCGGTTTGGTCCGGATTATATATGTTAATTAATTGTGCTATGTTTTAGATATTAGTTCACCTGAGGAAGGGTTCAGATTCCAGATCCCGAAACGTCGTGAAACTTTGTTTTACATAATATCGTGATGGAAAATGTCCGCAATAAGAATCTAAATAATATCAATCCACCATCACCAATAATGAATTTCTAACAAAGAATAACTCTATAACCACTTACTTTCAGGGGGCACTATAATGGATTTATCCACCTCAATTTATCAAACTCAAATTTGAAAATGCTGACGAAAACAATACTTTCTCCTTATACTATTGTATAGGGGGAGAAAGTAAAATGAGTACTGCTATAATTTGAGTATAAATAACAATAACCCTACGAGATTCGAGGTTTAATTTTTGAACTGTGGAGATTCAGTAACGAAACTCTCAATTTTTTTATAGAAACAAATCCTCAAAGTAATTTGGGTGACATACTAACTTTGTATTATATAATACGTTTTACTAAGACAGAAGTGTTTACTGACAAGTTTTGTGTCTGAAAATAGTATTATATTTATTTTCATTAATCATAAACATTAAACAATAAAAATAATGGAAAGTGTCATATCAAACATTTATTTTTGCACCTCCAAAGTTCAGCAATTATTTGAATATCAAAATAACTTGTATGTGACAAACTTGTTTAGGTACGAAAGGGTATTTTAAAGTCTAATTATATTTATATTTCCAATTTTGAGTTAAGACATGACTTGATCGCAAACACTTTTGGGTTTTAGACAATTTGGTTTTTTTAAATTTTAGATTTAATTGATCAATACACAAATTTGAATTCGATGAAGTAAAAAAGAGTAATGTTTAAATTGCATAATTCGTGAAAACAATATCAGAGTTACAAGGTTAGGAGAAAAATTCTTCACCCGATTTCACTGGTATTTTGTATTTAGGTGAGAAAAAATTAGGAAGTTTGTTATAATTACATTTTTCGACATAATTTAGGATAAAAAAAATTATTAAAAACAAAAAATGTTTGTAGAGTACAAACACTGTAGTAAAGTATTTGTACAGTAAATTTATGTTTGTCTGTACTATTAAAAATTCGTAATATAGAGGTTTTGCACATAGTATATTTGCAAAATAGGAGTGAAATATACATGCTGTTGTTTCGATTTTTACTGCAAACCTATCAGATTACTGAGGACGGAATCAGATTCCAGATCCCAAAATGTCGTGAAAATCTGTTTTACTTAAAAATCGTGATGGAAAATGTTCGCAGTAAAAATCTAAATAACATAAATCCACAATCGACAATAATGAATTTCAAACAAAGAATACATTTTGTGTTATACACAGTTCAAGATGATTTTAGGTGTTTGTTAAATCAAGGGATTTGTTATATAAAGTTTGTTACACCAAGCTTTAACTATATAAGTTGAATTTTTAATTTATTTTGCAACATATCTAATTACAACTTGTTATTGTATACTTTTTTCATTCTGTGATATGTTATGGTATTCTCCTGTGGGGCTACAGCAGTCATGTAAATAATATTTTATTGCTTCAAAAGAAAGCCATTAGGATTGTTACCAAATCTCTAGTCAAAGCTCATTGCAAACCCCTCTTTGTAAATAGCAAACTTTTAACTGTGATAAACCTGTATATACTTGTTTGTGTTGTAAGTGTAAAAAATAACTCTAATTTAGTTTCTGTACATAGTGATGTTCACAATCATGACACTCGTAACCAGTCTAAGGCAGTAATCCCACATTGTAGATTAAGTAAGAGTTTAAATAATTACAATGTTGTTGGCCTCAGGTTGTACAATAAGCTTCATATTGAATCCAAGTCCTTACCGCTTAGTATATTTAAGATTAGACTTCATAAATGGTTAATTGCTAACCTTTTTATGATATAAAAGATTTTTTAAACTTTGACAGAATTAGAATTTGACTAGGCCTACTTGTTATAAATTATTTTTGGTCTTGTATATATTATTTTGGGCTTACGTTTCTCGTATTAAATGTTGTAATAGCCTAACTTATTGCTACAAATTGACTATGCCTATCACATTTTTGTAATGTTTAATGGCAATAAAGAGCTTATGACTTATGACTTATTGCAGGGATCTTCCACTGGCTACCCCAAGCGAGTTACTACTGAGAGGTTGGAAGAGATTTTTGATAAGGTAAGCTATTAACTACGACTTGGAAATCGAGGGACAGTAGTTTTTAATTACTGTAGAGCGTCTTCAAAAGTCCAGACAGGCAATAATTTGGATTTGTTTCTAGCTAGAAATAAAATTTCGTACCGACTGCCCTTGCTTTAAAATTTTTACTTGAGTGAGCGATGGGAGAATGGTTCGTGTGTATTGCGTAGTGAGGAGATGGAGTAACCATCAGGTTTTTGAACTATTAACACCAAAAATGACAAAAAGTTGCCTGTCATTGTTGGTGAAAAACAATGAAATGTTTCTTCTGAAACTGTAAAATATAAATATCATCCTTGTTTCATAGGATTTCGACGTTTAGATAAAGTAATTTAAAGTTTAGACAAGTTCTTACTTAGTCAGCTATTTTCTGAGATTAAATTACTTTCAGTCAGACAATAATATATCAAAATTCTGTCAATTTTTACTTTTACTTATAAAGAAATTATGATCACCTCAATTTTACATAGTTATAGAACAACTTAATTAATGTAGGTTGTACAGTTATATCTGAGCCCTGAGTTTTGGACGTGCAGTAGACTACGAAGCAAATACAAACAGTAAACCATAACAAACTGTTAGTTTGATGCTTTATTGTTTTCTTCAGCAGCTGAGCTGTTTCCCTCGACCACCGCGGAACCCCCCACAGTTACTTTACCTCCCCTCTCGCGCATCTCAGGGCTCAGATGAAACATTCAAATTTTTCTTTACAGCAAACTTTATCTATAGAAACATTTCTTTGGAAATTAGAATCCTCCATTTTTCTTACAGAATTATTTAAAATATCTATCTCTGACTGGATGTTGGGGATCGGTCCTGAAGAGGCTGATACATTCATTTGCTCTGAGTAAAAAAACTAACTCACCCACACTGTTCTCAACGTGACCCGCTACACTCACAAATAATCTACACCGTTGTTGCCAAAAATTCTGCCTCACGTACAAACTTTTTTTTCCTTATATTATTTATTTTTGTCAAAATAATATAATAAAATTGTATCTTATACTATATAATATGTTTAAAGCTCATATAAGGTTCCCGCACACAGGTACTAGCCCTTGTGAGAACATTCTATCCCAAAACCTTTAGTTTTTTTTCTAGTTTTTGAAATAAAATGGATTCGACTTAATTTAGTCTGATTATAAGAGAAGGATAGGGTTGCTTAACTTTACTTTATTTGTGTTAACTTCAAACTTTTGGGTTTCCTTGAAATATTTAGACAAGCAAAAACTTGAAAAATACGCCTAAAACTTGAAGTATAGGGTAAACTGAGTTGAATTCCGGTATTGATCCCGCAAGCAGAACATTGCTTGTTGGATAAATGTTTCAGATCATGCAAACCACTGTCTGCTCTTCGCGGATTTATTTCTATTAAAATACTAAGGTGAAAATCTGAAACTTTTCACTCTTAGTTCAATTTGTACCGAAACAAACTTAGCCATTTTAATTAGGGTTTCCTCCTATTGTTGAAAGCTATGAGACAAAGTTATAGTATTTTGGAAATTAAGGCAGTGAATTGATATAATTCACCAAATAAAAATTTAAGTAGGAAATAGAAATAATATTTGTAGTTTGTTTCAAATTGTAAATTACAATCAAATTATTGTAAACCTAAGTTGAATGGATATATTTTTCTAAACAATATATACCGTTTTTTCTACCTAAAATTTTTTTGAAATTAAATGATTGTTAAGATTGAAGAATGGACTACAAAACGCAAACATTTGTGTTTCTTTACAATGAAGAAAAATACACATAATTGCATAAACAATAAATTCTTAAATCATTGAAAAAACACTACATAGTTCATAACACTTCATACTAATTAAAATTAAATCCCAAAGTCATTATTAAAGCTATCATTCCAGTTTCGTTGTTGTATCTTTTTCCTTTGACCTTAATTTGCCAATTTAAGTCTGACAACAACTGTGGTCTACGCACACGCATCTGCCTATGTAGATGACAGACCCTTGCAGAGTTGTGACAAAATAAGATTTTTATGTGTTTTAATTTTTCTGTATTTATTGTATTTTGACAATGAGAATAAACTTGTTATTTCATTTAATTACAAAATATAAGAAAAGTATTTCCTTGACTTTATAAAGTTTAAGTTTGAAAATATTCCAAAAGCAGCCAAATTTTATTTGAGGATAAAATTGTTTGATAAATTTTCAGTAAATGTTTTGTATGCCTATATATGTGTAATGATCGAAGGAAAAATGTTTTTTTAATAATGTTGGATATTTTGACCAGTGATAGTGGTGATATAAGATATTATACTGTTGCAAAAAATATTTTATTGACATGTTTTTCAATTAAGTTAGTTAATTTATCAAATTCTATAGAAGTTCTTTTGGATGTTATTTTTAAATTTTATAGCCATATAATGTATATTATTGTTACATACTAAGCTGGGTTAATCTTGCACTATACTTTTTTTAAAGACGGTAAAAACAATCTTAAAAAAAGAAAAAGGTTTATACTTAAAATCTATATATTACTGCACATTGTTAGTACAAAAATGTAATGTTAAAAATACATAAAGTCAATTGCCACAAAATACAACAAAAAGTAGCATAATAAGTAATAAGAGTGTTTATGTTTTACTTGCAAAATTGCAACTTATGTCATTGAGAGTCAAAACCCACTAATAATATAATATTATTATTATTATTACTAATAATATATTATTATTTAAAATATTGGTGACCACTAAACAAAAAATAAAATACATTTAAAACACTAAACCAGTTTCATAAAAACTACAATTTGACTGGCGTGATCACTCAATCACGGTCGAAAAATCTGGGAACAGACTGTCTCCGCTACTCACACACGGTCAAACTTGATACTTACTTACTTGATACTTGTAAGTCTCCCATTGGAAGCACGGATGTGCCATGGTCGTCATATTCTTCTTGCTGGCCTATTCATTATAGAACTCCTCCAAAGAGTAGTATGGCCTATTAAGTAGATAGCCCTTCAGTTCCTTCTTGAGTCTATCTACATCCTCTATGTTCTTGATCTCACTTGGTATTTTATTGAAAATTTTGGTGCATAAGAATCTTGGACCACTTTTTGAGAGGGTAGAAGAAACTTGCTTTACATAAACATTTTTCCTATGGCGGGTATTGTAGCTGTGTACATTTTCACTTCTAATAAAGACTTCTGGCTTGGTTTTCACCATCATTGTCGCCTCAAGGATGAGAAGTGATGGCAAGGTTAGAATCCACGAACAGCTGTTTACAGTGGGCAAGATAAGATGCCTTACAGATAGTACGAACTATTCGTTTCTGCAATAATAGGATCCGTTGAGCCAGATGACTGCTCCCCCAGAAGATAATTCCATATTTGATGATACTATGGAAGCATCCAAAATAAACTTTCATAAGGATGTCCTTATCAACGAGGTTTTGCAGACGACGTATCATGTAGCACACTGCTGTGAGTCGAGGTGATATCCTCTCTATATGATGTTGCCACCTGAGGTCATCACTGATGGTAAGTCCCAAGTATTTTATGTGGCTCTCAACACCAATGCTAACTCCATCAAGTCGGAGTAGGGGGGCACTGTTCGGCTTGCTCCGATTGTGAAAAGTGAGGGCCTTGGTTTTACCTTTATTTAGTAGTAACTTATTGTCTTTGCACCACTTACTCATCTCATTCAAACCTTCTTGTGCTTTGTCCCGAAGAAGATGTTTATCCTCGCCGTAGAACCAGTGGCTGACATCATCAGCAAACAGGCAGATATCGCCGATGTTTATAGATTCTGGTATGTCATTAACAAAGAGGAGAAACAACACAGGACCAAGATTTGAGCCTTGAGGCACACCTGTGTTTATTGGGGGCGATAGAGATGAGCGATAGTGTTTGACTAGGCCTTCTTGACTTATATGACGAATAGTCACGATTTGATATCTATCTCTGAGATAGGAAGCAATCCAACTCAGAGGTTTATCTCCAATGCCCAAATTCATTAATTTTTTAAGTAGTTTTTCGTGAGATAGCAGGTCAAATGCCTTGGTCATATCATAAAATATACACAGCTGGTCGCCTAACTCATCAAAATTACCATACAAGTCAATCATTAGTTTAAATATTGCATCAGTTGTTGAACGAGTTTTTCGAAAGCCATACTGCTGATTATTTAGTAGATTCCTATTTTCTAAATAAGGCATGAGTCTCTTTAAAAAAATCATCTCAAAAACCTTGGAGAATACACTTTGTACTGCAACTGGTCTGTAGTTTTTTACGACATCTTTCTCATTGTTTTTATGGATAGGAACCACTTTCGATGTTTTAATTTTACTAGGGAATACACCCTCATCAAATGACTTGTTAACAATGATCGTTAATGGAACAGCAAGTATGTCTTTGCAAACTTTCATTATACTGCAAGGAACTTCATCCACTCCAGCACTATTTTTACAACTTATCTTATACAAAATGTCCAAAACCTCTTTTTCATCTGCATGACTCAAGTGAAACCCGTTTTCAATCGTACGACCACCCTCCACATCATCGCTTACTTCAACAGGACCTGTCAATTTGATTATTTCAGAAACGAAATATTCATTAAAAATATTCGCTACGCTACTAGGGTTTGTAGTGAGCATGCTGTTATTTCTTAAAGATATATTAAAACTATTTACACTATTATCACGTGTCAAATTCTTAACTATGTTCCAAGATTCCTTACTAATGTTTTTGGCATTTTCAATCTTTTTTTTATAAAATTGTTTTTTTGTTCTGGTCAGGAGAGCGTCATGCTGTTTCTTCGCCTTGGTATATTCACGTTTAATGATATCAGTTGGTGTATTCCTTGTGAGCCAGTACATCTCTTTTAATCTCTCTTGTGAATTGATGGTTTCTTGGTTTATCCATTTGACACGTGATTCGTGATTCGAAACTGACCAGTGCTTTAGGCGAATGCAAATAACACTGAATCTAGGAAACGGGGAAGGCTGGAAGTGATTCAGGCCATTCCTAGAAAGAGGCATGTGAGGTATGGTGGCGATGAATACTGCCGATAACGACTAAGTACTAAGTTTTCTTGAAAATAGTACCAACCCGATTGTTCCGACCGGCATTTGAGTTCTCCCAGGTTAATTCCATAGTTCATTACTTAACCTTTAATTTGACAATTTTAATATTTTATTCAATTTTTAATTTCAATCATATCTTTTTGACTATCATGTAACCAGAAATGTTGTCACAAAATTAAAATTGTTCTTATGGGGTTAAAACAAAATATTTCGCCCAAAAAGGCTGATTCTAGTAGACTCTAGTAGTACGTTTGTATGGTATCTAGTTAATATGCATTATCAATTTTACAGTATGCCCACACAGTTAAAAATGGAGAAAAGTACATGTCTGCCAAAGAGTTTGTACAAGACTTCCTGGGATTGTTCCCGGGCACCGGAAACGAGCAGAGTATCAAGCTGCTGGCTGGCATCGTCGACACCAGCAAAGACGGGTGAGTTTACCTGTACCAAATCAGTCAAGTAGACTGGTTGATCGTGTCAAAATATATGTATACATGTGTGTTTTACCTTGTCACACTTATGAGTCCATTTCGACTCAGGGTCAAGGTAAGGTACAGCTTGATCACTAGTGTCTATAGATAAAAATTTACAGAATACTTGTTTGATTCCACTGCATTATTTTTTTCTATTCCAGGCTCATATCTTTTGCTGAGTTCCAAGCTTTTGAAGGCCTACTCTGCGTTCCTGATGCCCTGTATAAAACAGCCTTTCAACTATTCGATATTAATGGAAACGGGATGATATCGTTCAGTAAGTAAATATCTGCAGTTACACTATCTATTTGGTTTTGACGTAAAATATTGCGTTGGTTTTATCAAGGGACTGCTTTCTTCTCCAACTAGTCAACAGTAAACTTCGGTCCATATTTTAACTTTTTACTTTTTCTTCGTATACATAGCATATGGAGAAAGTATTGCTTTAGTCAAAATTTATGATTTTGGGTTTAGAGTGGATATATGTCCATTTGGAGGCTCCCTGAATCCAAAAAAGTGGTTTTCGGACTGATGTCTGTCTGTGTATATACAAACCCGGAGACCACATTGATCATGAAATTAGGTACAGTTTAGCTTTGTCTCAAGACCATTTTTTATATTTTTTATTTTTAAGGGTAGTTTTATAGACGATAAACCCTTGAAAAATGTGAAAAATACAATTTTCTCTAAATCTGCTCTAATGATTTTGATTAAAATTTAATGGTTTATAGCTTTTAAGATCCAAAATAATATGACGTCACCTGTATGTAAATCTAATGGTTCAAAAGTTATGGGCCTTTAAATGTCAACAAACTCTTTTTTTTTTAATAACAATTTTATAAAATAAATTGACTATCACCACTAAAACCAGCTTAAAAAACTAAACAAGTTAGTTCTATTAATCATTAGTTTAAGACTAGCGATTCCAGAGAAAAGTTTAATTTAATGTCCATAGTAAACGCGGTAAAATCAATAAATTGTTGTTTCTCGACCGTTTTCTATGAAACTTGTTATGCAGCTAAAGTCACATTACCCAACAAAACCCACTCAAAAAAGTTTGTTATTATTTTAGCGGGGTGGGTAATACCCCAAAACATTTCTAGCAATTAATTTAACTTGTTTTCTCTAGTTTAAGAAATTGGATAATTATTTTTGAAACAATATATTTTAAATGATATTTAGATAAACTTGGAACGAATATGATAGTTTTATTTAACGTTTTAGTTTTAACTTAACTAACCTATTTGCGACGAATTACACATATTGCCCTTCATCGCTAAACAGAGGACAAAAGACTGTTGATAGGCAGTGTCCGTCATCAACTCTTTATCATTTTGACCATTGTAGCCTCCAGATCACTGATTTTACTAAAATTAAAGGTTAAAATACCTGTAGTGCTGTCGGTGATCTTAAGTTATGGTGCTGACAATGATATTTACTATGATTTTTCAGGTAAATTAGAAAAAAAAACTAAGTCACTGGGTGTAATTACGTGGGTTAAAACTCAGTCTCCAATGAGTTAAGGGAGAAGGCATATGTCAGTCCACTGACACCGTTATTTTCTTTGTTTCAGAGGAGTTCTTGGAGGTGATAAGCAAAACTGAGTTGTACCAGAGAATGCCTTTACAGGTTGACAACAGTTTCATAGCCTTATACTTTGGTAAAGACAAAAAACGAGTTATCAACTACTCTGAGTTTAGTCAGTTCCTTCACGTAAGTGTGTTTAACTTTACAACTGGTGGGTGTTTTAGGCTTAACTTAATCATAAAATCACTTTGCAACTCTTCTTTTAACCCTAGAGCTGGCAAGTGCCGGATATACGGCGCGAATGGTAGCGGCCAAACTGGCAACGCCTTACGTACGCCAATGCAGGAGCCGCGATAAACACAGTTTTTCGGTGTAAAATTGGTTCTAACAACCTTTAAACTTGTTCAAAAGGAGGCTCATGAAATATAGTATTTTTATATTATTTCAATATTTTTTATTTGTCTTTGAACGAACGTATTCTTTGTTTAAAGATTGTTGTCCGTTGTCCGCCATAGCGGTGTTTTGAATTGTAACGGCGATCGCTGAAACATTTGGTTTTTATTTCAAAAAAATAATTGGTTTTCTTTTATTATTATTGAAAGTAAGTATTTCAGTGTTTTAGTGCATGATAAATTAAATGTTTGGAAATGGAAAAGAACTATGGGGGTTGTTCAAGTGATCTGAGAGAACTAATTGATGCCATTCTTTCACCGATCTTTTTTTATGAAAGGGTATTCAAATAAAAAAGAGGAAGATATAACTTATATAAACTATATATTTATCTGCATAAAATTTACAATAAATTTGTAATTTATAATTTGATGATAGAAGTTACCTGTACTTATCTTCAAGACAGAATATAGTTGAAATGTACTAAAAATTTTTTTTTTTGAAAACTATACAACTAAAATATTTTTTGTAATTTATGGTATCTATATAAACTGTAAGTACAGTGATTCTTTACATTATTCTGAATAAAATTATATATAACAAGCCATAGTTATATTATTACATATGATTTTTGTATGAATTTAAACATTGTATTACAAAACCAATAATTTCTCTGTGCCAGTACAGCACTACCACTGCCAGATCTAGGGTTAATAATCAATATAAACAAAAAAACACAAGACGAACTCCCCCCTTAACCAAAACCTTAATAGGTAAAGAAGCAAAATAGGTGTCCACTTATAGATATTGTTCGTGGAACAGACAAGCTGAAATATATTAAAAAACCTGAAAATTTAAAATTTACTCGCTTGTCCGCTAATTTCTTTTACATATCAAATTTTAATTTGAGAACAGTAGTTTATAATGAAATGAATTTTGGTATGTAGCCTTTATCCCCTAAAAACCTTATAGCAAAAAAATTATATAAATGTGTAATAATGCAAAAATAATCTGAAAACTGAAAATCTGAATTTATGTTTAAAAAAATGAGCAACATACAGAAAAAGGAAACAATGTAACAGGAAACTGTCATATTTTAGCAGTATGTTGATCAATCAGCTGTTTAATGGTAAAAAACTTGAAACAGCTGATCGAAACGGCTCATTAAAAGCAATGTCACATGATATTAACAAGAATACATTTAAAAAAAGACTTTTCTCTGTTATTTATGAACTGATTTCCTTAAATTTAGCTTTTTTAGATTTAAAATTAAAATTTCCAAAGAAAATATAGTCACTCTTATTTTTTTCATGAACGGTTTTGGAGTTTTTAATGTTTTACATTTTTAGAAAGTGGCAATTTAAAAAAATGAAGATTGAGAAAAAATACTTTTTTCTCTTAAAATAAAAAAATACATTTTCTTTAAATGTTTTTAATTGTTTTGGTCTTAATTAGGACTTCAGGTGATATGGACACATACAAAATTTCATTTCATTATTAACAGTCGTTCTTGAATTAAAGTTTTCTATGTGAAAAAAACAAAATGCCAGGAACAATACCTAGAAAGGTCAGTAGAGAGTTCAGGGACACTCTGTATTTTATAATATATTTAATATCGTTATATTTGTCAGTAAAACCAATATCAGTTTCATCATTTAATTTTTTCTGATACGTCTAGAGTAAACATGCACTAAGTTACATACCCCAGTCTTATCTCAAATCAATTATTCACAGCTACCTATCGTGCAGCTAGTAATGATAATAATGATGTAATGATTGTTAGATTTAAGCAATCCCCAGTTGCATTTAGCTCTCAGTTCAGTTCTAACACGAGCTGAGCTCAAGTATTATTAGTTTAGGATTTTATACTTTTATTATAATTGTTATGGATTTAGTTAAACAAAAAGTAAGTATATAACACATTACAGGCCTATCATACTTTTAGTCTCAGTTTTAACATTAAATGTGCCGAACAAATTTTTGAAGATTACTATGGATTTTGAATTCAAAATTGTTGAACAATGAAATAAAATATTTTCATTTTAACAAACTGACATAGGAATATTTTTGTCTATACTTTTTTTATATTCTCAAAAATATTTATTTAATATCATTTAAGTCTATTTAATCCTTTGTGGACCAGTCCCATTATATAATTTTTATATAGGTCTGAATTTTTTTAATGTCATGAGTCAGTATGCTATGCGAAAAAGACCATGTGAAATCAGCATTTTTGTAGTTTATAAAAAGGTTTGTACTGAGGCCTTTTTTAAGATATCTTATGTTATGTATCTAATGTAGCAATCTTTGTAGGCCTATATCTTTTCTTAAGCATAACATAAAGAGATATATATGAGTGCCAAAGTTACTGTGTTAAAACTATTTATTCAGATAAGTAATATTACTTTCAAGAGAAAATTTAATGAGTGAAAAGGTTAAGCGGTATATATCTAAAAAGGACAGTGTTGTGGATAAGTCATAAAATTAATTAAAACTAACAAAATAAATTTACACTCTCATTTTATTTGGGTCTGAAAAATTGTATAATTTGTTCTATTATTAGTCAATATTATATAAGTAGGGGTGCAATGTCAAATGTCTTCTTATCAATCATCAAATTGTATACATTTCCTAAATACTTGTTATATTTTATATTTAATTAACATGTTCACTTCTATGAATGAATTCGCGATTCTTTCCTCAGGGGCTGCATCATTATTTTTTCAAAGACATTTAAAATTAAATTCGTGCCACATCTTTTACTCTATGTAATATCTAGTCAATCATTATGTGTAATTATGTATGGACGCTGGGTGTTAACTGGCTGGGTGGTGTAGTGGTTATAATACCCGCCTTAAAAACTGAAGGTCCCTTGATCAAATCCCCCAAGGTTCGAATTAATTAAAGATGCTCCCTAACAACAGACTACGTTAGGTAGTAACAAGACCGGGGTTTGGACTGTTTCCCATCAAAACGTTAAAAAATGCCTCAGGCGTAGAAATACACACAATACATTAGTAATCCTAACTCAACAAGTCATGAACAAGTTAAGTCGTAAACAAGTCCTACAGGACTCCCCTCTCGCTTAAGTCCTTGGAATTGTATCGTTGAAATAAAACTGGACAGGATACCAAATATATATTTCAGGTTGAATCAACAACATCTTTCAGGTTTATTTTCTTTAAAAAATCTTTATTCTGACCAAATTACATTTCAGGACTTTCATGAAGAGTGCGCTACAGAAGCTTTTCGTCAGTTTGACAAAGAGGGGTCGGGGTTCATTTCTGCTCTGGACTTCAGAGATATCATGGCGTCCATTAAGAGCCACCTGCTGACTCGAGAAGTCAAGGACAACCTTGTAGCGGTACGAAACAAACATGGCCGGTGAACTATAATTATAACAAATACGGAAACTATAATATAGTATGGTAAGGTTCTAAATGAGATCAAGTAGATGTGACTACACAGAAAGTACCACATTTGGCTTTTGGTAAAATACTGAACAAACAAATTTGGAGAGAATTTGATTTGACACCTTTAAATTGTTTTCAAATAAAACTCTTTAAGTAAAAAGGTGTTTCCCTGCCTCCACAGTATGTTTTGTACTGCATGCTCCATGATACATTTATTATTCATTTCGATACCGTGTAGTTTTAAACCATATTCTACAAACGATAAGATAGATACCGTGTATACAGTAAAGTCCAGTTTATCTGGATTGGGTTTAAAAAAAATTACATAAATAACTTTTAAGGTGTGAATTTTATCTCAAGCTTCTTCCAAATTTCAGACGCAACCGCAGTATCTTGCTGGACACGGTGAGTGTTACTAACAAAGATTGCGTAATATGATGAACGCACAATCTGCGTTATTGGGGGTGTTTCCAAGCGGAGCGCTCCAAGAACTTGGCGCATGCGGGAGCAGTCACCGTTTGACACTTTAATACTGAACTGTTAAAGTAAAAGTGTTTGAGGTTAGATGTGTAGGGGTTGTTTGTTTCGGAATTATTTTTATGGTAAAAGTGCATACTGAATCTGTGGTCATGAGTGGTTGTAAAAAGGAAGGTCATTTTAACGCCAAAAGAGTGTTTTATTTCCTGCCTAAAACTAATAATAATAACTTTCTGACTTTTAATAAAATTAAAAACACATTTTTAACTTGTTAGACGCTTACAATATTTTGTGGCTATGTTGTTGTACAGAAGTTTTATGCAATCGCCTCAGCAGTAAATATTGCAGGCGCTATTCACGGTGTTGTCTATGTAACATGGATGTCTATAATGGTATATTTACAACATAGTTTCAGATCACCCGGGTTTTCGGTCATCGGGATCGGGACCCCACCACAGTTCTCATAGTTCCCTCCAGATAAACCGGACATTACTGTAAACTTCGAATATGGTTAAAATGGCAAAGAAATTATGTGACTTTTGACAAGTTTTTTTCCAGAATTTATTTTTTAATTATGTTTTTTTTTCATAACAGTAGAAGAAATACCAACTATCAAGTTTCCGTTGGTATAGAACCATTTTTTACTGTTAATAAGAGGTAGTAACTGTGAATTTGTTGTTCAGGCAGCTGGAGGGGGGCAAGGGGGCCACAAAGTGAGTTTTCCTTACTTCATGGCTTTCAATTCCCTCCTGAACAACATGGAGCTGGTCAAAAGAATCTACCTCAATGCCACAAATGGTCAGAAAGACCAAGAGCTGACTAAAGGTAACATTAATTTTTAATTATATTCCATATTATTCACTATTCATCTCGTGAAATTCTAAGTTACACCAGAGTCTCGGTAATCCGAACTAATTGGGACCGAACCCTGTTAGTCTAGCAAAGCAGTAGCCATTTTATATTTTAGTCTGCAATGTCTAAGCTGATTATTTTTATACAGTAGAACCCCTCTAATCCGACCTTGGATTGTCCGTCACTCCGGTTAGTCCAACCATGCTCAGGCTCGTGAGACTGTGCATGTCTTATCATTGATGGGACATCTGTCAAGCTGTTTTTTTCGGTTTGTTATGGCTTCCTTGCTTCTGCATCAGTACTCGTATCTTGTGTGGTTTCTATTGCTGTGGGTGATAATGTACTATAAAATGTACGTTATTATACATGCAGATCGTGGTTTGTTGTTACCCCGCACAAAATAAGAATTCGGCCACAGAAATTCTCAAAATGTTTATCTGATATTTTTTAATAAAGCTAACCGGTTTTGTTTTTTTGATAACTTTGCAAGGGTATTTGTAGGAAAATAATACACTACTTCATTTTGATGGTACATCCTTGGTTGAATTTTTTTGACATAGTGGATTATTTTTCATTATCATATTCAAAAATTCACCGTATACTCAATTAAACAATAAGTGTTGCCAAATTTATGACATATGGCATATTTCGTCATTCCAAGTTTCTCAAAACCAACAAATTTACATTTCATAAATAATTTGTTTGTCCTCTTTCCTTTTAAAATTAACACAACTTCTTTTTTACTGTTAATAAGAGGTAGTAACTGTGAATTTGTTGTTCAGGCAGCTGGAGGGGGGCAAGGGGGCCACAAAGTGAGTTTTCCTTACTTCATGGCTTTCAATTCCCTCCTGAACAACATGGAGCTGGTCAAAAGAATCTACCTCAATGCCACAAATGGTCAGAAAGACCAAGAGCTGACTAAAGGTAACATTAATTTTTAATCATATTCCATATTATTCACTATTCATCTCGTGAAATTCTAAGTTACACCAGAGTCTCGGTAATCCGAACTAATTGGGACCGAACCCTGTTAGTCTAGCAAAGCAGTAGCCATTTTATATTTTAGTCTGCAATGTCTAAGCTGATTATTTTTATACAGTAGAACCCCTCTAATCCGACCTTGGATTGTCCGTCACTCCGGTTAGTCCAACCATGCTCAGGCTCGTGAGACTGTGCATGTCTTATCATTGATGGGACATCTGTCAAGCTGTTTTTTTCGGTTTGTTATGGCTTCCTTGCTTCTGCATCAGTACTCGTATCTTGTGTGGTTTCTATTGCTGTGGGTGATAATGTACTATAAAATGTACGTTATTATACATGCAGATCGTGGTTTGTTGTTACCCTGCACAAAATAAGAATTCGGCCACAGAAATTCTCAAAATGTTTATCTGATATTTTTTAATAAAGCTAACCGGTTTTGTTTTTTTGATAACTTTGCAAGGGTATTTGTAGGAAAATAATACACTACTTCATTTTGATGGTACATCCTTGGTTGAATTTTTTTGACATAGAGGATTATTTTTCATTATCATATTCAAAAATTCACCGTATACTCAATTAAACAATAAGTGTTGCCAAATTTATGACATATGGCATATTTCATCATTCCAAGTTTCTCAAAACCAACAAATTTACATTTCATAAATAATTTGTTTGTCCTCTTTCCTTTTAAAATTAACACAACTTCTAGTGTATGTAGATGTTTTTCAGTTAATGTGTTGTTTAACTGTGAGTAAAATATCTGATTTTTGCTAAAAATACTAGATTTACCAGATAATCCGACCTTTTTTCTGGTCCGACCATCATCTTGGTCCCGAAGGTGACGCATTTGAGGGGTTCTACTGTACTTTAATGTGTATTGTGGTATTTCAAAAGTGTACTGAGCGATGGCCTCCCCAACCAAAACTACTTGCCCATTTGGGGAGCCTTTTTATCTATGTGTTTTAAAGGTTTTTATGTAAGAAACCTTTTGTACATTCATTAAACATAAAAAATAATGTTAATAATATAAATAATTAAAATCAACATTATGTTTTTTATTGCAGTATCAGGTAATTTTCATCAGGTAATTTTTAATTGAAATAAATAATGAGAACAATAATTCAATAAAGATACGGAATGACCTAAAATTCTTGCTTAGTAATTTGCCATAATAATTGGTATTCAGGTTAATTAGAAATAATTTGGGAAAGTCGAAAACATTTTGTCACTTTTTAAACCTTTTCGGTGCCGTGTTCTGATATTTAAAATGCCTGCTAAAATGTATGTATGTGACTTACAAAAAAGTTAAATGTGTTGTACTCCTTCATTAAATCTTTGTTGCGTTTTACGATCGGCTGAAAGAGGGTGACAGAAAAAGTGTATAATTTTTAAGTCGTTTTTGGATTGTGAATGGTGTGCTTTGTTTTTTAGAGGAGTTCCTATATTCCGCCCAAATGATGTCCCAAATCACTCCTCTGGAAGTGGACATACTGTTCCTTCTGTGTCACCTGCTTCACCAAACAACGTGAGTTGCTGAGCAACCTAACCTAACCTAACCTTTACTGTTATCTTAGTTTGAAACACTGGAAATGTTTTGCTAACTGCAAACAACTTCCTTGTTTCTTAGAGGAACTGTTGTTGTTGATAAAATATTAGATTTGTATTAATAGGAGAAATTCTGAACGAAACATTGTCTATTTCGATATCAAATAAAACTTCATCATTAAATTCTATTAGGCTATTTCTTTGTAAGTTTGAGATATTGGTTCGCCAAAAAGAGATATGTTAGTTGTGGCGAGTGGTTTTTGATATATATCAAATCAACCAACTATTACCATTATATTATTTTGTTTTTTCCCCTTAAGTTTCACTTAAGTCCTGTAATTATTTTTTAATTAAAATATTTGTGATTTGTTTGGAGTTTATACTTTGTGATGATAATGATACTGAGAATACTAACACACCAATTAATCCTGGTCAAGTCAGTGTGTGTATACATTTATATAACACTGTTTTTCAAATTGTTATCCTTAAACCAGATTACATGCCTTTAACATTTTCAATTTAGTTTTACATTTCTGGTTTTATTCTATGTCTTAAAGTCGTATAAAACGTATATGACATAGTTTTGGAGTTTTTTTAGTGGCCTGCTCATCATTAAAGTCATTAAATGAAGGTGTGATATCGATTTAAATATACTGGCATCGATTAATTTTGACAGAACGATAATTATTGCTGTTGGGTTGATGAGTTATTTTAACATTGTTTGTTTTGTTTTGATGCTGCACGGATTGTCAGATCTCGGTCGTTCGATGACCCCCAAACGTGGACGTGGTTGGTGATTTATTTGGCGATAGAAGCACATAGAATAGCAGGCTGGCCAAAAACACTCATAAGTTTCAAATTTTCAAAAGCCATTCAGTAGTTTTTCAAGTTTCTCATTATTGTTGTCATGTTTGAAAATTTATTAAAAAAGCAAGTTGCATAAATAATAATATTTATTTATTTATCTTCAAATTGAAAGTATTACAAAATTATAACTGTTGACATTAATCAATCCTGAGTTCAATAATATAAAACAATAGTTGACTTATGAATAAAGATGAAAAATCAAAAACGAAAATTAAATTAAGATAAATAATTCTCACCCAAGAGAGGGGTCAACCCTCTGTATTTGGGTGGGAGTCTCAGAAACTAAAAAAAGATATAATAAAAGAATAATAATAAATAAAGAAGGATTAAGATACTAAAAAAAATATTCTGCCATTAACAAAAAACTGTACATAAAATGATTTTCTAACATAGACAAAGTAGTATAAATAAAATAAATAATAAAAATACCTCTTGAAAATGAACTAAATTGATAGCTTTTTATTGTACTAATCCAGTAAAAACCTGTCATTAAAAACTTGTATGCAAATTCTCAATTTCAGCAGGCGTTTTAGTTAAAAACCAGTTCCGTAATTTTATTTTGAATACGCTTATAGAAGAACTATTTTTCATAAAAAAGTAATATTGTTAAAAAAACTTGAATGACAAATAAAATATTTTTTAAACAAGGTGCAATTAGGTTTTGGTAAACGAAAAATGTTAATGTTGTAACGAGTAGTATAATTATGTATAATATCAACACCCAGTACCTATAAGCCAGCAGAAGCTTTAAGTCAATGCTAACTGAAATGGGAAAGCATTTTTTACTAACAAATAGTAATCATGCATGTAGTAGTATATTTTTGTTCAAAATATATTTCCGAATGTAATTCGATTCATTGTCAGCAAATTTCAAAATGTCATAGCTTTTCATTTATTCATATTATTTTTGTGTTCTTTATTCTGATATATTGGAGGAAAGGTTAGCTAATCTTATTTCTAGCTTTGCAGGAAGGAAAAGTATTGCTTGCAATTAAAAAACATCAGGTTTTAATTATTAAATTAATTGTTTTTTACCATTTGTTATCAGTTAAAACATCATATTGGTTTAAAATATAATTTATTTCTTCATATCTTCTTAAATTTCATTATTTTGTTATTTTAAGTTGTTTTCTTCTTTAGGTCCTTTATCAGCTTCACCTTTTTTGACAGATTTCTTTGTTGATAAATTATTTTTATAGGGCCAGTATATTTTCTTAATATTACAAATTTAACTAACAACCTATTTTTTACAAATAAAGATTTTTTAATGTGGAATTAATGTGCATTCTTTAAAATTAAATTATGTCAAAAGTTTTGATTATATTAGATTAATTTTCTTGAGATTTCGGAACAGAATTAAAGCTCTTCTCTTTTATTGACAAAACCACAACCGTGCGTCCACACATGGTCTCATGTTCTGAGTACTTGGTATTTTCGTTTTTACTACCTTTTGGGTTGGCAATAGAATTGGTAAGCCAAAGTAGCTTCAGCATCTGCCCCCCCATCCACCGATTAAAGAGACAACCCTTAGTTTGAGGCGTGACCTTGAGAAGGAGGTGTTTTTACCGATAAGGTTCTGAGCCCGGTCTGTGTGTTTTTGTGTGACAGATCGGGCTACATTAATTCAAAATTTTTTCCCATTTTATATTTTGCTACTGTAACATAATTTCATGATTCCACACATAATAATTTAATAAGTCTATCCACTTAATAAATTAAAAACTACAAAAAAAGTTTTTTTTATTTACGATGGTTTTCAAAGACAATTTTATTTATAATTTGCAGGGAGATGTCATGAACAGATATATAACGTGTGAACAGTTGTGAAATATCTTTTATCTATTATCTTATTAAAGGGGTTTTCTAGGGGGTTTCTAGGGGTAGTCTTATTGCACAACTCTTATTTTATCGGTAAAAATGAAACATGGTCTCTGAGTCCGTGCGCGATTGTTGGTGTAATACACTTAGCATGCGAAACACAGGGTTAAAACTCTTAATGAGTTTTGGTTCATCCGGATAATCCAAATATTCTTAATTTTGGACTTTGAGTAAATTCTTTACTAGTTTGTAGTCATGAAGTCATTTTGACTCAAAACTCGATTTTACTTATGTTTTATTCAGAGTTGTGACCTGAATATTCACGTAATTGTTGTTTTCACATTTTTTCAATATTGGAGATCAATATTATTATACTCAATTGGTAGATCTCTTAACTGTGTTCTCACCAATTAGAAAAATTATACAAAATCATTTATATTTAAACTTAAAGTGATTATTAATTATTAATTAATATATTTTATCCTAAATATTACTTGGAAGACCTACTTGTTCTGTGTGTTTCTATCTAACGATCAACATTACTTGATTAACCTTCGCTACTCCTAAAGGCCATGCCACACCGACATCCGCAGTAGGAGTACCGGGCGCGGACGTTTTACCTCGAGCTAGTCCACAACGAAAGTATTGCTACGGCGCAGGAGTTTCTGAAGTGGGAGGGGTCAAACTCATTTCAGCGGCCAAAGCGCTGTCACTTTGAATCTAGGTCACTGCTAATAGTTAACCAAATTTCGTTTGGTGTACCTTGATGGAATTGCGGCTTGATAGGAAATAGTGTTCCATTGTTGGACGGCTACTAGTGACAAGGGAATCATACTTTTGTACTCGGTGGTATGCAAGAGGTCCAAGTGAGTTCACCCCATAAACAAGAAGAGAGAAATGTATGGGGAATTCCACCTTCTTGAAACTTGATGAAAAAGGGTAGTGTCACTTTTGGGGAAAGTGGCGATACGCTCCTTTAGGCGTGCACAGGACTACACGCCTGCTGTGGTATTCTGAAAAATTTGTTTAACAAGTGGTAGTGGCAGACACACCGCTTGCTTGCGAACACTCCATTTGGCTTGGTCTATTCGTTAATACCCTGAGCGATTTTTAAATCTTGGTGTCCGCAGTGGGAGCGAGCTCGGTGTGGCATGGCCTGAACTAATTAATACTTCATCATTGCGTATTGATTTAGACTCTACTCCCTTAACTGCTACTGTACTTTATTTTAGTTTCGTCTTAGGAAGTTACCATACTTAAGTGTTGTAATTTTGTGATGATGATAAAATATTTAGGTATGTTTGTTGATAGTTTATTTACTTAAAGCATTTTAATATCTTTGCGTTTGCTTGATTTTTGCAGTGTAAATCGTATCAAATCACCTAAAATAATCGCCTATTCAGGAATTTAATGTAAAAAGAGATATAGTGGAACTCCTGAAATCCGAACTAATTGGGGCTGAAGCCTGTTCGGATTTAGGAGTGGACTTAAAAACCCACTTTTTTAGGGGGTGGCTTTTAAGATTGAAGTGAAAACTTGTGTTTCTTTAATCTTGTATTGATGATACATTATATTCTGCAGATATTTACAGTATTTCTACAGATATTGCAGCAGTTTATTGGGTTTGATCGTTAAATCGGATTATCAGTTTTATACGGTCTATGTTTTAACTTTTGTGTTAAAACTTGAAAAATACATTTTTGAGATTCAATTTATTTTTTTATATCTACAGCTATTAATTCTTTATGTTTTTCCGAGAACACGTTCATCGGATTAGCCAGGATTAATAATTATCCGGGGTAAATAATTACTTTTCGTAACAAGCCAGAAAAAAACACTTTCCGTTTCAATTTAATATTTTCACTAATAAATATTCTTGGGCTAATAAATTCATTCATGACTGGTGCCAGTTGATTCCAACAGGGTTTTAAATGAAGTAGCATTTTGGCTGTTTAGATTTGACTTTAGCATAGGTCATCCTATTTTAATTGACAATAAACATATCAGATAAAAATGTGTGAAACAGAATTCCAAATGTTTTTAATATATTAACAAAATAATTTCAAAAGTTTCAATAAAATTTAAATTATGGTATTAGCAAAAACTTTTATCATGCAGGATAACAATTTTTATCCAACATTTAAACATTTGTTTTCGTACTGAGAGCAAATCATGTTTACATCTTTGCCTGTGAATGAAGTCTTTGCATTTTTCTTTTTTTTTGCACTGATACTTCGGCATGTTGGCTTTTGATATTCACTTCTTAAATATTGCACAGTGTTGCCAACGTTATTCTAATTCTGTATTGCTGGTACATTTAAAGATTAAAAACTACATTTCACTCATGTAAATTTAATAGATAGTGTATAAATTTTATAACTTTATTTGGAGACCATTGCTGGGATAATTGTGTAAAGTTTATTAGGTTTATATGGATAAGTTAATAGAGTTTTACATGTATTTTTGATTAATTTCATACAATTAAATTTATAAGTATCATGAATTGAAATATATGCTTGAACAGTTAAAGGATATTCTAATATGTTCGTTTGACAAAATGAAATAAAGTTACATAACTCTCAGTCATACTTCTTAAAAATTGCAGGTATTTATCCTTTGTGTTTTGGAGCTAGACATTGACAATCATTGTCTATTGCTGCCCAGTAGAACATCTGTATGATGTAATTAGTTAAATTTAGTTAAGTCCGGTTTATCCGGATCCTAATCATCTTGATCTGGTTTTGAAAAAAATTATATAAATAACAGTCGAGATATCTCAATCTTCTTCAAAATTTCAGCTGCGATTGCATTTACCTTGCTGGATGTGGCAAGTTTTACTAACGATGAATGAGCAACATGATGAACGCACACTCTGTATATTGGGGGTGTTTCCAAGCGGAGCGCTACAAGCACTTAGCGCACGCGGGAGCAGCCACCGTTTAACATTTCAATACTGAACTATCCAAGCGTTGCTGTTTGATTTTAAGGTTAAATTGACCAATACTTAGCGCATGCGCAAGCGGTCACTATTTGATATTTCAATGCTGAACAGTCAAAGTGTAGGTGTTTGAGGTTAGATGTAAAGTGTTTGTTTGTTTGGGAATTATTTTTATGGTCAAAGTGCATGCAAAGTGCAAAGTGCAAACCACAGATTCAGATCTGTGGTCACGAGTGGTTGTAAAAGGAAAAAGGTTGTTTTAACGTCAGGAGAGCGTTTTATTTCCTACCTAAAACTAATAATAATAACTTTTTAACTACATAAAGTTAAAAACAAATTTTTAAGAAGTTAAAGGCTTGTGATATCTTGCGGCTATGTTGTTATACAGAGTTCATTTGCAGTCTGCAGCACTAATATTGCAGGCGCTATTCACGGTCGTTTTCTATGTTACGTGGATGTCTATAATCAAGTATTTTCATTATACAGTAAACCCTCTCATATCCGGACTAATGTGGCGACGGCCGATCCGGATAGCAAAAAATCCGGATATGAGAGGGGAATAAAACATCCAGATATTAAATAATAAAACCACTTTAATGATATCAAAACTCAACAAATCACGTAATGCAGTACAAAGTGGTACAGTACTTGAGTAATACAAATTTTCCTCCATCGTAATGACAACCCTTTTTCTTTTTCCGGCCATAATAACTTATTCCTACCCGAAACTAAAACGAACCGTTACGAGAGACAAGGTCACTGAAGCAAAATAAAGGCGACACTGACCACGGAGGCAGGTGTTGTCACTTCAGTACGCGTGATGCGTTGGCTTGGCTATTGGGGTGGGTACGGACAGGAGGGGTGGGGAGGTTTATTGTTTCGTAAGTCAGTGACCTTGCACCAGATAGCACAGAATACAGACAGTAGCGCTAGAGACTCAGGCACTCGGGACTAGGGTGACTCATCGTTTCCCCATCCGCTTTTAACATTACCGCTGTCCACATGGCTTCAACCCCGCGTTCGGCGATCGGCGTGCTACTAACCGGCCTACAAACATCGTTCGCGACTACTGGTTTAACAAACATTGAACTCCTTGAGTAATTTTAAATTTTTGCATTCTTTCAAAATCACGTCCGGATATCGGAGGGTCCGGATATGAGAGATCCGGATATGAGAGGGTTTACTGTAGTTTCAGATAATCCGGATTTTTGGATCTAAATCGGTACCACGCCACATTAATCTGGATAAACCGGAATTTACTGTATTTAAAAATTGTATCTGTAAATAATTGTGCAATGTATTTTTATTGACATTTTTGGATATGTATTCCCTGCAGTTTTTAAGCACACTGTGACGAAAAGGTATATAACCTTTTTTTATTTAATTAGTAATGGTTCTGGAGGAACCATAATGAGTAAAATATATTCATTTGAAAATCTTATTGATTTAAATAAAAACTTTTAAATGTCCTTAAGTTAGTGTTTATTTATTTTTTTAGTTATTTTGTTCAGTTTTTACAATGAGTTTCATGATAAATAATATAGGCCGATAGATTATAGTTTTCAAGTTCAGTTACTATCTGAAATATCCCTCGGAGCCAAATTGTTAGGTCATATTTTTTATCAAATTTATATTTATCTATTTCTCCCTGGGCAATAATATTATGCCTGTCTGCACTTACCTATTTGCAAGAACCTATTACCTAAAACTGTTCCACATACAAACAGCTATAATAAACTATCCGATTTCATTTTCTCCTTGTAAAAGCTTATTATGGTGGTGTGTTTATTTACTGTTTGGTATTGTATATACTTTATTCTTTATTTTAGGTTCCGTTACATACATGCAACGGTCCACAAAGATATACATTTCTTTTGGTCCGAATTAGGTTCCAAATCCATTCTCCTCTTTGGGAACTTGATGACATTTTTAAAATTCCATTGTCATCGCACTTAAGCATTTCTTTTAGTTGCAAGCTCACTCTAACCTCTTAAGTTTTAAATAATATTTTGAAGCTTCTATAACCTAATTTGAGAAAATCAAGTAGAGTTAGCTTCTAAACAAAATAAAGTAACTCATTTTTAAGTGTTTTCTCTAGCTTGTATTTAGGGCAAGACGAAGTTATATTAATTAATAACTTATAGTTTTACTATATTCTTTGTTATCCAAACAGGAGGATATCGTACGTAGATCTCGAGTCCATAGCTCCTGAACAATTCTTCAAACAGTTCACAAGATTGGCTGAGATTCATTACGTTTCAGTAAGTTGAAAATTTTGCAAGACAAGTACAGTACTAATGTATATTTTAATATACAGTAGAACTCCAATTATCCGAACTCTGACTATCCGAATCGCCGATTATCCGAATCACTTTCAGAAAAAAATTTGTCCAAAAAAAGCCTAAGTGCGCTATTATTCTTCCCCCCGCGAAGCCAGTGTTTGCGTGTAAGATGCAAGTACATTTTATTTATATTTAAAACATGTGAAAATATCATGTTTCTTACATTTAATTCAATAAAAAAATACTGCAATATCAAAACGTAGCTTTTTCTCCCTCTAATAGCACTTAAAAAAAACTCTGATTATCCGAATGTTTGTTATCCGAGCGGGTCCCGGTCCCCATTAATTCGGAGTTCTACTGTAGTGGAACTTGGATTGTAAAAAATTGGGATTTAAAAAAAAGTTAAAATAACTGTGAAGTTGGTTTAATGTGTATAACTAATTACAGATATTTTTTTAAACCTCGACTGCCAACAACTATAGGTCTGTGCTGTGAATTAAAGACTGTGAGGTACCATAGAGGCATTAGACTCCAAGGCTTGCCAGAGTTTACCGTTCATAATATGACAGGAGTTGCAGGCCAATGGTTTCATCCAACATAGCGGCCAAAGTGAAAGGCACAGTTTTCTATCTTTAAAATAAATCGTTTTACTGCCAACCTGATTCGTTGGCTATGATTGGCCGATTTATTACCTGTAACATGATAAGAAAAAGAACAGCTGTTTCAGCAATGAATTTTTACCCTTCACAGCTTGAATCTAAACAAAACAAATCAGCTGTTTTCTGAATCCTGTCGATACATCTAATTTGCCAGAAACAATCTAATTGTCAGAAACATGCACTTTTTGCCACTTATAGCACAATTGATGGGTTGGACTGTGTTAAATCAGTTCAGATTAAAACATCTCAGAATGCTGAAAGCCATTCATCATGAATTAATGAATAAATGTAATAATTTATCGTAAAATTACAACCAGATTTTATTTTTCTGTTTTTCAGAGCCCGGACGAGAGAGGGTTTTTAATACAAATTTTGGAATCGGCCTACCGCTTTACATTAGGTTCCTTAGCTGGAGGTATGTAGATGGATTTGATTTTTGAATCTACGAGGGGTACCCAAAAGTAACCGGAAATTGTCTCTCGTGGTCGGACCTTTGGTAGTACGGGTGAGCGCCACTAGGGTGTGTCTAGCACAACTCTTTGCCAGTTCAGTCACGTGTGGGTCGTTGAGCTAGCACATTCTGTTCGTCTGTAGCGTAATTTTTTGCTGTAGCTGTTTCACTGTTGCTTTGTTTTTTATGATGGCAAGTTTAAGTGAACAACGCGCCGCTGTGAAATGTTGTTTTACCATGATTCATCACCAGTAACCTTTGAAAGATAATCTGGATCGATTCTGAGCTGTTCTTTCAGTTCATGACATGTTTCGACTCGACGTGATTTTTGATTGTCAGTCAGAGCCCAAGGAACAAATTTGGCAGCAATGCGTCTCATTCCTAAATCTTCAGTTAAAATTCGCTAAACCGAGCTCCAAGTTATTGCACTAATGTCTGACAGTTGATCAATTGTCTGTCGACGGTCTGTGAACACAAGCTCTCGCATTTTTTCGATATTTTCATCAATTCGGGCAGTTGATGGACGTCCGGAATGAGGTTTGTCATCAATCGAAAGGTCACCATTTTTAAATCGAGAAAACCAGTCATACACTTGAGTTATCCCCAAAGCATCTTTGTAAGCAGTTTTTAACATTAAAATAGTTTAGCAGCGGTTTTACCGAGTAAAAAACAAAATTTCACAGCGGCGCATTGCTCTTGCCATCATAAAAAACGAAGCAACAGTGAAACAACTACAGCAAAAAATGACGCTACAGACGAACAGAATGTGCTAGCAACGACCCACACGGGACTGAACTGGCAAAGAGTTGGGCTAGACACGCCCTAGTGGCGCTCACCTGTACTACCGAAACTCCGACCTCGGCAGACAAATTCCGGTTACTTTTGGGTACCCCCTCGTATATAAGTAAAATTAGAGTTTCGTCTCTATTTCTTGGAATTATGATATTATTGGTTATTTCTATGTTTTATAACCCCGAAAAGCCAAAATGGGTTTTATCTCAATTATTGTCCGTCTGTCATTCGGTAACGCTAAACAAGGCATTTGTGTTTGTCTTCTCCGTGAAAACGAGAGTGCCCATAGTTATGAAACTTATTTTCCTTATTCTATACCTTTTGGAGAATGTTTTTGTTTATTTTAAACTAACCCACACACAGTGAACTTAAAACAATAAGCTCTCAAAAACCCAGTTTTGAGTAGTATTATACAAATTGTTTCGAAGTTTTTAAAAACATCTGATCTACATAATAGTTTTCATTAACAGAAATAACCAACAGCTGTCAAATTAAAAACAATATTTGTTTGTTGTCATTGATAATTGATTTTAAACCTATTTCGAAACTATACTACGTAAAAATGTTGTCTGAACGTATAAAGAATTTCAATAAAATTTATTATTTAATAATGATACAAATTTTCTAATTCAATCCAATTGTGAACTTATGCTAAATAGCCGAGCTTAAAATTTACTTTTTCTTTGTATTCATTTGTTTTTACATTTTGTAAAATTTCAGTTTACAATTTGCCAGTATCTTGTGAAGTATCGTTCTTCTTTTATCTATAATAATTGTATGTACAATTGTAAAAATTTGAAATAATTATTCCACTAAAAAGTTAATCAAAAATCAAATAATTTTTTTTGTATTTTATAATATGTCATGTTTAGTGGGATACCTTGTACTACAAAATAAAATCTGTTGTAAATATAATTTTACACATGGCCTGTGAACTTCCTCCTGATTTTGTAAAACCCCTTCCGTTGCAGTGCAAACTCAAGCATAAGCACAGAATACTCAGAAAATAGCTTTATTTAAATGTGTTAGCCAATATATTTTAGTTCAAAATATATCTAATTAAACTCAATGATACATAAATATATTCAACTATGAATAAATATTTGACAAAGTATGTCAGAATTGTTTTTCTATCGATGATTTCAAGAACTACCGCGCTCCATCACCGAGCTAGCCTAACCCAAAAGCTTAACCCTAGAACTGGTAGTCATAATTCACTTCACAGTAACAAATTCAATAAGAAGTGGTAGGTGGAGGTATCTGTTGTCAATTTAGTGAACTTGATAAACGCCATCACCTTCGTGACTGTGATGCCCTTGGGAGTTGATACAGGAACTAACTCATTCAGTTCACTGTTCTGCCGCTAGAGTATGCTTTATAGGCAAGTAAGTGCTTTCTCCGACTATGTACAAGTGTCTGAGAGGTTTTCGGCACTAGCTGAGTAGTGAAACATTGGGAGTGCTAGGGTTGAATCCCGACCATGAGCAATTCCAGTTTGACTTGCAAATGTCTGATACACAGGCGAGAGGGCCCACCTTAAGTAAACGGTGATTGGCTTGGACAGAAGTTGATGGCTTTTGTAGGCTTGATTGGGATTGCAGCGGACACCTGTTTTGCTTCTTTTACGAGTGTATGGTATTAATATTTTAAGAAGATGTACATATTATTTTCATGTTACTGTCAAAGGTACTCTTGTCACTTCTAGGGTTAAAACAGGTATGTGAGTGACAGTTATTTATGAAATTACAAAGTAAAATATATTTTTCAGCAACGGGGGCGACAGCAGTGTATCCAATAGACTTGGTAAAGACAAGGATGCAGAATCAAAGGACGGGATCGTTCATCGGTGAACTAATGTACCGCAATAGCTGGGACTGCTTCAAGAAAGTCGTCAGACACGAAGGATTCACAGGTACCTCATATGTGCAGTTATTTTGAAAATTCATAATGGCGTTGGTTATTAATTATAAAATTAACAATTAGTTGGACTTTTCCAACGCGTCTTGTGTTTAAAATCTACACAACGTTTCGAGAGTTGGATAAACTACTCCCGTTTTCAAGTGCCTAACAATATTTACATTTGTACAAACAAAAGGTTATTTCTACGTATAAAAAAGAAACCGGTCAAAAAACACAACAAAAAATATAACTATAGAAAAATTAATTGTAAACAAAACACTATACTTAGCCTATTCTGTACATTCGGAAAATTGCAAACGAACGACACTAGCACTCCGCCTCCGAGCTAGCGGACGTATTGTTAGGCACTTGAAAACGGGAGTAGTTTATCCAACTCTCGAAACGTTGTGTAGATTTTAAACACAAGACGCGTTGGAAAAGTCCAACTAATTGTTAATTTTATAAGTGCAGTTATTGTTGCAGTACATTTTGAAAATTGGTTTAATTTATTGGTTTTTAAAATTGATTTTTATTTTGGCAAGGAGTCAGAAAAACATCTTAAATAGGAGCATAAGTTAATATGCATATCACTTTAAAGGGTTTATGTTGCGGGGTTAATGTCATAAATCATATTGAAAGAGGTTGATCCAAAAGAAAATTATGGCAGTTATAAATTTAAAACCGCCTCCATTTTTTTTAGATCGACCTTTTGAAATCCTGTTCCAGGTGTTGTATTCCAATTAAAAATATGTAATATTTGATATCAACTTCTAGGTCGATCTATTAGAATTTCTTAAGTCAAAATAAATCAAATTGGGATCAACGTCCCTATGATGTGACAGAAAACTGATAGTTCCTGCATAAAGTAGATTTTTAGGTGTAGAGTTGATGTGTAAAATCTTGATCATAATCATAAATCAAAATCATAATCTCTGATTATGGTTTAAAAAAATATTAAACCCATGCAGAACTAAATTTACACCGTCCATAGATCTATTTTTATCTCTTAGAAGGCTAATGTAAGGCAAATAACTATTCAGATTACAATGGTGTGCTGTGTTTCTAAATCTTTCTTTTAACATTTTATCTGATGTTGTAGGATTCCCAGTAGGTGGGTCTTGACATCAGGCAAGATAAAGTTGATGTTCTGGTTTAAAGGTCTTTGTCTGGCCTTGCTTCCCAGAATGAGGAATGTTTGCCCATTTCAGTACCCCTGTCTAATTTCTAATCTCATTGTGTTTGTTTTTTTATCGTCTTCAAAAATTGTCTGTTGTTGAATGATGAGTTTTTCTTAGAATGATTAATTCATTCTTTCATAACTCATTTTTATATGTACATGGTCTTTTTACTCTTTTCGTTCTGAGCATATTTGTGTCATATGTATAAATATAATATATGTGTGTCATAACTGTAAGTAACTTGTTTTTTTAGTAGAATAAATTTTCTAGGAAAAAGACTTTTTCTTGTAAATGTTTCTTGTTCAAATGTATCGAAATCTATGTTGGCAAGAGTTAGATGTTTTCACCATGTTTAGAAATTATATTAAATGTGGTTGTTAGGAATAGTTTTTTATGGAGTGCTAAGTAATACCTTTTTCACATCAAACAAACATAAAAAAACAGATATATTAAATCACAGTTTATGAGTTTATGTAAAGTAAAAATGAGCCTGGACCTGCACCCATAGCTTTTGGTGAAAATAAATAAAATTAAGTAAATAAGTGAAAATTTGTGTTTTTTTTAATTTGGAAAAATTAACCTTTTGAGTGCTGAGCGGCTTGATTCAAGATGCTATAGAATTACCAGCTATAGGTATGCTAGAAATGCCAGCTCTTCTTCCCGAAAAACGCAAGCGTTTAGCAAAACAATTATAAAAATTTAATTTATTAACATTTCTTTGTTCTGTTTTTTTGTTTTACTTAGGACAAAATTTTACATCAAATAACATATATAAGTACAAATTTTAAGTAAAAAATAAAGGAAAATTGTGTTAATTTTTTTAATGCACATATTTAAAAAATACAAAGTAAAAGGTTTGAAGTAATGAAACATTATTTAAAACTAACTTTTGCTTCTTAGCTGCAATATAATCTTAGAGAGCAAAAAATTGAGTAGAAATCGTGTATTAAACATATTCTTATTCCTTTTTCAACTAAAAAGAAATTTAAATAAGCAAAACTGACAAAAATTGCTCTTTTGGCAATTTTTTAGTGTTACATAGCAACCATGTCCATTGTAAACAATAAATTAGAATTAGTTTATACAATAGGCACTATTTTATAAGGTTTTAGAAATGACAATAAATTAATAATAAATATTAAAATAAAGTGTTAAAATGTTGTTTTACAAATTAGCCGTCTTTTGTTATTGGTCGTTGCAGCTGTCGCGGGATTGTTTCTGATTGGCTAACGATCTCAGAATGAATTCTGCCATAGATTAAGATGCATAAAAATAAAGCCCATTTCTTTCTGAAGCTTTTGTTGTATAATTTATGCCAGTTACAGAAAAACTTATACATACTATAAACAGTAATTTTCTAAGAGTCTCAGAGCGAGACATCGGCATTTCTTGCACGGACATGGATGGCCGTCTCGGTTCAAGACGCTCGGCATTCGAGTTTCTGTAACGGCGTCGTGTCGAGACGCTCTGCACTCGATGATCTGACCTCTGTGTGAGACAACCACTGGCTACGATTCAGCCACCCTTGACTTACTGAGCCAGCACATAACCCCGAGCTATCATGTCGGTAACTTATCAGTGGCACCGCTAGGGTTTCCATGGGCAAATACAGGTTTTATATGCAAATTACTTAAAATTGTATATCCAACGTATCCGTAGGACCAATAACCGTTATTTAAATTTTTATGGCAGACATTTGCCATCACGATTTTAAGTAAAACAAAGTTTCACGACGTTTCGAGATCTGGAATCCCTGTCATGACACAATTAAATACATAATCCGGACTAAGCTGGTATAAAGCTGATAACAAAAAAGTTTAAAGGAGTCAAAAAACTTAAAAACAAAAACAAACCATTCACTAATAATTACACACTTAAGAAGCAAAACACGTCCACTCGTCGCCAAGACTCAAAGACAACTGAATAGGAATGGGCTTGTCCCCTGGAACCGGAAACAAAATAGCCACAGCAAAACCCTTAAATCCAGGCAAAGTATGTCTAACAGATTTTTAAATTCAAATACAAAACCTTCCTTAAATACATACAATTTTACAGTACGAAAAATAACTTAACAGAGCAGATCACATTTTTTTACCTTTTTGACACTTAAAAAATAACCTAATGCCCCTTACAAGCTTTACTATGAGTTAGCATTCCATGAGAATTTGTTTTGGATTTATATGAATATTATTTACAGATACTTTTTTCCCTATCCGTAAGTTCTTTGCTAATAATTGGCAGCCACAGTATTACGTATTAATTACACACAAAAAATAAAAACAGCATAATTGATTAGGGTTATTATGTTATTAGTTACACTAATAATTGTTATTAGTTATGTTATGTATATGTTATTAGTTAGGGATCAGATTTCAGATCCCGAAACATGGTGAAACTATGTTTTACTTAAAATTGTGATGGAAAATGTCCGCAGTAAAAATCTAAAGGACTGACAACCGGTTTAAAGAAACTAGTTGGAGGAGTATAATGTGTGATTTTGGTGAAACTAGTTGCCAGTATTGTAGTGGGTATGGTTTGTAAGAGTAAATATATCAGGGTTTTGACCAGGACTGTACCGAGGGCTGGTGCCTCAGCTGATGGGGGTTGCTCCGGAAAAGGCGATCAAGCTGACTGTCAACGACTTGGTCCGTGACAAACTCGCAGACAAGAACGGAAGATTGCCTCTGTATGCGGAGGTCATCGCAGGAGGATGTGTAAGTTCTTCACCCAGGAATGACTTAATTAAAATACATTTTATTGAAAACATTTTATGTTTAACATTAAATGTTAAACAGCTTGAAAAAATAATTTCAGAAGCCCTATATACGGACGGGAGCATGCTGACATATTTTTTTGGCATTGATAAAAACGACACAAAATTAAAGAGGGAGATATTCCTTAGGTTATACTTATGAAATAATCTTAGTGTTAACATTGTCATATAACTTATGAATAAAATTACGATAGTATTATAATCATGCATTTGCCAGATGGGTCAATGATCCAAAATTGCTGCTCCAGTTGGATCGCCGATTATCTATTTGATTCGGCGATATAATGGTAGGGTGATGTCAAATTGCCAAGTTTTAAAATTTGGACTCACCGCTTAAGCTTGATTAACCCTTTCAACTATCATTTTAAAGCCCGACTTCTGCCCCCAGATATAATTTAATTTGAAGAAAATCAAGGATTTTGGGTATTTTGACAGAAACAGTGTAATTACTAACCAAATATAACTTCAAAGAAATTTACATAATGTTAGCGAATAAAACGAAGTCGGCTTGCAGCCGACACGAGATCGGAACGGCAAATTAGTGATGTTGGCTGCCAGCCAACACGAGAGTTGATAAGGTTCAGACTGGGACGATGGCATGTACTGTAATCCAGCTACTTGGAGGCCACGAACTGTGGATAGTTATGAGTGATGGTTGGTGGATGGGGTATTCACTGTTGTGGATTAATGTCCTCACTACTGAATACTAAGTCCATCCGCAAATACCATCCTCATAATTAGACCAGTTCGTAATTCAGAGGCAATGGTTCAAACTCCTCTTAGGAACATGTCATCTTTAGTCAGTAACACGACCACAAGATCGCGCCACAATCATTTTACTCTCATTTCTCATTCATACTTTACTTAAAATACCTGGAGAGGTTGCCATTTTAGTAACTAACTAACTAATTGGTGGTCTGTGTCTGGGATTGGGTAGAAGAAGCCGTTTTGGACTTAAATTGACACTCCTAAAAATAATATTCTATATAATCCCTAGAGTTTCAACGCCCCTGAAGTCTTCAGACTATGAGAACTTACTCTTAATCTTACTCCTGTGGCCATGTAAACCCAAGATGGTTTTTAGCCTCGCCAACGACTCGCCTCCATTCTTCTTTATCTTCTGCCAATTCCACTGTTGCTCCCAAAAATCTTGTGTCCTTTAATACTTGATCTCTCCACCGCAGTCTCGGTCTTCCAAGAGGTCTTTTACCATCGGGCCTGCCGTTGTAAACCTGTTTTATCAAGCTGGAGTTGTCTCTTCTCAATATGTGGCCCAGCCACCTTAGGCGCTTGCTTTTTATTAACGCAACTCGGACTATGAGAAGTTTAATGAAATATACATTTAATTATTAGATATGAGTCTAAGCTTCGACATTAAAGCTTTTATTTTTATTTACTATTATCGATTTTGATAATTCTGAATTGTTAAGACCTATTACAGTTTTTGAGTGAGTTGTTTGCAATTTCAGGCAGGAGGAAGCCAAGTTGTGTTCACGAACCCTCTGGAGATCGTCAAGATCAGACTCCAAGTGGCAGGTGAGATCGCCACCGGGGAGAAGATCAGAGCCTGGAGTGTCGTTAAGGATCTCGGATTCTTTGGCCTCTACAAGGTAAAATGGTACCCATTTGGGCAAATTTAAAGTTTTTTATTTAATTTTTCTTGTCATTCATTGTAGTGGTGGCTTGTGTACAGGTTTAAAAAGTTCAATGAATCCCCTATAATTTGGTAAATTAATGATACACTAGAGTCCTGGTAATGTGAACTAGGTGGGACCAAAATCTGTTTGGATTATCCAGAAATGCAGTGTGGATTTTCATTAAAAGTACTAATCAAATCCATTATTTTAGACCCGAACGGTGTATTTAGACCAATTAACTTATGTGTAATCACAGTCAACATATAGGTTTGTCCACTACATGTTTTGCTGGCAATCAAACGGCATCAAACACACCTGCAGGGACACTATCCGTTATGGAAATATAAAACAGAACATACATATTGGCACATAAAAATGAACAAGAATAAACCAGCTTCGTCTGTAGGCCTACTTGTTACGCGATCGCGGTCATTGCTGGAGATGAACTCAAAAGTTTGAAAAGTAGTTCGCAGAAGCGATGGTACAGAACCGTGAGAATCCAATCTATTGTGACGTACTGTGAGTGTAGCTAGACAAGATATCGCCCTACGCTATCTCGAACAACATTTTACTGTTGCATCCACATACTTTATGTTTATGAGGCGAAACTTAGTATTGGCTGACAGGATTTCTTTGTTCTTTTAAAATACGGTTACTGAATTCTCAAGTTCTTAAAAGTAAGTTGTAGTACTGTATAATTACTGATACCATGCTGTAGATTAAAGTGTTGTAAATCAGATTACATCGCTTCGTTTTTAATTTAAACTAAGTAACCTTTTTTTACATCAGGTAGTTTGGATTAGCCGGATGTTCGGATCACCGGGGTTCGGATTACCGAGATTCTGGTGTACCAGTCTGTTCACAAAAATAGGAATTCGGACTGTTAACATTGTAATAAGCCTAAGTTAAAAGCAAATAAAAAATTATTTATAAATATTTGTATTAATTAAACTTGTTGGTTCAGGGTGCTAGAGCTTGTTTCCTAAGGGACATTCCATTCAGTGCCATCTACTTTCCCACGTACGCCCACATGAAGGCGAAGTTGGCCAATGAGAACGGCTACAACACGCCGTGGTCTCTACTGGTCGCAGGAGCCATCGCCGGAGTCCCCGCTGCCTCCCTGGTCACCCCCGCCGACGTCATTAAGACCAGGCTGCAGGTTTGTACCTATCAATATATAGTGGAACCTCGATAAATCAAACCCCAATGGGAGCGGAAAAACTTCATACTATCGAGTATTTCGAATAAAAGAGATTCGATTTAACAAGGTTGATTTTCCCTTAAGTTAGATTTATAGAAGTTCTATTCAGTGCGAGAAATGAATAGTCAGGAGTTTCAGTAGCTTCAAAATAAGGTGTTTTGTACATTGTGCATCAATAATAATTGAATATTGTAATGGTTGTTACAGTAATATACAATTACAGAGTAGAATTTAATAATGTACGTACTTAAAAATTTTTAGAAGAAATATTTAACTTAATTTACATTCCTCCTTTATTGAACCAACTTTACTATTAACGGCCATTTTCCAGTGGACAGGTTTTAGATTAACTTGATTTTTTGTAGAATGATATTTTACATTCCAAGAAGCTATATTTTCAGTTAAATCACTCTTGCCTATTGGTAACTTTTACATTTTTATGTTGGTAACAGTGATTAAATTATAATTTGATGTCCAGGTGGTGGCCCGGGCTGGTCAGACGACGTACAACGGTTTGACTGATGCGGCCGTCAAGATCTACAGAGAGGAGGGACCTAGGGCTTTCTGGAAGGGTTCCGTTGGTATGTGTTTTATGAATACCTGGAATGTTCTAAAAGCCACTTCGAGAGATTTTTTTAATACCCTTTAATTTATCAGTCAAAATTTAAAGAGAAGCCTTTGACTTTCTAGAGCAGGGGTTCTCAAACTTCTACACTCTACTCAAGGACCCCTGTAATTAATTATGTATATACAGTAGAACCTCGATTAACCGTTACCCTTTTAACCGTCAGTCTCTATTAACCGCCACCCCGGTAGCGCAAAACAAATTATCGTCTGTTGAGGCTCTATGATGAGTAGTGACGACTGTACTTCACACCTGCAATGTGCGTGAATCATTCGCGGCAAGGGTAGTGACCCAGCTGGTTAATCCCTTACACTGTCTTCTGCATTCTACTGCAACTGTTTCATTTCAGTTCAGTATGGTGCCTGGCTACAGTGAACTGAAGTTATTGCCGATTTCGAGTGCAATGCCTACTAGTGTTTTACGTGCTTTACCGTTTATTGTTGACAGTGTTGTTTATACGTAGTGTGTAAGGCTCTTCTGTTATGGCTGAGAAACGGAAACGTGTAGTTTTGGGATTCGACAATAAACAATCAATTATTAAACGCTGGTGCTTCATCTCAGAAACATGACCGCCTGAAAAGCTCGACGGGGAAAGAAACAAAAGAAAATGACTGATTATTTAAAAACTAAATACCGGTAACGTCAGTTTTGAGAGTAAAAGTACGTACATGTACAGTTGATATTTCATTGTTTTGCTTAATAAAATATTTTAATAAAGCATTTTTCACTTGAACTAACTTAGTTTTGTCTTTTCTCGTTTTCTCATGTAAAATAAATTCACATTAAGTACTGCGCAGTAATCATGAAAATTAATTAGGACTTACAATGGCGCCGTTATAACATACAAGGCAGTGAATTTCGATGTTGCCACAAGAAACACTGTATTTCTGTTATCCGTCTATTCGGTTATCCGTCATGGTGTCGGTTCCGAGGGTGACGGTTAATCGAGGTTCTACTGTAATGGGGACCCCTACAATTACATCCACCTCCTATCGCCCCCCGATGACCCCTTACAAAGCCAAGGGAAAACAATATGTATGCATTGTGTAATACAAACTGAAACTGTTAATTTCAGAAATAGGGGTCCACACTTTGAAAGACTCTGTTCTAGAAAGTCTGGAGTCTCTAACAAGACCTTGAGCCCAAACCAATTGAGCTTTTCTCTCCTACACTAACCTTATCTCAGTGTCCTAAGGGGCAGTGACCTCGGCGGGTGGACGTACCTCCCGTGACATGTCATTGTTGCTTGGCGAGCGTGTAATAAAAATAAATCAATCTCCCCCTACCATCACCCTTACTGGGATGCGTCTCATGTCTATTGTCTAGTGAGCGTTTACCTGCTGAGTAGTGCATATTGCTAACAGCCTAAGGACGTGATGTTCATGCGACGCTGGCTTGGAATTGCATCCATGTGAAGATTTTCTTCACTTCGACAGTTAAAGATAACAAAATTTGAGTGAAAAACTTGTGGTTGTTCAATCTTGTATTGTTTTCTTGTTTTCCCGAGAATGCATTAGGATTTTCCGGGATTTCGGATTTCTGGGGTTGTAATTTGAGGGTTTCTACTGTATTTCACTTTATTTTGAATATTATTTTGTGTTTTTTAATGGCAGTATTTTTATTGTTCTGAAACTCGTGTTTTGTTTCAGCACGTGTTTGTAGATCTTCGCCTCAGTTTGGTGTTACATTACTAACCTACGAAGTTCTTCAGAGGTTATTCTATGTTGACTTTGGTGGATCGTAAGTATTTTGATATTAAATAGAAATAATGAGTTAAATATTTTATATGAAGAGATGATATTTACTGACCTTTGACTCTTCGAGTATCATTTCTTTAAGGTCATTTCTTTTAGATTTAATGATAAAGAAACTTTTATTTAGAAATGAAATGAAATGTGTATTCACCTTTAAGCACATATTGCAATTACAATTCTCATTACAAATAATTGACTCTATACCATAATACTCTCTGACAATAAAAACAAAATTGAACTATCTTGAATATAACCTAATCCGCAATGGGAATGTTTCAAAGTGTGGATAGTGCAAAGTAAAATGCAAAGATTTACACAGGTACAAATGTATTTTTCCTCAAATTATTCACAAGCATGCTACCAAGAAAATAGCAACTTACAGCTCTTAGGAATGTTCCATTTAGAGGTTGAATATAATGGGAAAGCCAGTAAAGGTTGGAGGTTAATTTGGAGTTTTGTTGGTGTCTTGCTGCTTACTGTACAAATTATTACTATGTGATTAAAAATCTTAGATTCAATTGACTATTGTTACATTGTAGTTTAACCTTACAAAGGGAATATCTGTTTAAGAATAAGAATACGTTTATTTCCCTTTTTTACATACATATAACATAAAGTTACAGATGCATTATCACAATAAAAAGAACTTAAAATGCAATACAATAGTTATAAAAGATAATACAAGTTCAGCCTTTAAACTTTACAGACTACTATAATCCTTCCTTAACTGCATCTTCAACATTGTAATAAAATTCAGGAAATTTAGGGCCTCTTAGGCATAGCCTGTTTCGAGGTTCCTGTCTAATTTAAATTAAATATATAAAAAAGAGCTCAGCATTTGAGAGAAAACAGTTTACGTATATAAAGAATAAAATAAAAACGGTCTTCCAAAATAAAGGTCTCGATCTATCCAGGGTAGTTAAAGATCACATCAGACATAGTTAAAACATCAGAGGCTGTTTTCTCTGAACCTGGGTGTCATGAGGATGTTTTTCACGTCTTCGCCTTAAGGACCCGAGATTTGTCATAATCTTAACCCTTTTAACTCTCGTTTCGGCTCATAGCCGACATTGCACTTATGCACGATGTCAATCCCTAATTTGCCATTCCGATATTGTGTCGGCTGCGAGCTGACTTCGTTTTATTCGCTAACGTTACGTAAATTTCGTTGAACTTCTATTTGGTTAAGTAATTACACTGTTTATGTCAAAATACCCAAAATCCATGTTTTTCTTAAAATTAAACTATATCTGGGAGTAGAGGGTATAAAATTGATAGTTGAAAGGGTTTAGAGTAGATAGTTTTTAAGCTATAAACTATAATTTATAAATAAAGGACTACAAGGAACATTATAGAGTGCATCTTACTAAGAGTCTTACGGCTTTCTTCTGTATTAACCTTTCAACACATTACTTTTTCGTGTGACGGACAACCCCTACCTGCTTGTGTTTTTAAAGTTAAGCTATGTAAAATAACCAATTTAAACCATAAATTTGTTTTACATTACACTATTATGTATCAAGGAACAGAACACTATACTTATTACATGTATTAACTTTATTTTTGGTACGTAGAAAATAGATATTTACAAAACACTTTAGGCCTACCTCTAAAAATTTGCGGAAGTGTGGTATATTTTGAACCATTCCTCCAAACAAATGTACTAGGCCTTTTAACCACTTTGTAAATTTTTTAATAATCGTTTAGGCGGCCAACCGGCTCCGAGCAAAAGATACCAGCGACAGGAATCCCCGAATCGGACAAGTCAACAAACCCTGACCACGTCGGGGGCTTCCAGGCCGCGCTGCCCATCATCAGCGGAATCGAGTCCAAGTTTGGGCTTAGCCTTCCAAAGAGTCCAACCGTGGGCTAGTAATCCTGCCACATAGCTTTACATGCCTCATGCTTCTACCGTTACTATTCCGACCCATTGTACAGTCCCTCAATTTAGGCTTTAATTTTCTTTGTCTTATTAATTTGTGAAAAATTTCCGAGAAAATTCACAGAGGAAACATCACAAGTATAGTTTTAACATGTAATAGGGATTAAATAAGGATATAAATTATGCAAACTGTTACATATTAATGCTTCTTTATCACGAAACTCATCTTTGTATCTTGTTTTGTGGTCACAAGCGTGTTAGCTGTTTTAAGTTGAAGGCTAATAGTAGTGTCCAATTAGTTTTGGACTTCACTGGAACAAAAACTCTTTAAATCTGTTATTTTCGAAAGAGTTTCTCAAATTTGGTAGCAGTGATTCATTTATAACTATCTTTTAATGTTTGTGAAGAGATATTGATCATTTTATTGCGATCTAAAAAGTAGCTGAAAATTAGCTATTTTATATATCAAATTCCTAAACAAAAATCTACTGTTTTTACATTAATTTCAAATAAAGTATTGCTACACAATTTGAGAAACATATTCCCTTTTACAAATTTACAGTTTGAAAATTACTATCGTGTTTGCGTGAAAGATGCTAATAGGTTTGTAAGTTTATATTTTATTTGAGTCGTATTGGTCTAAGACCTGGTGAAGTTCATAACTTCTAAACTGTATCAAAACTAGCCTAAACATAACCAAACCCTAAATTAGCTAAGAGCTATTTACTGTAAAATAAGTACTTTTCCCAAATGGAAGTAAAACCTAATTAAATGAAAATATTAAAATACAGTTATGTAAATGATTTTAATTTTTTTTTTTATATAGCCTATGAGGTATTAATCTTGTTATTCATCAAATGCGACTTAGGAGTCTTGAATTTTAAATCTGTCCATGAATACATATTTTTATTAGGAATAATCAGTAAATAAATAGGATGTTTTTAACATAGAAAATCCAGAGTTTTTATCTACTGTTGTACTGTTATATAATAGTTATATTTAATTATATCAGATAACTTTTTTTGCCATTTAGAGCAAAAGGGATGTTGTTTAACCTTTTATGGTGTGTTTGTATTAATATTTTCTTGATTAAAAATCATAAATAAAGTTTATACTATGCTCAACAATTTTTGTTTATTTTGAGAATTAAAACCCTTTTTAATATTTTTTAAACTTAGATTTTACCTTAACAATCCTGAATCATTTGTGTGTTTTAAGGTAATTTACTTTTGTTTTGTTGAAAGTTAATGGAATCATAAACAGTTTTAAATTTTGTTGATTATATATTGTTAACGAATTAGTATTATTTTCCCGACTAGAGTTTTTGTCCGAAACCTGGATGATGTCACCGGATTACCTGTACACTGTCAATCTAAGATAAGATCTAAAATAAGTTAGATGAAACTATTGGTTATCATAATTGTGTGTTTCCGACTTTAACAAATTCCAGTATTAGTTAGTGCACACAGTTGTGATAATATTAGCTCGTAATAGATGAGTAATTTCTCGATTATGCACTTTTTCTTGTATCTTATCATTGAATACTCAGCTAAGCGGATTACAAATGAATGTGTGCCACCGATATTTGCCTTTATCCATTTTAAACATTTCGATATCACTCCACAAATTTTTGTACTTTACACTTCTCAAATAAATTAACTTTATCGTGTCACTGTTTCTATCTTTAAACTATTAGATTATCTTATAGCAGTGTTATGTGGCCTCTTGATTTATTTTTATCACATCAATGCACTCCTAGATTTTTTATTCGATAAATATTGTTTAACTTAAAATATAGTTTGTCAGTGTTAAACTGATTTGCCATTCGAACACTATATAGACTAGTTAATCTCTGTACCTTTATTACTAAGTACACAAATTTCTTTACTTACATCCAAAGTACCTAAATACAACCCTACATATTTTTAAATACGATATTTTTTTAGTGAGAAAGTCAATGGTATGAGTATATTATACAGTTGGTTCTGGTCTAAAAATGCTTTAAAAGCACCTGTAGTAACAAATTTTATTGTTGTTACAATTTTCCTCAGGAAAATGTTATTATAGCTTTCAGTTTTTAAAGCTATATATCTTGTATTGAGTACAAATGTCATAATTGTGTTTTAATTTTAATTTTTTGTTTCCATCGAAAGATATGTGGTATATAAATTATTTATAATGTAATTTACTTTATTTAAGGTTTCATGGATTTTATATGAAAAATTATCAAAATCAGAGCTATAAAATATTACAGTTCTTGAAATTTATAATTAATTAGATATCAAAATAATGTATTAATAAATACAATACAAATAGATGATAAGATAATTAAATATTCTTAGTTACCAATGAATATTGAACAATTAATGGTTTTGGATCAATCATGTAAATTGTGTCTCCTTCCCTTTTAGGACATTTGTACTCAAATAAATGTTGTTTAATGTTTTTTTCTGTTTAGCCACTTTAGTGCAAATTTGGTTGTTATTTTTTTAATGTGTTATAGATTTATAGTCATGGCCTTTTCTTTGTATTTATTTACTTAGATTTATTGATTCTACAAATTTGATTTACTTTTCCTTCACCATTGCGCCCTGTTCGATTTTGTGAACTCTTTAAAATTGCCCTGACCTTTTTACAATACTCAATTGCATTTACTGAAGCATTTACAGTTCTTATGTTTTTCTGTTCTTTTAACAATGTTTCTATAGGTTAATTAATTTTATTCTTTTACAGTAATATTTAATGCCTAGTGTGTAAACATGGTTTAAAAGAACCTTCAAGAATATGTTTTGCTCTCACTAATGTGGAATTAAATGCCGTTTTGTCAATTTTCCAACCAGATGTATTTATATTTATAGCCATTTCTTCTTTTGTTGGCACATTTTTTATACAAATCCATGTCACTAGTCAATCTGGCTGGATAACGATCAATCATGACAAATAAAAAAAATCCATGTGAAAATGATAACCTAAAATCTTTTAAAACCGTTCCATTTAAATCAAACTAAGATTTGCCACAATAACAAATAAGTTAATATAATAATTTAAAATAATTACACATACAATATCTAGCAACCATTATGTAGTCAGCTCAAAACCAAAATTAGTAGAACACCAAAGGGGTGTTCTCTATACACAAAATTGTTATGAGGGGTTCTACTGTATAGCAATTGATTATGACGGATTCTACTGTATAACAATTGATTGTGAAGGGTTCTACTATATAACAATTGATTATGAGGGGTTCTACTGTATAACAGTCGGTTATGAGGGGTTCTACTGTATAACAATTGATTATGAAGGGTTCTACTGGATAACAATTGATTATGAGGGGTTCTACTGTATAACAATTGATTATGAGGGGTTCTTCCATACAAAAATTGGTTATAAAGGGTTATACTGTAGAAAAACAACTTGAAAAATGGAAATCGTAAAATTTGTGTTTCCACCACATTTCAAATGGCTAATTTCCCCACATAAATATTACTCAATTTGGCAATTTTAAGAGCCCAGTTAAAACACGATCTAGGAAAATCAAATAGTGACCTCTAGGCACTAGGTTTAAGCAAACATTTTTTCTCAGTGATATATTAAGACACATTTTAGTTTTATTTTATAGTTTTAATATTAGAATTGTTTTTAAATCTAGGTAAAGATAAGGCCATGATGCACATACTCGAGTTTGTTTTACTCATTATTGTTGTTGGAAATTTAGTGATGTACTAACTATTGTATATTTTATGGATCATACAATTCTATATAGTACCTACTTTTATTGATAATTTATTGTACATGTTTGCTTATCGGTTATTTTGCCACTGATGAAATTTCAAAGTTATGCCAGAACAATTAATTGTTACTCTTGCAGAAACTGTGATGTATAAATATGATGAAGGATCTGAATTTGTTGTGTTTTAAATTTTCCCTTCCGTTTTTGGTGCAATGTTTGTGTTCTTTTTAAAAAAACAGTGTATTTTGGATTAGAACTTCACAAAATTAGCCTGATTTTGCATAAAATTATAGTTATGGTTGAATAGAATTAAAAATACCTGTATTCATAACATATACTTGGTATACATTGAATGGTTTCAATAACTACATAAGTATTCAATCAAAAACTACAATAATAGAAACTTTTAAAATAAACAAAGACTTCTTTTACAAATTGAAATTCAGTAAATCATAACAGCTTAGCTTTTTGATCAAATAAACTTAACTTGTTTTTGAAATCTTTTAAGTTATTAGTGGTGTTTATTTTTTTAAGGAAGCCTTGGTCAACACTTGGCATCTGCACAAGATGTTGTTTTGTTAAAAAACTAGTCTACAATACCGAAAACTTATGGAAGAATCTACAAAAGCTAAATAAATAGTTTTAAATATACCAACAGAACAAAATTAGGATATTCTGTATAATGAATTCATGAAGTAACATGATCAACATGCAGATTCCATATCTTCCAAGGTTTCATTTAAAATTAATCCTAAAAATTCGTAAGACCGGCTTTTTAATAACTCAACACAATAATAAGTGTGAATAAGTGTTCTCTTTTTATTAGAGGATAGATTATAGAAGTTAGAAAGAATTAAGTTTAATTATACAGTATAGATCAAACTTTATTTATAAAAATCTACAAAATACTTAAAAATAACATAAATAAGTTACAGGATCTAGAGTATGTTAATATAGCCTGTATCACTAATAAGTGATGGAAAATGTCAGCAGTGATCTATCTAAAAGTATAAAATCTCTATCACTAACAATTAATTGAAAACAAAGAACATAAATATGAAATATATTATACTATTTAAATAAAAAATTTACACCAATAGGATGATAAAAGTAGAAAATATTTAAAGAAAACTAGCATTAATGAGTTTCAGGTCTAGAGAAAATTTATAAGACACCACTAGTTTGTTGGTTTTTTTAATAATATTTTTTTTGTGATAAATAAAATTTTCAGAGATATGCATATGGTATCACAGTTCGAATCATGGTAAAAGTTGATTTTGAATATTTTTAGGTAAACCTTTAAATTACAGTAACAAATATTGATTAAAAGGTCCAAGTCTACTCAAGTTTTTTAACACTTTAAGGAGTGCGGACGTCATACGACATCTAAATTTGGATTTGCCCAGAGGAGTAATGTTGAAGTGAAAAATAAAAAACAAACCAGTTTTTTACAAAAAAATTGTTTATTTAATACAAATAAGTGTAAAAAGCATAAAAAATTTCTTCTTTTAATTGCTGTATTATTAAAAGAAGTTTTTTTATTTTAGTAAGGACGTCCTTACCAAAATGTACTTTAAGCACACGTGTGAAAGGGTTAATTTCAGAAGTGCAATATGTTTGTTATCACTTTTATTCATCGATGTATTTTTTTTCGAAAAATAAAGGTTTTCATATGGGCATGGAGAAGTTTTCAAATTATGCAAGTTTGAATTATCATGGACGGCTTTTATAAGGACTGACAATGGTTTTTTCTATTTTTACTCAGCTGGTGTGGAATAAAGAACTAACTAACGACTAAAGAAATAACTAACATAGACAATATGATATAACTACATAAATAATCTTTGGTAATATTTCCAACCTAGGTACAACATGACAGACAGTTTGAGGTACATATTAGGTTCACACCGAGTGGAGGTACAAGAAACCGTATTCGGTTCCTACAATAGAATGGATCATATTCTTCTACTTTGGTTAGTCTATGCCATCACCTAAGAAGACTTGGCAAAGGTGTATAAATAATATAAATAAATAATTTTTATTAAGGAGTATTACATTATCCTCGAATCAGAATTAGAATCACTCTATTCATGAAATACAGAACGTAGTGCAAACTATAGTCCCTTATGTCAGGTAGTAAACAATGACAGATTTCACTCTTCAAAGGCGGAGAGGTGAGAAACCTATAGTTGTACTCGGCAACACAAGCGACGGTCACCATTTGCAGGAGCGACGTCTGTCGTGTGTCATGGCGGTTGCGAGATCAGTCGCAACCAGGCCAGTTGAGAACTTCTCAACCGTTGTAGCAGGCTTGGCTACGTGCTCCTCTGGCCTCTGAAAAATTACACATCAGTTAGCCCTTGAACTTCAGAAACCGTAATTGGGTGAAATAAATAAAGTTGTCACAGAATTGGTCCAGTCAACATGAACAGCTTCCTTTGAACCTTTGATTCCTCCTTGTCTCTTTTAAATGCAACCTTAGAAACGAGATGCTACGCAGCATGCATGCTAAAAATGTTTTTAAACGTTTAAAAACGTACAAAAATACATAATTGTTATCATAAACAGGTCTCTCAGGAAGCTTGCATGAAAAAATCACGTTTGTGTAACGAATAAGCGACACTAGCGCCGACCTAGTGGGTTTCAGTTGTCCTTTACGACACTCGCACCATCTTAGAATCATGAATTAAATATTATCGTTTGTACAACATTGCAAGCAATTGTACTTATAAACTTCTATACAATTACACAATATTTGAGAGATTTGACTGGGATGGTGGCGTCATCCTGTAATCCAGCTACTTGGAAGTCACGAATTGAGGATAATTGTGAGCGATGGTCGGTGGGTGTAGTGTTCTCTTGTGTGGATTAACGTCCGCACTATTGAAAGCTACGTTAATCCGCAGACCATCTTCATAATTAGACCAATTCGTAATTCAGAGGTCGTGGTTCGGATTCCACGTTAAACTGTAGGTCCCTTAGTTGCCATCGGGTGTTGGGCTATTAATTAACAGTCCTGTCTAAGGAACATGTCAGCCTTAGTCAGTAACAAGACTACAAGATCGCGCCACAATCATCTTACAATCAACACTCATTCATACTTGGCTTAAAATACCTACCTTGTGGTATGGTCGCCACTTCAATAATCTAATCTAATCTAATTTAATCTAATAATAACATTTCATCTGAACTTTGCAGTTTGGCAAACTTCATCATTTACTACAAGAGAAGACACAATATTTGAGACAGTTAGTAAGTCTTACCACAGAGTCCAGGAAACCTCCTTGAAGGCGTTGAGCCTAACCTTGAGCAGGCCGGTGATCCCCTTCTATAAGGTGAATGGCCTAATACGTTTCCCCTGTAAACAAGACAACAGATTCTACATTGAAATATCAATTTTCTATAAAATTTACAGTAACAATTTACAACGTTGATTTGGGATTTATGAAAATGAAGACATTGATACACAAAAATGAAGGTCGAAGAGACATCTGTACTCTTTAAAAAAATATTATTTATATCATATTCAGAAATTTAATGTCACAAGCACAGAGACATTTTAGATTCACAATTTATTTTTAAGTCGCAAACCCATAGCCTTCCATCATAGTTCTTGTAAATCAAATATCTAACCATATCACTAATCAAACTCACCCCTATATGTGATCTAGTCTAGAATTGATTTGGGTTAAGAAAATATAAGTTAATAAATTTGTGATTATAACAATGGACATATTTCATATTTTTTAATATTATTAATCTGCTTCAACCATAAAATCATAGGTGGTTTAAAGGTTAGTTTGTTGGGGAGGCATAACATCCTGAAGGGTATTGAATACCCCTTTATTGAAGGAGGTCAGGGAAAACATTTGAAAAATATAAGCAAAAAAGTATTTTTTTACGTTATTGGTAGCTCATTTTTTCAAGAGCAACAAAAAACCTGTCCAAATTGATCAAAAATGGTTTTAACAATTTTAATTAAAAATTTGTGGGTTATAGTTGTTGATCAAGCCTCAACTAAAATGACACCCCCACATATCTGTAAAAATGGCGGTTCAAAGGTTTTGAGCTTTTAAATGCCCAAAAATTCATTTTTTATATTTTTCAGCAAAAATAAATTTATTAAATATATTAACTATCACCATTAAAACCAGCTCTAAAATCTAAACGAATTAGTTATCTGATCTATCAGTCTGTGACTAACAATTTGAGAAAATATTTTCTATTTACTGTCACACAGAACAGCAAAACGTTCTCTAAGAGAGCTCTATTTTTATGTTATTGTAGAAAATATTATAGAGAATACTATAATATACTAATACTGTAAAAAAGAGTACTCTGTTATTTATAAACCAGTTTACGTGAAACTTGGTACGCAGAAAAATGTCACATTTCCAATATAACCAAAACGCACAAAAAAAGGTTTTTATTATCCTTTTTTGTGGGGGACCAAAATTTTTAGTATGAGGGTGTCTGAAAGAATTTTGTGACTATTTTTTGATCGTGAGATTTTTTAAATGTATATTAGTAACCATTAAGTTGTGTGTTATAGTTATATATTAGTTTACTTTGAAAGGGAGAAAGTACTGTGTCAATTTCTTGATACCATTGATTAGATTTTAATTCAAAACTGTTTAAAACATTGAATTGCGACCTACATGTATTATACTAAGTAGAGATTATAAAAGTAATATTTTGGTGTATGATACTTACGCAGGACCATAATTGCATATGTATAACTTGGTGTAACGTGAACCATCGTAGAAGTATGAATATCCACAGCCTACTAGATAAGTCTCACCCCAAACCATCTGTAAATATCATCGAAAATATAAAGTCAAGTCAAAATCAAATTTATTCAAGAAAAAAATTAAATATCTTACAAAATAAATTATACACATTTTACAATTTTTGGCAACACAAATAAATAAAAAAAACAGACAAAATCTGTACGTAAATATAATTAGCAAATAAAAAAACATAAAAAGTAGGAAATGGCGTACATGAAAATGGTCTGTGGTAGGCTTGAGTTGTTTTGTATTAAAATAAAATTAATCGAATTTCAATTTTGAAAAAGTTGGGAAAGTGTATATAAATTGTAATACAAATGAGAAAAAAACGTACGAAACTATCCTTCCACAGTAAAATATATATAGAATGGAAAAGCTATAAATAGAAAATAAATTAATAATGAATAAAAATACAGTAAGAACATACTACATATGGAGTATCTTTCCTGATGGAAAAATTGTCTAGCTTTCATTTTTTATGCATTCAAATTTGAAAAAATGTATACTGTATAAGATTAAAATGGTTTGCTAAGAAATTCACAAATAATTCAATAGGGCTGTTTATTATTTTTACCATATAAATTTTCATTAAATAAACTACTCCAGTTTACAAATTTTACTTCAGTTTTTACTAATATATGAGTAAAGTATTTGTTGCTAAAAAGACTAAAACATTATCGATCAATTCACCAGTATATTTAGTTTTGTATGCAGCTCCAAAAATAAAAGAGGATTTTTTCTTTTTTATCAGATTTAGTTGTGTTTTACCTGACTGTAATGTCCTGTGCCATGGCTGAAACCGCCCCTGTACTGGTAAACTTCATTGAACCACGCAGCGATCTGCGTGGAGAAGTCCGGGTGAGCTCCCAGGCGGTTAGGGTGAGGGGAAGACCAAGTACTTGCGATATTTTGGCCCACCGCAAACCTTGCTGCCACAGAGAAAACAACTTATTATAGACAAGTTCTACCAAAAGCTCTGTGTTCTAGTTGTATGGTTGAACAAGTTCTACCAAATCTCTGTAACCTAGCTGAATGGTTGAACAAGTCCAACAACAAGCTCTGTAACCTAGCTGCATGGTGGAACATGTCCAACAACAAGCTCTGTAATCTAGCTTTATAGTTGAACAAGTCCAACAACAAACTCTGTAACCTAGCTGCATGGTGGAACATGTCCAACTACAAGCTCTGTAACCTAGCTGCATGGTGGAACATGTCCAACTACAAGCTCTGTAACCTAGCTGCATGGTGGAACATGTCCAACTACAAGCTCTGTAACCTAGCTGCATGGTGGAACATGTCCAACTACAAGCTCTGTAACCTAGCTGCATGGTGGAACATGTCCAACTACAAGCTCTGTAACCTAGCTGCATGGTGGAACATGTCCAACTACAAGCTCTGTAACCTATAGCTGCATGGTGGAACATGTCCAACTACAAGCTCTGTAACCTATAGCTGCATGGTGGAACATGTCCAACTACAAGCTCTGTAACCTATAGCTGCATGGTGGAACATGTCCAACTACAAACTCTGTAACCTAGCTGCATGGTGGAACATGTCCAACTACAAACTCTGTAACCTATAGCTGCTTGGTGGAACATGTCCAACTACAAACTCTGTAACCTAGCTGCATGGTGGAACATGTCCAACTACAAGCTCTGTAACCTAGCTGCATGGTGGAACATGTCCAACTACAAGCTCTGTAACCTAGCTGCATGGTGGAACATGTCCAACTACAAGCTCTGTAACCTATAGCTGCATGGTGGAACATGTCCAACTACAAGCTCTGTAACCTATAGCTGCATGGTGGAACATGTCCAACTACAAGCTCTGTAACCTATAGCTGCATGGTGGAACATATCCTACTACAAGCCCTGTGACCTATTTGTATGTATATGGGCAAAAATTTAAAGAATGTCTGGCACAAGCAGCAAAATTTAGCCATCTGGTTAAATTAATGATTAGCAGATTAATATGTTGAGATAACTCCATTTTATGACTCGATTACAATCCCTTTCTCGTTCAAAAAGAGTTATATTATATTTTCCTAAGACTAGGTTTACCATGACGTTATTTTTCCCCTCGAATTTATGTATGTTACAATTTAATTGAAGTCAGTATGCAAACGAATTTTGAAAAAAGTTTGAAATTATTTCCTATAAAAATGTGAAGGTACGGTTTCAGTTTTTAAATCAACCCAGGAACCAATTAGTTTCTAGAAGAAGGAAGTGATATTTACCAACTCTACGTGCTGATGACGCATCGTGTCCGTTGACGCAGCGGTTAGCCCACTCCTGAGCCTTTCGTGCAAGCTCCTCGTCCCATACCTGATGAAGAAACACTGTATTATTTAAGTGTTCAGGTCATAAACCAAGCGTCATTTGATTATTAATTTTTACAACAAGTTCAACTTATTTCTTGTTGTGTTTGAGACATTTTACCAACTAAAGCAATAACTTTTCTCAACCTGAAGACTTTTAAGTCTTCCTCACCCCTGAAGAAGCACAAAAAACATGCCTCGGTATTCCCTTGCTTCGGATAAAATGAGTAAAGATGTAAAAACCTTTTTTGTCTTACAGATAAATGCTGGTTCTAGGGTACCTGATATATCAGAGAAAATCGTGTAAGTACAAATAAATCTTAAAAGAAACAAAAATTAAGTTACTTTTCAGCATCGCTGAAACTATTGTTTTATCTTTTTCATTTCTTTGATGTATGAGTGCTCTAAAATTCAGCTACATAGTTACCAAGTTTCAAGAAAATCTGATTAAAAACGGCGTCCAAAACTGGGGACAAAATTAACATGTTTTGTCTCAAAAGACGATCGGCCGATGGGAGGCTACTGCCCTACTAGCCTTTTACAAAATTGTTTGTCACGTTTCGGGACACACGCAAGCGAAATGTGACTGCCAACCTGACTGAATGTTTTCAGAAAAGCACTATAGTGACCTCGCATTGACCCCCGTCCATTCTTCCAAATCACTATTAACCCAAAGGTGAAGAAAACTGTAAATGATGGCCTAATTGTTTTTAACAGTATACTTATAAGTGTGGCCAACCAAGTAGGTAGTCAACAGTTTCAATTCAATGTCTTTGATTACCAATAGGTGAAAGGTAGGAGGAGGTAGGGCTCTGAAAATATACAGAGCCCTTTTAAAACTATATAATTCCTGATCTGCTTCCATCAGGTTAAACTTATCATGGTGTATAAAATATTAGGGTTCTAGTGCGTGTAATGGTTGTTACTGTCCAGATGTAGTTCAACTATGCAAATCTGATCAAAACATGAATTCTATCTGTGATACATATCTAGATTAAATATTTAGATCGAATCTATCAAAGTTACATACCATCTCCAGCATATTTGAAGCAGCAGGCTGTCCTTGAATCTGACCAGAGGCGACCTGGCTACGCATCCGGTTATGGAGGGAAACAATGTTCTCTTTGTCTCGACACGACAAACCTCCACTTCCTGCAACATTTGAATTCGATCACCTTACGCAAATACAAAACAAATATTCTTACTATAGACTATAGTGTCAACCAATCAAAACAATCAATTCAATTCTGGAATTAAAGTAAACTACTGGATCATTTTCTAAGACATCAAGTATCTTCCATGTGAGTCCTTCATCACATGCCTTCAGCGGTTTGTAAGGGAAAATCATTATGAGGCTCTCAAAGAAAAGTGTTATCAATCATATCCAGGTTGAACTAAATTTGTGGTCTGTTAGCAGTTGCATGATTCATTTGTTACCTGCCAACTAGGGAGTACATTGTCCATATAAGTCTAAAATCACTTATAATTTATTTGATTCTTTTAAAAGATTTATTTAATAGGCCTAGCAGTTTGCGTCCATGATCCTTACAATTTAAATGTTGGTCTTCACTGTCAGTAGCAAAGCTTCATTATCTCATCCATATTCAGATTAAAATACCCTGTCTTAAGAAGTGATTCCTTTACAATAACCTTTTTGTTTTATTGGGTATTTTTGGTTCTCAATCACCTCCCCCCCATAACAATCAACCAATTCCGAATCTTTTCCGTTGTATGTATACCACTGCTTAGATAGTTGTTTACAGAAAACTAATGGTTTAGTTGTTGTCTGATGATTATCGACAGTATTAAAATGTTATAAAAATATGAATAACAAACTTAACTCCACAATGTTAGAGCGTATGTCGGAACCAATACACGTTGCGTAACATCATAACACACGCGATATTGCCGACAGACAGCGCTCTGCAGAGTTTATTAGATTGGTTATTTATATTTTAATATAGTCAATAATATGTTTATACTATAAATAACCAACAGAAAACCACTAAACCACTGGGGTTTTATATCATTGCTTTATCTAACGACACCAAAACATTTTTCTAAAGTAACTTAAATCTACATGGTTCAGCTATTTCGGAAATTTATGCGTAACATGGACCTAAAAATAAACTAAAATACATAACCTATCCAAATACTACATTCGTTTACATCAGAAAACCGATGAACAGCTATTTAAACAGTAGTATACGTATAATGGAAAAGATCCATAATTCCAAACAGCCAATTAATTCCATTTAAGATTCATTTTATATAAATAAACCGTAAAATATTTCTCCATTATGGTTATCACATTTGGGGAAAATTTTACTTTATCAACATTACCGGTAGGCCTATTAGAACACATTAAACGATGCGGATTTCGAGTTTGGAGATCGTCAAGTTTTTGGAACATGAAGTGTTTTTTTTAAGAACCCTCATCATATTGGGCTACGCTTCTTAAATTTATTTAATGAAACTTTTATAAATTCATAATTGAAAAACTGCTGAAAAATATTTAGAATAATATTTGAGGAAAGTTCCAGAATATGCAACACCAATTTGTTTAAATTTAGATAAATCTTAGATACTCTAGTGAAGATTATACAGTAAACTACCTTAGCTGTATAGATCCACAACGATATTAGGTACTGGGAATTTAAAATCACTATTAAATTGAGTTCTAGTCTAAATATTAAGTTGTGAATTTGAAAGCTTTCAATATAATTATTCAATATCTTTTATTGGACTTTTCCTAGGGTCGAACTAGATGGGCGACACAAGATAGCGTGCGCTCAGAACGGAAGTTGGGGCTTAACTGTAGTGCTGCTGATAGATAAGTATAGTATTATTGACAACATGATATATATGTAGCTTAAACATTCAACAAAGTTCACAGTTTTTAATGTAAATTATTAGGTAATCACTCGAAAACGGGAGGAGTTTCTCCACCTCCAGAAACGTTGTGTAGTTTGAAACACAAGAGCGATAGGAAAAGTCCAATTAATTGTAAAATAAATCATTAATGAGATAACTTACTAAGGAGTCTTCCCTGACAGCTCCATGTAGCTTGAATGAGCATGCCCATTACTGCAATCGCCAGCACCAACATTTTTACGTACATGTTTTTTCCTGCAACAAAGTATTTTTTTTAACATACGGAAATGGATAAAGTTCATAGCAAATTTGCTCCTGTGTTTGCAACTGTTTAAAATTGGGTGGGTGAATTTAAACGTGGTGTATCTTCAAAATATGAATAGAGAACCATACGCACTATGGCAGTTTCTACCCCTGAAATTACTGACTATATCCACGATAAGATCAGCCACGCATAGTGTACAACATAGTTGAGGGCACAGTTTTGTGGTAAAGGAAAGTACAAAAGTCTCTCTAGGCTAATTTGGCACAAAAAATTAAGAATAACACAGAGAATAAACACAATTTGTGGTTGACTCTTGGGTTGCTAATATGCTTTTCAATTTTAATCATGATGAACTTCAGTGTAGAAGTACAGCTGCTGATGAAACATGGATATAGTTCTGCATTCCAGAAACAAATAACAGTCAAAACAGTGAGTTTCGAGGATAAACGGGCTCTGAAGACGAAAAAATGTCTATTTTGAGAAGAAGCTTAAAAATTATATTTTTTAGGTAGCGTTAATAAAGCTAGAACCCCCCTATATGAGTTGAAATGAAATTTTGTTTAAAAATCGAACTATTTTCTCTTAAAAAAACTATTTTCCTTTTTTCTATGAACTTATTGAACAATCCTGGTATCTTGCTGGAGTAGTCATTCGTTCATGAGAAATATCCGTTTAAAAGTTATTACCTTCAACTTTTAAAATCGTTTAGCTCCTAACTACTTGGCACAAACAGATTACTGTGTGTGAGGACTTGTAAGCAGCTATATGTTGAAGCTTGTTCTACCACTTTTATTAATCTTTGGCTTACAGTACTTACACATTTTTTATCATAATATCTCGTATTTAATGTCATTTGAAAGGGCACTATAATTTCTAGCTATCTATATGCTTAGGATTTCAATGGATAGATGATAAACTATTCTCAAAAATCTGCTTCTAAAAAATTGTTGTCGACGTATTCCAAAAAGGTTTATTACAATTTTAACTACCGTAAATACCTGTATGATAAAACTATTCTGATTTCAGACTAATCAAATATGTCTTAGTTTGAATATACATGTTTGAAAAGAGGGTTATTTCTGATTTTTAACATTTCTATTATGGGACTAAACATCCAAGATAGTTGAGGTAATCAGATTCATAATTAATTAATTAATATGAACATAGATACACTTTTTGTTCTCAAACTATAACAATACAGATTGGAGTTCGGATGACGGAAGTTTGGCTGACCTTTATTATCGTTTATTTGGCTGACCATTCATTATGTTCGTTTGACTTTGACCATTATTATTAGATTCGTTTGATTTTTCAGATTATCGGGTTCGTTTGATTTGGCTGACCATTCGGATTATCGTGTTCGTTGATTTGGCTGAATTTCGGATTATCGTTCGTTTGTTTGGCTGACCTTCGGATTATCGTTCGTTTGTTTGGCTCCATTCGGATACTACGTTTGAATTTGGCTGACCTTCGGATTATCGGGGTACGTTTGACCAAGGTTTGGCTGACCAGGGGTCGGATTATCGGGGTTCGTTTGACCGGGGTTTGGCTGACCAGGGTTCGGATTATCGGGGTTCGTTTGACCGGGGTTTGACTGACCAGGATTCGGATTATCGGGTTCGTTTGACCGGGGTTTGGCTGACCAGGATTCGGATTATCGGTGTTCGTGTGACCGGGGTTTGGCTGACCAGTATTCGGAATATCGGTGTTCGTTTGACCGGGGTTTGGCTGACCAGGGTTCGGATTATCGGGGTTCGTTTGACCGGGGTTTGGCTGACCAGGGTTCGGATTATCGGGGTTCGTTTGACCGGGGTTTGGCTGACCAGGGTTCGGATTATCGGGGTTCGTTTGACCGGGGTTTGGCTGACCAGGGTTCGGATTATCGGGGTTCGTTTGACCGGGGTTTGGCTGACCAGGATTCGGATTATCGGGGTTCGTTTGACCGGGGTTTGGCTGACCAGGATTCGGATTACCGGGGTTCGTTTGACCGGGGTTTGGCTGACCAGGATTCGGATTATCGGGGTTCGTTTGACCGGGGTTTGGCTGACCAGTATTCGGAATATCGGTGTTCGTTTGACCGGGGATTGGCTGACCAGGATTCGGATTATCGGGTTCGTTTGACCGGGGTTTGGCTGACCAGGATTCGGATTATCGGGGTTCGTTTGACCGGGGTTTGGCTGACCAGGATTCGGATTACCGGGGTTCGTTTGACCGGGGTTTGGCTGACCAGGGTTCGGATTATCGGGGTTCGTTTGACCGGGGTTTGGCTGACCAGGGTTCGGATTATCGGGGTTCGTTTGACCGGGGTTTGGCTGACCAGGGTTCTCAGATTATCGGGGTTTGGATGACGGAAGTTTGGCTGATCGGGGTTCGGCTAACCGGGGTTTGAATTATAGGGGTTCCACTGTACTATGAGCTGCAAAATTCATACAGAGTCAAATAATTTCCCTCGTTATTGAATACAGGCCAAAGCTTTTATCTGCATTCATTGGATTCTAATTCCAATATGAAAATAAATAATTCTTCAATCATACATAACTTAATGAAGAATTTTTATTTTCATCAACATTTTTTATTAGTTTTAAATACTGTAATATCCTACACACGAAATATTATTAACTGAGTTTACCTGTCGGTATATGTATGTTAAATTAATTCTATTGTATAGGTCAATGCCTTACTTTCTATAGTTTTTAGTTGAGGGTAGGTTACAAAAAACACGAGTGAAACGGTAAAAAAATAAGTGAAAAATAATTATGGTTTTTTAAATGATGCATCGTTGGTAAAGAAGTATTTAGTAAAAAATAAAATATTACCTTAACACCCCGGTTATCCGAACCTGTTGAGGTCACCGACCTCGTCATTAATTAAAAAGTACAAACCTTTAAAATCATAAATACAAATTGTTTGGACTACACATTTTTTTGGGGAAATTCCTTTTTTGCTTCTTAGCATGTCCCTTTGTAAATCATGCATTATAAACTCAATAAAATATATACATCGACTAAATAATAAAACTTTATTGTAATTATCTAAGATTACCCTAAGTATTCGAGGTTTTCTGTATCAGTGGAATCGTTTCCTAATACCTTTCTTAAGACGGCGGTCTACTCACGTCAAAATCCGCCTCTGAACGACAAAATAACATTGCCAAGATAGGTAAAACTAGCAGAGGTTTAAAATACTTCCGTTTTTGATCTCATTAGTTGTGTTAGCAATGTGCAGTAAATATAATTTGTTAGATGATAAAAAAAATACTTTCGCTGGCCTTCTTAGATTCAACAAAAATTTAGTTAGGGCTCCAATCTAAAAAATATAACCAAGTATTACAGTCCTGTATTTAAAAATGTTTCTTTTATAATACCAGAATGGATCATGACAGCGTAGGTATAAATTCTATCCTCTACCAAATATAGTATTAACTGCACTTGTTTAATTCAAATCACACGTTAAAACCTCGCTTTACATTTCACAGCCTATAATAGTGTCAAATTGGAGGAAAGCTATTTCTAAAAGTTAATTCAAGGAATCAGATGGAATAATCTTTTTAAATTGGGAAAATATTTGAGTTAAATGATGACTTGGATCTACTAGAAGGCCTGTTCAGGAGTCAAAGACGTGCGGTCACCGAGTTTGGAGTCAAAGACCTGTAAGCCAACATCTTATAACGGCCAGCCTTGCATGCAATTTTAAAGCGAATATATTCACATTGCCTGCTTATAAAAACGGAACAAGGCAGTAAAATAAATAAGAAGGTGAATGACTGGAGGATAGGAAAGCAAAGAACTCGTTGGGGCCGCCAAACCAGTCCGGTCCGACATTAACATGTGACAAATCACTTGGACTTTGATAGTTTATTTGAGGTTATATCTCAAGTGTACGGTAACAACACCCCCCACTGTTTCCATCCGTTCTGGGACTCCGGTGCTTAATAAGAAATGGGTTGTTTATTGAACATTTATACCCGAGTTGTAGAGAAGTTGATAAACTCTTATGTTTAATAGGAATTAAACCTTTGAGTACATGGCTAGAATACTGGTTTTTGCGTTGATTAAGAGCTAACCTTAGTATTTGAGAGATCACGGGTAAAATTCTCTGTCACCCGGGCAGTGGGACCATATTTAGACCCCGTACAACTCTAAATCTATTTAGTATAAGAAAGATTAAATATAGTTCAATTTTAATTTGGATAAGTGGAAACAACTTCAGGTATGAAGTGCATGCAGGTGAGCGATATCAACTATAGAATGATATAAAATGCATGCGGCTGAGCGGTATCAACTATAGATATGAAGTGCATGCGGCTGAGCGGTATCAACTATAGATATGAAGTGCATGCGGCTGAGCGGTATCAACTATAGATATGAAGTGCATGCGGCTGAGCGGTATCAACTATAGATATGAAGTGCATCTATAGATATGAAGTGCATGCGGCTGAGCGGTATCAACTATAGATATGAAGTGCATGCGGCTGAGCGGTATCAACTATAGATATGAAGTGCATGCGGCTGAGCGGTATCAACTATAGATATGAAGTGCATGCGACTGGGTGATATCAACTATAGATATGAAGTGCATGCGACTGGGTGATATCAACTATAGATATGAAGTGCATGCGACTGGGTGATATCAACTATAGATATGAAGTGCATGCGACTGGGTGATATCAACTATAGATATGAAGTGCATACGGCTAAGCGGTATTACCTTCACATATGAAGTCATATCTGTAGTTGATACGAAGTATCAGATATGAAGTATATTCTGCTATGTGGTAGAGTGTTTAAAAAATAGTTATATACGGCATGTGGAGTCGGCGACTAAAACAAAAACTTTAGACCATTTCTGGCATCAGTATTCTAGAATTGCTGCTATATTTCCTATTAGTAAGCAAGATATGGTGGTGGTGGTGAGATATGGTGTCTGATTTGAAAATGGTTTGTTTTCTCTTGTTAACGATGGGATTACGTTAATGTCAATCATTACACTATAACAATCTCATTTTATAAGCACACCTTTATCGATTGGATCGAATTAGTGATGCCTGGATATTTCCCACTTAAAAAATAACATGGTTATATATGAGTTCGAAGACAAAGACTTCCGATACAGCAGACTACTAGTTAATCGTTACAATTTTAAAAAGTTAAAAAGTGATAGGACAATGGATGATTCATTATAAGGTAGTTTAAAGAGTTTTTGCTCATGTAAAAGGATTTGAGTAGTAGGGCTTACTGTTTTCAAAACTTTTATCGACGCATTTTATACATCGCATACTCCATAGAGTATTCAGAATAAAGTAGCAGACTTGAAAATAAGAAAAGTAAAACACCGCAGCTTTTTTAGTTAAACAAATAAAAACCTCAACTGATCGTCCGACAATAATCCAACGTTGGGCCAACGACGTGTGCTGCTGGGGATGATTTATAATTATTTGCATACGTGATATTTGGACTTTTGGACACAAATAAACGGGTCCAGTGGACTGACACATACTTCTCCCTTAGGTAAATTAAAAAACTACATACTTTTATTAAAATTATCATATTATTTAATGGTTTTAATTTGATTTAAAACGTTATTGTTACAAAAACATAAAAGTATTAAAAAGAGAAAACACGTTCAAATAATTGTTAGAATTTTTTGGGACACACGCTCGCCCCGGGGTAATGCCAAACCTTTTCTGTGCGTTTATTGGATGATGTGACCCTAGACTACACTCTGCATAAGTTTCACGGAGAATGGTTGAGAAATAACCAAGAAATTGATTTTTCAATATTCCCTATAAGAATAATATTGGCCGCTCTCAGATAACATACTGAGTTCACAGCGCAAAGTAAATTTAAACAAAATGATTTGAGAGTTTAATTTAATGAGTTTATTTGAGCCAATTTAAATCTTCTCTGGAACATTTAGTCGTAGATTAGTGAATAAAACTTATAATTTGTTTAGATTTTTGAGCAGGTTTTAATGGAGGTGGTCAAACTATTTAAAACATGTATCGTTTTCTCAGAAAATTAAAAACATAACTCTTTGACATTTAAAAGCCCAGGACTTTTAAACCATTAGTTTTACAAATATACGGGTGGTGTCATATTATTTGGGACCTTTTACTATAAACCCTGAAATTTTAATCAAAATTATAGGATCGGATTTTGAATTTTTTTACATTTTTATGGGGTTTTAAGGTCCTAGTAACACAAACTATCCTTTAAAGTATAAAATTAAAAAAATGAATCTTCTGGATATATAGTGCACCGGTGTACCAAATTAAAAAAAAATAGGACGATCATTGTACTCTCGGGATTTTTACACAGACAGACAGACATCAGTACGAATACCACTCTTTCGATTCAGAGCCTGTCCTGTCTGGTGCCACGCAAAGTGACATCACGCCGAAGGGAGAGTTTCTCACAGTCACAGAGGTACTGAGGTTCTCCAACAATGAGAGCTTTGTGGACCAAACATGTCAGCACTCTGCATATGACATCCATGGAAGGTGCAGGACCCCCTGGAAGGTGATACACGGTCACGTTGGCTAAGACAGAACACAAACCAGAAGGCGCTGTTCTGAACCTTCTGTATCCTCCCCACATTCTCCTTCGAGATACTATTGCCATATGCAGGATTCTTCTTCTTTTGTGAATCTGTCAGACTGACAGGTTTCAACTGCACGACGCTCTCCATTTTTCTCTGTCCTGAGCATCTTCCTTCAGTTGCTGGAATCTCCTTCCTTTCTTAATATCGTCCAGTATTCCAATCCTTCTTCTCCCCCTTCCCCTTACTCCCTCAATCCTACCTTCCAAAATCCTTGCTTGCAGACAATTTCTTCGAAGTATGTGTCCCAACCAACATGCTTTTCTTCTCCTTACCGTTATTATCAGTTTCCTTTTCTCCTTCATTTTATTTAATACATCTTCATTTCTCATTCTATCCGTCCACTTCACCTTCAGCATCCTTCTCCACAACCATATGCAGGATAGCAGTATTGAAATACTGATAGAATCAGTGACTGCACAATCTGAACTTTTACTGCCTCAACAACTTTCTAAATCGGTACAGACCCCTTAATCTACCAACTGCACTTTGAATAGTCTGATTAATATCGTCAGAAAAGGAGAGATCACGATTCAATGTGACACCAAGAGTTTTGACTTTGTCACTAGTCATTTTGTTTTAACAATTTCTAACAATGTCTCGAGTCTGTTAGTAAAATTAATTTTAATGAAGGTAATATTTACCTACCTATTGTAAACTACAGTAACTTGACTATTGGATTGTATAAACTCAATAGTAAAGCTAAGTCAAAATTTCAATTCAAAATAAAAAAATGAGATCACACCTAGCAAGCTGGCGTCGTGAGTTGAGTGAATTTCATAGAACTTATATTATTCCCATCATAATAATCGAATAGTACAGAGTATGTAGGTTTGCTGCATACTCTGTACTACTTTGTTTTACATGGTATAAAAATTAAATTTAAAAGAACTATACGTAAATAAATTGAAACCCAATTTTTGGGATGCAACCCCTCCCCTCCTCAATGTAGTCCGATTGCGTTGCCAAACGAACTAACTCATCAGGGATGTTACAGAAAGGAACAACTCTACCAAATATTATAATAATCAGATTTCAGATTCAGATTTATAGTTAGATAAAATTTTGAATGGTCCAAAAAACATTTTCAGGGAGTTGAGTTATGAACTTCTATCCTGCTTCAGAGCTTAACTATCACCATGCGTGTCATGCAAATAGTTCAGTCAGAGGTCAATCGCTATCTTACTGTAAAAAAGTTTAATAAATTAATCTAAATATATAAAACAAAGTCGTCTTAGGTACACGCATTATAACTCGAGAACGGCTGGACCGATTTTAATGATCTTTGATTTTTTGGATTCTTCTCTGCTCCGGTCATGCTTAAGGCATATTCAGTTTCCATAAATTCAATTAGTTTCCATTTTATAGCGTTTTAAATTTCTAATGTTAACCTTATGGGGACTAAGTTTGTTTACAAATGTTCTACAATAAAAACATTTGATTTCTTAAGCTACAGCTGTCGTTTTACTTTCCATTAGCAATATGCTTTACTATCCAATGCCATCTGAATCATTCATATGTAAAACTATGGAGTAAATGTTTACTGTACAGAATGAACAGATTTATTCACCACGTTAATAGTTTACGGTTTTTGGGGATTATGTATTTATATTTTTTATTTTTTCGTCTGATTAAAAGTCACGTGTTTATAATTATGTCGGCCAAATAAAAAATAATTACGGTGTTTATACATATTACGTTTGTTATAATAATCAACTGTTGTATATCTTTCCTATAAAAGCCGTATTGCAGTTAGGTTTTGTTTGGTTTTAGGTTGGATTAGAAAAATTGTGAATCAATCCACTCAGATTTATTTGTTTTGTGGTGATGTTATTAATATGTCTTATTGTTTCAGTATTGTTATTACTATGCTACCCAGAAAATCTAATTTTTCACAACGAAGTCGTAATGCTATTCGACTTCAGAGCATGGGCCAATTTTAAAGTTAACACGTATTTACTGTTAGGCGTTACGAAGTTCGCCGGGTCAGCTAGTAATGTATAAACAAATCTTTGACCCCTGCTTTAAGAAATGAAGCATTTGAGGTGAGACACGATCCAGGAAAGAAGCAAAGTCACATCGGAAAGTTGACGAGATGGGAGGACCCATTGCCCGTCGTCCGTCGTCCGCCTTAGTACATAGCTAGACCGGGAAAGGCTTAGGAAGGAGTGATAACTTTGTTTACTAAACCTGTTATTATCAATCAACACAGAGTCAGTGCCAAGAGATACACTAATGGTGTTTTGGGCCAACAGGTCGGTGTATTTAGAAATCAAGTCATGGCGAGACCGACTGGCCAATTTCGTTTTCACCCAGATGATTTTAGAAGGGGTAAAACGAAAACTGTTTGTAAAGCTTCCAAATACAAATTCTCATTTCCTTGTTTAACTTTTAAACTTTTAACCGTTATGTGAAATTAATTTATAAAGTTCTAACACGTAATCGATTAAACCTAAAAATTATAAAAATGTTTTTGAATAAAAGTTCCCTTTCAAGTTTAACCTAAACTTCATGTAACTTGTGGAAAACTAAAATTTTAGTATAAGGACAGACCGTATTTTCGTAGGATATAACTTATAAACAGAGTAGTATTGAAGCCTAAGGGTAGTACTGGCACAAAAGTTTTGATTTTTTACATAAACTTGTTTTGTAATTGATAAAAATCATTTAAAATATTTAATAAAAATAGGTTTTGTATAACTTGATAAACAGTGAATCTTTTTGGAGTGAGTTTGTGACACCATCTGGTTTCAATTACGATTCTCAATTTACAATAAATTTTAAATTTGAGTCCCTTGAGTACATTTTTCTCAGGAAACACGAAAAATACCATTTTTTTAATTGGGGAGAAAGAAAAGCTGCACACTTTGACCCGGGCTTTTGATCAAGATCTGAATACAAAATATTTTATTTGCTTTTCAATTTAAAAAAAATGAATACTCTTATGTATATTTATATATTATACTGTAAAAAAAGAGAAGATGTTATATTGAAAACTAACAGTTTCTTTTTAGGAAAAAGGAACACAAACTTAACAAAATTTAACACGGGTGGGATAGGGCTTTGCCGACTCCCTCCTAAATAAAATAAAACCAAAATCGATATTTCATACTCGCCCAAGATCCATCTCGCTCAGGAATAAAACATTGTTTGCTAAAACAACCTGAATTGTTTATATTCAAAAAATATCCGAAAGAGAAAGAATTATTATTTTTTTACTATATCAATCTAGAGAACTATTATAGGAAAACTCAACATTTTCTTAATTTGTTGTCGGTGTCAAGACAATTTCTATGGAAGTTTCCTCGTAGTTTATCATTGTATTTTCTTCCTCTCTTGTACGTAGTGAGTGGCCTACATAGAGAAAGTATTATTTTAATTCAAATTTAAATTGGAATCGAAAATGGAAGTATTTAAGTTCCCTGAAACTAAAAAATAGGGCTGACGTTTGCCTATCTTTTCACTAAAAAAACTACTAAACACTCCGGGTTTTATTTGAAATATAATAAAAGGTTTAATTTTAAAATATATGTAAAATAAATTTTTATTTTATTTTTTTAATGGTAGTTCACCTTAAAAATTCCCATAAAAAACTAATTCATTAAAAACAACTTCAATGATAAAAAATTTAAAAACCTTACATCATATACAGTTTTGGTACAACATAAATAAATAAAACACACGTTTTTAAAAAACATGATTCATAAGATAAATGTACACTCTTATAAATTATTTTACTCAAGTCAAATATGAATTAAAAATTTAAATTCATATCTCAATACACAGTGTGGATAAATAATAAAAATAATGATTGAGAGATAAGACAAATTTTAATTTAGTTTGTTTTTAAGTTAATGTGTCTTACTAAAAAAAATTAAAGCAAATTCATATAATTATGGAGCATACTCAAGCAAGAAAAAATAATATTAATACTACATACTACGATGGAATATAACACGCAAAAATTATACTCGAGTATAAAAAATTAATAGTTTGTTCTACAAATGTTTGTATAATGTTTTTTTATGTTTATCAACTTCTGCTTGTTGATAATTTGTTATATGTGTGTGTTTTACACAATATTAATATAAATTTGGAAATAATAATGGAATGAAAAAATAGTAAATTCAGTTTATTTCCAAGTTAAAAACAAAATTTGAATGCGAAATTTAAATTCATATCTTAACACAACAAAGATAAATACTTAAAATAATGATCAAGATATCATGAGACTATAAATTCAGTTTGTTTCCAATTTATTGTATCTTTTAACAAAACTTGACTAATGCAACTTATCAATTCATACCTCAACATACAACAAAGATAAATATTGAAAATAACGATCAAGAGATCAGAAAACTATAAATTTAGTTCCTTATGACCTATATAGTTAATGTTTCTGTACTATTCTGCACATGAACCAACCTTCGTTTAAATATAATACATATAATTACTACATAACCGCTATTAATTACATTATAACTATATCGACATCACTAAGAAAGTCTGACGTCATCACGGGCTCACCTTGAACCTGACTTTGGTGTTTTGCTTCAATATCACGATTACATCAAGTATTTATTTCGTAATCCAAAGTTACAAGCAAGGAAGGTCATTGACATCTTTCGCTTACTTTATGACAACAATAGACATTCCAAGAATTTAGCATTCAACATTTAACTCATTGCAAAAGTTCTCTGTCAAAACTAGTCGTACAATTTTCAAAATTATAACACTTTTATAGCCACTTCATACTCAATTTTATCAGTAAGACAGTTATTGAAAATGACTCAGTTATTCCAAAAATGTCCACCAATATTTTTGTTAAACTTGACCTAGAATCCATTTTGTCTAGGACCATGATTCTAATCTTGACCTCATTTAAAGCAAGGCATTCCAGTTTTGTTTTTTACGAATTCCGGACTGTGTTTTAGGAATTTTTAACACTACGGATGCAAATGTTTACTCATGTAAGTTAACGTAGTTTGAAACTGTTGCTTCCGGATTGGAACAACTAATTATGGGAATCTTATGAAATTATATAATTTATTTGTATAAAAGATTATAGAACAATTATCTTACTGCTTCTGAAGAATCAAACAAGGCACTACGAGCAAATACCAACGAATCTGTGATTTCTTAATGAATGAAAATGAAATTTGAAGATGACGTACACACACAATTCGCTAGCTGTGCTTTGAACTTACACTATAGAACCTTCCCAGTTTACTGTAAAACCGTCACTAATCATTGTCCTCTCATAACTGTTTCATCGTAAAACTTTTATTTTAAATAAAAATTAAAGAAAATTAGTATTTTTAGGAACTATAACATACACAATATTTGGCGGCACTCACAAATAGTTATGTGACACAATTTTTGCTGCCAGGGAGAGTTAGACATGCTATGCTAGAGCAATACGCACCTTTGCAGTATATGGGCATGTTATAATAGACTAATTAACAGCTTTTTACACTATTTCATACTATAATTCACAATGAGTGCATTTGCATTATATATGCATGATATAATAGACTAATACTCACCTTTTTACTCTATTCCGTACTTTAATTGACAATAGGTACCTTTTGCACCTTAGGAATGCTATAATTGACGCAATAGGTACCTTTTGCACCTTAGGAATGCCATAATTGACACAATAGGTACCTTTTACACCTTAGGAATGCCATAATTGACGCAATAGATACCTTTTGCACCTTAGGAATGCTAGAAAGAACGCAACACGCACCTTAACAATGTATAGGCGTGATGTACTAGTCTAATATATACCTTTGTACTATAGGAATGCTATAATAGACTAATACGTACCTCTGTACTGTATATCATGCTATAATTGACGCAATATGTATCTTTGAACTATGTAGGTATGTAATCTTCCTGTCTGTTTTATTTCAATAGTCAGTTTTAAACAAAATGTTTGTTCTTTTAACTTTGCTAATGCCAATTATTTGTTTTGATGGCAATAAAATGTATTATTATCATTTTATTTACAGTTCCTCTTTTTATTTTCAACTAAAAGTATACGTACTTCTCTTCCAAAGAAATAAGAAACATAAAAAATTAAATCAATGCCGGTTAAAAAAATGTTATTACTTTTTATTTTAAACCCCCGAAAATGGAACTATATTGGCCTAAGCAACTTGAATTAGAAATAAAATAGCTGTTATTGATGAAAGACTTAAGTGTAAAATCGTTAAATAGTTCGAATTTTTGAACTATTTCATTTAATAAATGAAAACTTTCTTAAAAAATCGTTCAAGCAAAAAAAACAACCTAAACAAAAATAAAACTTAACAGAAATAAATATTTTGAAAGTCTACATACTGTGATGGACTAAATAAACGAAAAAACAATAGCAAGTTCATACGTTTTTTTCTAAAATGATCAGAATATTTTTTAAATTATTGAAATATTATAAAAACATAGTAGCAGCATATCTGCGTACTTATTAAATTACATAACGCTACAAACTAAGTTTCATCAAATGTTTAGAAATAGGGAAGTTATATAAATTTTATCCATAAAAATAACATGTAAAATAATTAAGCAGGTTTGCTGCCATGTTTTACAAAAAAAACAAATTTTTACAACAAATATTAGTAGACCTACACTGTATTAAGCTGTATACAAAGACTTATCACAGTGTTTAAGATAATAAGAGAGATATCAATGTTTAACTTTTCCCTATAAGATTAAGATCGTGGTTCTAAAATACAACAGACCGGTTCTGACTGTAGTTACGAATTTATACAAATTCAGTAACCAATTTATACAGAAAAAGGTTTCCAAATACAAAATTATTTTTGAGCTCATTTCAGGTGGTGGTAAAAATATAATATTTTAATAAATTATATATAAAAATCCTAAAATTACAATTTTGGTGTACAAACCTCCCTAACACTTTTCTGATAAACAGATCTGCTAGGTTTTTTAAATTAATCAAATATTTGCATATTTAAAAAACACGTAATCAATAAAATCAAAACTGGATTTTTCACCCAATCAGAAATTTCCTCAATGTAATTTGTTTATATTAAAAATTCTAATCTAGTCGATTGTTAGATTATATTAGAAGACTTACCTAACTAGTTGAACCTGGAAGGCACTACACTGGACTGACTTGGCCTGCGCTGTGCCCGGCTTTATAAAGGTTGTATCACGTGATCCACCCGTTAGCTATAAATGGCTTATTTAGTATCTAATATAGGGCTGTGGGAGGAGGGGGTGTTTTATGTGAGTAACTGTTCATTCTAAATGGAATACATCGTTTATAAATTACATTAGTTGTATTTTAGTTGGTATTATGTGTAACCAAAACCTTTTACACACGTACACACCAAAATTTGTTGTAAATATTTTACACTAAAATAAATAAAATTAGTCGTCTGTGTATTGTTTGGATCAATTATGATTTTTAAGGGTTTTTTACGTTTTGAACTGTAGGACATGGGTTCTCAAACTTCATCTACACAAGGACACCCATAATTAATTATGTATGTAATAGGAACCCCCTACAATTACCCCCCCCCTATTCTCCACCCCCATGACCCCTTAATTTTTTTAAAATTTATCATTTCGAAAGATGAATTATTTAATGAGGTACAGGTTAAAAAATATCTAATCTGTTGGTTTTGATAACTTTTTTTGATATAGTCCTATAGAAATATATTGAAATAAATAGGGCCTACCTACTGGAATAACATGACTCAAATAGCTTCATGAGATGTTACTTTAGTGCGCACACTATTGATATTTAGCGAATTTCCCATAGGGAAGAAGCTATTACCGTAGGTCTCATGGTAAGACCTAAGCCCGACACCATATTACTTTTTCTTATACGGGTGCATCAAAATATAGCGGTTAAAAATGTTATATCTATTTATATATGTGTTCGTGAACACGATAACTCTCGTAAAAATGGTCCATTCGAGACCAAATTTGGTAGATATGTGAAGTTACATTTACTCAGACGAGTTCGTAATCCAGATATATCGGTCAACGGGTAATTTAGGGGGTTTCGTACCCCAAAATTGGGGATTTTGCGTTTCTTATGTGCAATTTTTACATATTTTCATTTTCATTCAACCCAGGACAAGAAAAAATTAATATTTCACTTATTAGCCTATGTTTTTGGATAAAACTTAGTATTAAGTTTCAACTGGTTAGGAACCATCCATTTATAAAAATCATAGTTTATGTGTTTATTATAGCAGCTAACCTGTATACTCCTATACCATGTTCATAATATAGAGAATAGGCAAAATCCTTTATTTATGGACAGATGTTGATGAAACTTGGTATAAATGGTCAAAATAAAAATATTTTATGGTATAAAATATTTTTACAATAAGATACCTACTTAAGGTACCTACTTTCAGTATTCCTCACAGCAGGGAACCTGCATAATCTTTCCCATGTTAATATTATAGAGAATAAACAATCTCTCAATATTGATCGACATATATTGAAAAAACCTTGTCATATTATTATTATATTACAGATTTGTAAATTTGCTGAGTACGCAGATGTGCTGAGACGGGGGTATTTTTCTCTTTAGTCTGTACATTTTGGAGCATGTTTTGTATACTTTAATCTTATCCACGGGCTATTAAAATAATTTAATGAACTCTAAACAAACTTTGTTTTGAACTTTAATAGACCCATTTTTCAAATGTTTAATGATCTCTAAAGTAATTTAACAGAATAGAATAACCAGCAACCATGATAGTTTTTTTATTATTTTTTAAAATATTATAAATTAAAATTAATATTTTGCTTTAGTAAAATGTTATTTGCTTCTCAAAATTTATCTATAAAATCCAAGCCCACGATGATTCTCTATTAAATAAATATAAAATTAATTATACTACGACACGCTTACTTAGTTATTCTAAATACAAAATTAAAAAAACGATAACAAGTTACTGACACAAAATTTCAGCCTCCAAAAGTGAAATAATAATATACATCTTGATATTTAATGCTAATTAAAATAACATTTAAAAGGTCTCACACTTTAAAAATAGAAATTTCTTCCAGACATCCCCTAAAAAAGATTTGGAAGAGGTATCAAATTTTCGACCCTTACTAAAAGGGAGTAACAATCCCTTTTGCGTAGATTTTGTTGTCTGATGTGACCTTACGCAGTAAATTAAATTTCATGAAGAACGGTTAGGAAATAAGAAACCAATCAACTCAGATTGCTAAATTGTATGTTTTGAGCAGAATATAATGATGCTCAGGAAACCTATATTAAAAAAATAATTGTTTGTAAAACCCCATTTTGGGGTTAACCCCCAAACCCCCTAAACCCTTCCTCATGTTGTATTTTGTATCTAGAGACCCCAAACAAAAAAATACGATTTTGGGTTGGAATTATTATGTTACACCATGAGGACGACCGGAATACCCTCGTTTAGTGTAGGAAATTCGCCAAAAGAAGATGCAGGCGATGCAGGCTTTTAAGAAAAGAGTCCCCCATACCTGTTCCACCCCACCCCATAGAGGTGTACCCCATCACTGTCCCCTTAAGTTTCTATAAGGAGATTGCTATAAAACCTAAGAGGTATGTAGTAAAAGATGTGTTGTTTGGGGAGAGGGATAGACTTTGTGTTTGTTGTTTGGAGATGCATTAGTTTTGGATTAGAGATAAAGTGCTTTTACTAAATTTGTTAGTAAAACTTTTGCTTTTGTTAACAAGAGTTTACAAAAGTCATTAAAAACGTACCAGATTATAAAACTGGACTTGTTATCACACCAATAAGTTATTTACAATTTTCACGTGAAACGAATGTTCTGTTTAGTGTGTAAATTATACAGGGTGGCTAAAAAGTCTCTACTAAAAACACTTTTAAAATTGTATTAACACCAAACGTGTTAAGCCTAGAAATATGCATCTGCGTTGCCAACACATTTTCCTTATCTTACAGAGTTGACTTTTCCTTCTCGGCTTGCTATTGACCGCCTTCCAGATCTATTTTCTTTTTCACTGACTTTCAAACAGTTTACTAAAACAATTGCGAGGAACGTTCGGAAATTAAGTTCCGTTTTGTTGGTTCTAGTTGGTTCATGCGTAGACCTAAATGAAAGTGTATCGTGTACCGGCATACTTCGGAAACCTCTGTGTTCAGACAACAGGGAGAAGAAAACCTCATACAACCAAACCTAACAGATGATACAAAATTTCTAGGAATTACAATAGACAAGAACTTAAACTGGCACAAACACATGGATAATTTGCACAAGAAGTTGTCATCAGCACCCTTTGCATTGAGAAGAATAAGAAAGATTAAAAAACAAACCGATAACAATAACAGCATACCACGCTCTCTTTGCAAGCCATATCAATTTTGGAATAATAGCCTGGGGATCTACAGAGCAATTAGCACTAAGAAAATGCTAATACTACAAAAAAAGGCCTTGAGAATCATAGAGGAAGCACATTACCGGGACCACTGCAGGGAATTCTTTATAAACCCAAATCCTCACCAATACTTCCACCTACATCTTTGAAACAATTAAATTCATCAAAAACAAACCAAAAACTTTTAGATATGAGTGCCACAAATATAATCTCAGAAACAAATCAAACCTAAACTTAGAACAGCATAGGCTCCAAAAAACCAGCTCAACCCCACAAATCATGGGAACTAGGCTTTTCAATCTCTTACCAAACAATCTAAAATTAATAACTGACATTAACATTTTCACCAGATCACTAGAAAATTACCTCCAAAATAAACAATTTTACAACCTGAATGAATTTTATAACGACCATAATTTCCTAAATAGGCCCTAAATAAAATACTCACAGTAGGTAGGTTACCGTATGAAGCAGGAGAGATGGAAGATTCCTCGATCTTGATGACCGTGGAGAAGACAACGTGGTAAATGGTAAATTTCAGCTCTGTAGCTAACCTGTATGGTTCTATGGTGTGCTTTTGAAAATGTTTAAGATTATTAACTCGCCCGCCGCGTGTAAGGTTCGGTAAATGATGCGGCTTTTATCGGTAATGAACCTGTCTGATACTTTTAATAGTGACAGCAAAGTGTGTGAGTGGGTGCGAGAATTCAAAAGTGGCTGTGACAACGTCAGTGATGACAACCGCATCTGTAGGCCTTCTTTGGCTACAGTCGATATGGTGGCTAAAACGAGGATTCGTGAGAGCAAACAATTCTCAATACAATGAGTCCCGATTAACGAACCCCGAAATTACCCCGAGTTTTTCAAATCCCCATGAAACTTCCATAACACTCCATGTTAAATTAGCCCCTTTATAGCGTAGAATTTGGCTTATAACTCCAATTTAGAAATTTATGGCAAAAATCACTGGAAATTATTACACATTTATGAGCTTTACACATAATATAAATTGTATATTTCAATTGGAGATAAAATTCTCAAGCTGGTTAGCGTAGAGAAGACAAAAGATAAAACAAGAGCAAAATTCAAACAACCTCAGGCTGTATTGGCTATTAATGCTTTGTTGACATTCAAAACAACAGAATCAGTCATTTAATCGTCTGTTTAAAAGCGCCTGATGATTTGGGCCATTAGATCTCATCCGCAGAAACAGCTGGTGCGGTCAGTAAACCGAGAGTACCGTAGAGTACCGTAAACGATGACCAATAACTTGCATCCACAGAAACAGCTGGTGTGGTCAGTAAATCGAGAGTACCGTAAACGATGACCAATAACTTGCATCCGCAGAAACAGCTGGTGCGGTCAGTAAACCGAGAGTACCGTAAACGATGACCAATAACTTGCATCTACAGAAACAGCTGGTGCGGTCAGTAAACCGAGAGTACCGTAAACGATGACCAATAACTTGCATCCGCAGAAACAGCTGGTGCGGTCAGTAAACCGAGAGTACCGTAAACGATGACCAATAACTTGCATCCGCAGAAACAGCTGGTGCGGTCAGTAAACCGAGAGTACCGTAAACGATGACCAATAACTTGCATCCGCAGAAACAGCTGGTGCGGTCAGTAAACCGAGAGTACCGTAAACGATGACCAATAACTTGCATCTACAGAAACAGCTGATACGGTCAGTAAACCGAGAGTACCGTAAACGATGACCAATAACTTGCATCCGCAGAAACAGCTGGTGCGGTCAGTAAACCGAGAGTACCGTAAACGATGACCAATAACTTGCATCCGCAGAAACAGCTGGTGCGGTCAGTAAACTGAGAGTACCGTAAACGATGACCAATAACATGCATCTACAGAAACAGCTAATGCGGTCAGTAAACTGAGAGTACCGTAAACTATGACCAATAACTTGCATCTACAGAAACAGCTGGTGCGGTCATTAAACTGAGAGTACCGTAAACTATGACCAATAACATGCATCTACAGAAACAGCTGGTGCGGTCATTAAACCGAGAGTACCGTAAACTATGACCAATAACATGCATCTACAGAAACAGCTGAAGTGGTAAGTAAACTGAGAGTACTGCAAAAGATGGTCAATCACTTCCATCCGCAGAAATAGGGTATGCGGTCTGCATTATAAGTGCCACGTTTTGTGACCAAAAACCTCTATCCGCATAAACAGCTGCTGTGATCAGTAAACTCAGACGTGGGCAATAACTTCTATCGGCAGAAACAGCTGATACAGTCAGTAAACTGAGAGTAGGCCTACTACAGTATGACTAATCATTTTCACAGTAACATCTAAAGAGGTAGGTAAGCTGAAAGTACCACAATAGTAGGCCAATTTTTTCTATCCGAAAAAACAGTTAATGAGGTCAGTAAACTAACGGCACCACTATAGATGTCCAATCACTTTCATCCTCAGAAACTGCTAACACGGTCAGCAGAATGCAGGCATCGCGATAGATGACCAATCACTTTTATCCGCAGAAACAGCTGATGAGGTCAGTAAACTAACGGCACCACTATAGATGTCCAATCACTTTCATCCTCAGAAACTGCTAACACGGTCAGCAGAATGCAGGCATCGCGATAGATGACCAATCACTTTTATCCGCAGAAACAGCTGATGAGGTCAGTATACTAAGGGTACCACTATAGATGTCCAATCACTTTCATCCTCAGAAACTGCTAACACGGTCAGCAGAATGCAGGCATCGCGATAGATGACCAATCACTTTTATCCGCAGAAACAGCTGATGAGGTCAGTATACTAAGGGTACCACTATAGATGTCCAATCACTTTCATCCTCAGAAACTGCTAACACGGTCAGCAGAATGCAGGCATCGCGATAGATGACCAATCACTTTTATCCGCAGAAACAGCTGATGAGGTCAGTATACTAAGGGTACCACTATAGATGTCCAATCACTTTCATCCTCAGAAACTGCTAACACGGTCAGCAGAATGCAGGCATCGCGATAGATGACCAATCACTTTTATCCGCAGAAAACAGCTGATGAGGTCAGTATACTAAGGGTACCACTATAGATGTCCAATCACTTTCATCCTCAGAAACTGCTAACACGGTCAGCAGAATGCAGGCATCGCGATAGATGACCAATCACTTTTATCCGCAGAAACAGCTGATGAGGTCAGTATACTAAGGGTACCACTATAGATGTCCAATCACTTTCATCCTCAGAAACTGCTAACACGGTCAGCAGAATGCAGGCATCGCGATAGATGACCAATCACTTTTATCCGCAGAAACAGCTGATGAGGTCAGTATACTAAGGGTACCACTATAGATGTCCAATCACTTCTATCCTCAGACAAACCCGCAGAAACCACTGTAATTATAAGTTGTGATGTACCGAAGTAGGTGAATAATTATCCAGAACTCTGATCTTGACACTAGTTTTACAAAATGAGTTTTTGCTATCACGATTTCATATGTAAATTATCGTGAAAATAAAAAAGTAGCAGCGTCTTCATTTGTGAATAATTGAAATTGTTCGTTCTAACCTAAAATTACAGTGACAGCATTGAGACAAAACGATGGCAATAAGGAAGTTGATTGTTTATCAACAGGTTTCTGTTTTGACTGTTGAGTAAATAGCTAAATAGACTAATCGATTCTCTTTGCCTATGGCCTAGTGTGTCATTCACCCGGTCGCGACTGGTGACAGCCGTCTGTTACTCGTTACTCGTTACAATGATCGTTTAATGCATCGTTAACGATACTATTTAAATTTCATTGAATATTTAAAGATAATGGCGATTTTATAAACTGTTTTACTTGTAATCTAGGCTATGTATAGCAGTGAACTAGTTTCATCCGCAGTTTTATGTGACCTATAAGACACTTAGATTAATAGCCTCCACCTGTAGACTAAATATAAGTGTTGAGTGTTAAGGTATTAAGTGAATGTTGTAACGGAAGAGGAGAGTGCAAGAGTGGCCAAGTGATCTGTACTGAACAACAGAGATTGCAACGACATATGAGTATTCAAAAATACGTGCTCGTACACGAAGATTGTTTTACAGGTCTTTGAGCTCATCTGAATAAATCTCTTATTACTCATTTTTACGTGGATACTGGTTGAGTGCAATAGTAAACAAGTGATCTGTGCTGAGTATCAGAGGCTGCAACGACATACGGGCATCAATCACAGGATGTGGCTCTAAAACGGAAATAGTTTTAGAGGTCTTTGAGCTCATCTGAACAAATTCCTTGTTACCCATTTTCACATAGATATTGGTTGAGTGCAGTAGTAAACTAGTGAGTGATCTGTAGTGAATTACAGAGGTAGCAACGACATATGAGTAATCACAAGGGCGGGGCTCTTACACGAAGATAGTTTTAGAGGTCTTTGAGCTCATCTGAACAAATCCTTTGATACTCATTTTTACATAGATATCGGTTGTGTGCAATAGTAAACAAGTGAGTGATCTGTAGTGAATTACAGAGGTAGCAACGACATATGAGTAATCACAAGGGCGGGGCTCTTACACGAAGATTGTTTTAGAGGTCTTTGAGCTCATCTGAACAAATCCCTTGCTACTCATTTTTACGTAGATATCGGTTGTGTGCAATAGTAAACAAGTGATCAATGCTGAGTAGAGGGGGTGGTAACTATATACGTATATCAATCAGGACGTCGCTCTCAAAAATAATGTTAGAGATCTTTAAGCAATTCTGAATAAACAACTTGTTACTTATTTTCACCTTCATGGCAAGTGACCAAGTGGTTTGTCCTGAGAAGCACTGGTTACGACATACGAGTATAAGGACGTGGCTCTTAACATGGAAATAGTTTTAGAGGTCTTTGAGCTTCTCTGAAAAAAACGCCTAGCTAATTTTCACTTGGAGTAATAAACAATGATTTTGGAATAGCACCCGACCCCTAGCACTTTCTGTCAACTTGGAAATGTTACTCTACCAACTGGCCTGCATTGTAGCACGACTAAAAGACATAGAACGCTTTATGTTTAAGATTTCCTTGTATGATTTCTCACGAAAATGTTTATCAATAAATGCCTGATTATTAATCACCTGTTTGTATTATCCTTTTCCTGGTATTTAGTAAGCGTAGCTTGGTCTGAGGTTATTTTCCGTAGGTCTTTTACTACGACACATGCATTTTGTACATCAAAATCACCCATTACAGTGATTATGACATCAATAACGGTATAAGTAAAATGTAAAATACCTCCACAACAAACAAAAAAATCTAATACTTTCTTACCATCTTTATTTAACAGATCTACCAGTATGAAATGTATTTTATACAAAATTACAAAAATTACCAAAAACCCTTCAGGACTTCAGGATATGGTTTATGGTTTATTCTTTTTTTTGTGCTGTGGTGATGTGAGTGCGAATTTTTGATTAGTATTCCTTGTAAGTTTTTTAACTGCTTTTTTCTTTTTTTTTGCTTTCCCTAAAGAAATATTACTATCTTCTCACGACTACCCTACTAGTATTGTTTCTTGTATGATGTAAAATTATATATAATTTGTTTTATTTTTTTTTTTTGTTTTTTTTTTTTTTTATTTTTATTTTTTTTTTTTACGACACTCGTTTCATCCCATTAACGTGATTCCACAAATGTAACAGTAAAAAACTAAAAAATCTCTACCCAAAATTTTTTCTTTCTTACATGTTTTTTAAAAAATCTTTTATAACCTTAACTTCATTACAATTATTTCACAATTTTTTTATCTGTTTTTATGAGTTGGATTTTTTGATTAGTATTCCTTGTAAGTTTTTTAACTGCTTTTTTCTTTTTTTTTGCTTGTAAGGCCCATTGGACCACTTCAGTCAAATAATAAATATCTCATCTTCTCGCCCTTAATCGTACCCTCTCCCAGTACTGCTTCATTCTCTGGGACCGGGCAGCCCGCTCAGCATCTGAAATAATTTGGTTTGGCATTCTACGGGTAATTTCTTTGAATCTGATGTTATGATTTCTTATCTCTTTTAGCTTATTTGATTTTGTTGTTAGATCATCCAAAGTAAGGTTCAATTCCTCCAAGTCCTTTTTGACCTCCCGAATCCAAACCGGACCAGTTCTGAGTTCCCACATGTACTCAACTAATTTTCTCAGGATTCTTGTTTGAGGAGTTCTCAGGATATGTCCCAGAAAGGAGATTCTCTTCTTACGAATTGTATCGGTAACTGGTTCAATGGTTTTATATACTTCTCTGGTTGGTAATACTCTCCAGGAACCATCTATGAATATTTTTTTACCAATACATGTTCTGAGCAATCTTCTTTCCAAAGTCTGGACCTTTTTGACCCTATTTTTCTGACTGAGCTTTGCCAAGGTTTCGCTGCAGTAGGTGATTTTTGGCTGCACTACTGTTTTGTAGTGCCTTATTTTGGTGCCAATGGACAACGACTTTTTGTTGTATGTGCCTCGGGTACATTTTTGGGCTTTGAAGAGCTTTTTGGAACGCTCTTCCCAAGTATATTGTAACTGCTTTAATAGTAAATTTCATCACTAAGACGAAAAACTAGCGTTTTGATACAGGCACAACTTAAACTAAAATTAAAGTTTAAACTTCCTCGTGGGACACTGTGTATTTGTACCCCTTTATAAAGCAAAGTGTGAAGGACATTTCTTTCTCGTTAATGTTGTATATTTGTATAACATCCTCTTTTAGACCGAACGGGTTCTCTGCCACAGTTGGTATCGAAGTAGTCCATGTTGCCGGAGCACCGCCTCCGGTGAAGTTCTAACGGCAGCTAACAAACAAAACACCACAAAAGGATGTTTTGACACTTTATAACTATCTACCGAAAATGATAAGAATTTTCCTATATCCTCCATACTTAACGGTTGGTTTGCTAAAAAACACTTAAGTAGTTTATGACCTTGAGCTTTAAAAGGGGCATTTGTCAAATGACTGGATTTAAAACCACATTCAATCTGATTACAAATTATACAACTGTTTGTAGCAATACAAGTAGTTGACCTAACTAGGAAACGACTTTAAGCATCGTTGTGTTTACCAATGTTTGATGATAAACGCAAATGGTTCAATAGTTATTAGTGTGAACCGACGAAACAAATCCAAAGAAGATTCCTATTCTAAACATCCATGGTATAATCCTTTCATCCACTAAGCGACACCGCTATTTAAACGACTATTTATATTTTAGACCAGATTTTACATTATTACAACGTGTAACATATTTTTTAACTGATTTTAAGACTGCATAACACAGACAAATAGCAAATAAGTCTTTACGATTGCCAGAGGTGTTCCTTCTATCGTTACAATAGTGTATGCAACTCATTAAGGGTCCACATAGTGTACACCAGTGCGTGTATGCATTCCCCCTTATTCCCAGGGTGCACTGGATAGCGTATGCAACTCTCATACGACTTCCCAGGGTGTACCACATAGTGTATGCAACTCTCATACGACTTCCCAGGGTGTACCACATAGTGTATGTGACTCATATGACTTCCCAGGGTGTACCACATAGTGTATGCAACTCTCATACGACTTCCCAGGGTATACCACATAGTGTATGCAACTCTCACACGACTTCCCAGGGTGTACCACATAGTGTATGTGGCTGCAACGGATACTGTGTGTGATTCTCTTATGTGTTTCCAGGGTGCACCGGATAGAGTTTCCGACAGTCATACCACTTCCCAGGATGCACCATATAATGTGTGCGACTCTCACACTACTTCCCAGGGTGTACCAGATTATGTATACAACCTAGGATGTACCGGATAGCTTAAGCGTTCTCCATGCAATTGTCATGGCTTAACCGGATTTCGTGGACCTTGAACCCTCAGGCTCTCAATCGACTCCCAATGGTGCACCGGATAGCGTATAGTTTCATACGCTATCTAGTACACCCTGAGTAGTTGCACTCATGGTGCTCCGGATAGCGTAGGCAACGGCCAAGAGTGCACCGGATAGCGAGGGTGACTTTCTATATGACTGTCACAGATGCACCGGATAGCGAAGGTGATACGACAAACACAGATGCACCGGATAGCGAGGGTGACTTCCTATATGACTGTCACAGATGCACCGGATAGCGAGGGTGACTTCCTATATGACTGTCACAGATGCACCGGATAGCGAGGGTGACTTCCTATACGACTGTCACAGATGCACCGGATAGCGAGGGCGACTCTCTATATAACTGTCACAGATGCACCGGATAGCGAGTGTGACTTCCTATATGGCTGTCACAAATGCACCGGATAGCGAGGGTGCCTCCCTATTTGACTGTCATAGATGCACTGGATAGCAAAGGAAATGAACACTCCACGCGATTGCCAGAGAGAGGTCAGTGGTGCTATGGAATGCCCCGAATACTCGAGTACTACAGTTGAGTCGGGCTAAGCTTGTTATCTTGAGTACCTTGTTAGCCCTTGATTCTCTCCCCCTCTTTCCTTCTCTTTCACCTGCGTTTCTCCCTTAATGTGTTCCCTCATATTTTATTGACGCGCTTTACCTGCGACAGTTGCCATTTCGGAAGCGTGATAAATGCCAAATTTATGCGATCGCTGGGGCTATTAATTAATACATTTCTAGGGGCGAAAGGTGTAACGGCTTAATAGGGCGTGATGGAAGAACTTTTAACACCAACAACAAACATTATCGCGTATCTAGATGAAAACATGATGAATTGGCCATCGGAAACGGCTTAATTCGAAGCGTGTTATTGTTTTGGATAAAGGACTGATGCTTGGCAATTAACGTACAATTTGTAACTCTTGATTTATTAGTTCTTGATCGGTGTATTAGGACCGAGTGGAAAAGTTGTTTGAGGATGATATGCATTAAGGAAAACACTGAAATGTTGGGACACGATTGCAGATTAAATTATATTAGCAAACCAACTCATTTTTAGTTTAAGGATTAACTATTTGAGTGACAGCTTCTTTTTGATGTACCCAATTTTAAGTCCTGAACAAGGTGGTACAGGGCGTTGTATATGGTAATAACCGCATGAAATGTTTCCTCTTGCATCACAGTAACAGGTAAACAGGTGGTAAAGGGTGTTGTATATGTGGTAATAACTGCATGAAATGTTTCCTGTTACACCACAGTAACAGGTAACAGGTAACAGGCAACAGGTAACAGGTGGTACAGGGCGTTGTATTGGGTAATAACCCCACAATATCTTTCCTGTTACACCACAGTAACAGATAACAGGTGGTACAGGGTGTTGTATGTGGTAATAACCGCATGAAATGTTTCCTGTTACACCACAGTAACAGATAACAGGTGGTACAGGGCGTTGTATGTGGTAATAACCGCATGAAATGTTTCCTGTTACACCACAGTAACAGGGAACAGGTGGTACTTTTATTAGCGAATTTCCCATAGGGAAGAAGCGTAGGTCTCATGGCAAGACTTAAGCCCGGGACCTTGTTATTTTTTCGTCTTTAGGTGCTCAGAGGCCATCAACAATAAACAATTAAAATTTATGTTTATATATATCCCTGTGAACACAATAACTCGTAAAAATGGTCCGATCGAGACCAAATTTGGTAGAGACGTGTATTCCTACATTTTCTCGGATGAGTTTGTAAACCAGACATATCGGTCAATTGGAACGGGTAGTTTGGGGGATTCTGTACTCAAAGATTGGGTTTTTTGAGTTTTTCAGATGTAATTTAAAAGATTTTTCAATTTTATTTTTCACCGTTAGAATCAGCTTAAAAGACTACACAATTTAGAGACTTAAAGTTTTTATCTATCTCTAACGGTTACCGAGATATTAAAAATCTAAACACAGTACGTTGTATTTTGGAACTCCAATGTTAATCTTATGGAGGAAAATTAATATTTCACTTATCAATCAATATTTTTGGATTAAACTTGGTATTTACCTTAATGTGGTTTAGATTCATCCATTCATGCTTAAAAATCATAGTTTATGTGTTTATTATGGCAGCTAACCTGCATACTCTTTTCCCATGTTAATCATATTATGGAGAATAGGCAAACTCCTTTATTTATGGACAGATGTTTATGAATCTTGGTATATGGTCCAAATAAAAATAGTTTATGGTAAAAATGCCTACTTTCAGTGTTCCTCAAAGCAGCAAACCTGCATACTTTTTTCCATGTTAATGTTACGGAGAATAGGCAAATACTCTAATTTATAAACAGGTATTGATTGATCAATCTTGTCATATAATTATATTATTATTGCCATATTATTGATTTGGAAATTCGCTGAGTACGCAGGTCTGTTGCGACGGGGTGTTTTAAAAACACAAACTCAGTATTTACAAACAAAACAATTATAAATCGAAATCGTTACAATCAGCTGATTGGATTTTCTATAATCAGGAACAGCTGATCGGCCAATGCTATGAGAGGACTACGTAACACGGTAACAGACAGCTGTTTTTACAACATGACACAACCTGTCATTGTTAGCAGTTAATGTCGTGGTGGTGTCTTACTCAACAGTTTTCAGTGTTATGTTTTGGCCTAGTTATATAAAAATTATCGTTTCGTGAGTAATTTATCAAGTGGTGTGTCTTGTGATGTTGTTTGATCAATGGAAATGAGAAATACGTTTGTTTTTACAATGACAAAATAAGGTAATAATAACATTAATGTTATTATAGGAATATTAAGTGAATTGATTTCTAAAAATCACTTAAAACTCTATTAACCTAAAACTTGTAAGTTGTACTGTATTTATTTTGTCAATTAAAAAAGCTTAAAAAACTACACAATTTAGTTCCTTAAAGTTTTTCTCTATCTCCAACGGTTACCGAGTTATTAAAAAATCTAAACACAGTACGTTGTATTTTGTGACTCCAATGTTAATCTTATGGAGGATAAGGAAAAATTAATAAATCACTTATCAATTTATATTTTTGGATAAAACCTGATATTTAGCTTCATGTGGTTGTGATCCATCCATTTATGCTAAAAAATCATAGTTTATGTGTTTATCATGGCAGCTAACCTGCATACTCTTTTCCCATGTTAATCATATAGAGAATAGGCCCACTGCTTTATTTATGTACAGATGTCAATGAAAGTTGGTAAAAATGTTAAAAATAAAATTTGTTTATGGTAGAAACGCCTACTTTCAGTGTTCCTCAAAGCAGCAAACCTGCATACTCTTTCCCATGTTAATCTTATGGAGAATAGGCAAACTCTCTTATTTTTTACGGATATTGATCAAACCTGTTATATATTATTATTGATTTGGAAATTTTCTGAGTACGCAGGTCTGCTGCGACGGGGGTATTTTTTCTTCCATTTACACCAAAAACATTTTTACTGACAACAAGTGGCTTTATGCTTTTTGGAAAAGTTGCTAAACCCAAATGGGTATTCCGGGACTTGAATCCCTCTATATCGAAGTCCAACACGCTAACCACTAGGCTAGCAAGACACCCTCGTGAACTCGTAGAGGACATGGAGCTTTTTCAATCTCTTAAGAAATAGACATTGACTTTTAATGATATTTATTTGTCCGGTTGAAAACAAATGATCTTTGCTGTCTTGTTCATTTTACACGCAGATTTATTGACTAATTTTAATGAATGCATGACTCTTGAACTTGCTTTCCTCCTCATAATAAATGTGCAGATTTATTCCGCACAGGCTCCCGCTAAAACGAACTCGTTTTTACCTTTTCAACTTATTTTTTTATTTACGATTTTATTTTGCTACTATCCAAACAACCCATCAACCCAACTAAATAAGACATACTTCAACCCATATTGTTTATCCGTGTAGGACTATTTGAAATAACTGTAAAGTGATATGGGTGAGCGAAAAGTGATTTAAGTGGGGAATTATGGATAATGGACAATGGGCCCCTATTTTTTTTTCTTTTTAGGAGTTTTGCTATTTATTGAAGCCTGGCTCATTAAGAACGTTTTGATATAAAACATTATATATATTATTTATACAGGGTGTTCATTAAAGTTGGGGACAAACTTCGAGGGGTGATAGTACTCATCAAAATACACAAAAGATTTCCTATAAATATATGTCGAAAAATCCTTCGTTTAGCCGCTAGCCGCCATTTTGTATTTTATACAAAAAACTTTATATATAAAGAACTATTTAAGATACAGAAACCAAACATTGCACACATATTTATTGGCCAAAGAGAAAAATATTCTCAAACTATCATTAAGTTTGCTTTTATATTTTCAAAATGGCGGTGGTTCTTAAAGTTAATGGTTTTTTGTTATTTAAATTACAATATTTTTAACCGCCGTCATTTTTAGAATATAAAAGCAAACTTAATGATAATTTGGGAATATTTTTTTCTTTAGCCATAAAATATGTGTGCGAAGTTTGGTTTCTGTATCTTAAATAATTATTTATATACATAACGTTTTTTGTATAAAATACAAAATGGCGGCTAGCGGCTAAACGAAGGATTTTTCGACATATGTTTATTAGAAAAATTTTGTTTATTTTGATGAGTACTATCATCCCTCGAAGTTTTTCCCCGACTTTAATGAACACCCTGTATATATTTTTTATTCATAAACACCCCGTTATCTTAAAAACTATTAAAAATAGATACTTAACATTTTTACAAAAGATTAATAGCACTTTTTTACATTGATAGACGCAAAATTATAATACAAGTATGAACAGATTCTGATTTTGCGTCCATATCTACATAAATATATGTTAAGTATGCAGTAGAAAATTCCAATTTCAAATGCCTACTATCAGTAGTTCCAAAGATAATAGGGCATATATAAAGTAGAAATAACATGCGTGGTATATGGAGTTCCACGTCCAGTAATACTTTTTTATTGAACTAACTAAACTAATAACTATAACTAACTATAATAGAGTTAGTGGTACAAATTTACTTCGGAAAAGATTTTCTGAGCATACAAATGTCAACCTTTATTTCGGAAGTTTGTGGGTAAAAAAAGGTTGAGATACACCTAGTCTTGTGATGAATTAATTCTTAAATTTTTAATATATAAATTTATAGTTTATAAATTAATAAACAGCGTTCGAAAAATTGACACATACTTTATCCCATTAAGAGTAAAGCTCATAGATTTTGAGCTTTTAGTTTTAGAGGCATACGGGCGATGTAATATTATTGGGGACCTTACCTATAAAACATATAGTTAAAAGAAATCATTGGAGTGGATTTTGAGAAATTTGTATTTTTTTCATTTTTAAAGGGTTTTAAGGGGTAAACTTACCTTAAAAAAATTTAATGGTTTGTATTAAATTAAGACCCTAGCTTACTGGAAAATTTGTTCATATCGTTGCAAGGAATCGATCACCAAAGTTTATTACTCTTATTTCGAAACACCATGTATGTTTAAGCTACATGTGTGACTCTTATGGAGTCACATAGAATTGAAAATAGTTTATTTTCCAGTCAGATCATACAAGATGGTGACTTATAGCCTCTGGCTAAATGACGATACTAGTGAAGAAATACTTGGCAACAATCAGAAACATCAAACATCTCAAAGGTCAGGGATAACTAGGAAAGTAAAAATGTAAAATATCCCCCCAGGAGCAGAACTGCATACTAAAGGGAACTTCCATTGATTTTTGAATTACTTGATAAAAACTAAGCTTCGTTATAGGTTAAGCCATGTAATGTTTCCGCAATATGTTTATGAAGAAGGTACATCAATTTGTCTACTGTCTATCGTCTATTGTCTATTGTCTATTGTCTATTGTCTATTGTCTATTGTCTATTGTCTATTGTCTATTGTCTATTGTCTATTGTCTATTGTCTATTGTCTATTGTCTATTGTCTATTGTCTATGTCTATTGTCTATTGTCTATTGTCTTTTGTCTACTGTCTATTTTCTATTGTCTTTTGTCCACTGTCTATTTTCTATTGTCTTTTGTCCACTGTCTATTTTCTATTGTCTTTTGTCCACTGTCTATTTTCTATTGTCTTTTGTCCACTGTCTATTTTCTATTGTCTTTTGTCTACTGCTGTCTATTTTCTACTGTCCGTTGTCTATTTGCCGTTGATATGAATAAATAAATAAATAATTAGTGTTAGATACCGGAAGTGAAATATGTTTAGGAAGTAAAGTGTTGTAACAAAAGGATATAGTCTATAAAAGGGGTAGAACCACACTTAAGTCAACAGGTATGATGGTTAACAATGCATGGAGTTGGCGCGTGGAAGCAGGAGCACTGTTCTGAATGTTGCATGGCCACCTGGCTTGTAAACCTTGCCCTCAGCCCCTCACCCAGCTGATCAACAGCTGATCTAAGCCAATTGTTGCTTTCGATAAAGCCTTTTTAGCGAATTTCCATAGAGTAAAAGCTATGACCGTAGATCTCTTGGCAAGACCTAAGACCGGGACCATTATTCAGTATATTTTATAGGACTTTTCCAACGCGTCTGTTTTTTTAACTACACAACGTTTCTGGATGTGGAGAAACTCCCCCCGTTTTCAAATGATTACCTAATAATTTACATTGAAATTTTAAAGTTTAAGTTACAGATATTAACTATATCTTGTTGTCAATAATAATATACGTATATATCCTGCACAATACAAAAACTATCTTTATAACGAAAAAATAACCACAACACTCCGCCTCCGAGCTAGCGGGGCGACACAAGATAGCGTGCGCTCCGTTGGAGCAATACCGGGACCATACCGGGACAATGTAACTTTTTAGTTTTGAGTTGTATAGAAACCAAACAAACACAACAGTCGTTAACAATTTGATGTATATACACATACATGTATGTGTCCGTGAACACGATATCGTAGAAGTGAACCGATCACGACCAAATTTGGTAGAGACATGTATTCCTACATTTACTCAGACGAGTTCGTAATGCAGATATATCGTCAATAATAATGAATAATCTAATCTAAGATTAGATGATTGAAATGTCAACCTACCCAGGTAGGTATTTTAAGCCAAGTATAAATGAGAAATGAGTGTAGGATGATTGTGGCGCGATCTTGTAGTCTTGTTACTGACTAAGGCTGACATGTTCCTTAGACAGGACTGTTAATTAATAGCCCAACAGCCGATGGCAACTGGGACTTACAGTTTAACGTAGAATCCGAACCACGACCTCTGAATTACGAATTGGTCTAATTACGAGGATGGTATTTACGGATTAACGTAGTATTCAATAGTGCGGACGTTAATCCACACAGAAAACACTACATTCACTGACCATCGCTCACAGCAATCCACGATTCGTGACCTCCAAGTAGCTGGATTACAAGACGTCGCCACCGTCCCAGTCAATAATCCAGATAATCCAGTCAATCGAAACGGGTAATTTGGGGTTTCATCCCCAAAATTGGTTATTTGCGTTTTTCGCATGTAATTTTGAAATATTTTTCATTTTTCCTTGACCAATATTAACTCAAAAAGCTACACAATTTATTATCTTAATGCTTTGCTCTATCTCCAATGTTTACCGAGATATGAAAAAGTCTAAACACAGTAATTTGTATTTTGGGGTTCCAATGTTAATCTTATGGAGGATAAGAACAAATTAATATTTCACTTATCAATCTATATTTTTGGATTGAACTTGATATTTAGCTTCATGTGGTTGAGGTTCATCCATTTATGCTTAAAAATCACAGTTTATGTGTTTATCATCGCAGCTAACCTGCATACTCTTTTTCCATGTTAATCATATAGAGAATATGCCCACTGCTTTATTTATGCTAGAAATGGCTACTTTCAGTGTTCCTCAAAGCAGCAAACCTGCATACTCCTTCCCATGTTAATCTTATGGAGAATAGGCAAACTCCTTTATATATGAACAAATGTTGATGAAAGTTGGTGTAAATGATAAAATTAAAAGAATTAATTAATGAAAGGCCTATTTTCAATGTTCTTCATAGCAGCAATTCATATCACCTGCACACTGCATCCCATGTTAATCTTAAGGAGAATAGGCAAATAATTCTCATATTTATCGACAGATATTGATCAAACCTGTCATATATTATTATTATTATATTATTGATCTGGAAATTCGCTGAGTACGCAGGTCTGCTGCGACAGGGGTATTATACATTGTTATTGCTCTGCTGGTAGTCTTGTGTATCTTTTTTAATTGAATTTATACATATTTATTATATCCTTCAGCATTTTGTATCTGTAATTATTTACCATTATACATGTGTTTACGGCAAACAGGTTTATTTTGAATGTTATTTATAGTAAATGAAATAAACAAGACAAGCTACACCGGAAACGGAAGAGCGTCCTTAGCCGTTAACGGCAGTAATTAAGGTTTCAAGATTAGGCTAATTAATGAGACAAATGGATAGTGAGTGATTCATTTTCATTAACGTCCTCTGATATTTTAAACGACTCAAAAAAATGTTAATTTACTTCCGAAATACGAGAAACGATATGAGTTAATACCCCCGTCGCAGTAGATCTGCGTACTCAGCAAATTTCCAAATCAATAATATAATAATAATAATATATGACAAGTTTTATAAAAGTCTGTCCATAAACATGAGAATTATTTGCCTATTCACCATAAGATTAACAGGGGAAAGAGTGTGCAGGTTAGCTGCTGTGAGGAACACTGAAAGTAGTCATTTCTACCATAAATAATTTTTATCTTAACATTTATACCAACTTTCATCGACATCTTTCCATAATTAAAGGAGTTTGCCTATTTCCTGTACGATTAATATGGGAAAAGAGTATACAGGTTTGCTGCCATGATAAACACATAAACTATGATTTTTAAGCATAAATGGATAGACCTCAACCACATGAAGCTAAATATCAAGTTTTATCCAAAAATATTGATTAATATGGGAAATATTAATTTTTCCCTACCCTCCATAAGATTAACATTGGAGCCCCACAATACAACGTACTGTGTTTAGATTTTTTAATATCTCGGTAACAATTGGAGATAGAGAAAAACTTTCAGAAACTTAATTGTGTAGTTTCTTAAGCTGATTCTAATGGTGAAATATAAAATTAGAATTTTTTTTAAATTACATGTGAAAAACGCAAAAAACCCCATTTTGGGGTACAACCCCCCCCCAAACTACCCGTTCCATTGACCGATATGCCTGGTTTACGAACTCGTCCGAGCATTTGTAGGAATACACGTCTCTACCAAATTTGGTCTCGATCGGACCATTTTTACGAGAGTTATCGTGTTCACAGACACACATACATTATATTATTGCTAAAGTTATGAGCTCTGCATAAACTCTGTTGTAATATATTATCCCATCCTGAAGGAGTTATTCAGGGGAATAATATTGAAGGGACTAATGTTAATCTGGGTATAGAAAATCAATAGATGATAAACATTGCCACTTTATACTATTATGTTTTATTATTACTAAATAAAGCTTGTACAAGGAAATATTATAATCGTGAACAACAACAGTTTTATGGACGTTAAATGGAGTTATAAATACTCTTCAGCTGATGTTTTCATTCCAACATTAACTAAACAATATTTATAGAAAAGTTGATTAGTTGCACACCGTTTAAAAATTACTCAGTATTTTGCAAGAACTGTACAATGGATGAAGCGTTAAAAACAAAATGAATATTATAAAAATATAATATAAATTCGTGTGAGGTCGCTTTAAAAACTGTATTCCTCAATTGTCAACTTCCTCATTTTTAATGTAAGATAAAAAATGCCTCTCCTGTTTTACCAAAAGGTGTTCATAATTTATTTTTATCGGTTGACACACAAGAACAGTTTAGGTTTAGGTTTTCTATACCTAGAGAAAGAACGATATTTTTGTTCGAGAAAACATTCTATTTCTAACCTCAATACACACATTTACGTGTTTAATAACCCCTTTTCGACCAAACAGAAAAGGTTTAGTAAGTGGATTAAGAACCTGCAGTCCCATCGTCATCTTGGATATTAGTTTCATACGAATAATGTTAATTTTGCGTAAGCATTACCGAACACTAGGTTAGTCTTAGAAAAAGGTGGAAGTGTAATTTTTTAATTTTAGCGAATTTCCCATAGGGAAGAAGCTATTACCGTAGGTCTCATGGTGAGACTTAAGCCCGGGACCATGTTATTTTTTCTCCTTTAGGTGCCCAGAGTCCAAAAACAATAGTCGTTAAAATTTTTATATATATATATATATATATGTATATATATATATATATATATGTGTCTGTGAACACGATAACTCTCGTAAAAATGGTCCGATCAAGACCAAATTTGGTAGAGACGTGTATTCCTACAAGTGCTCGAACGAGTTCGTAAACCAGACATATCGGTCAATGGGAACGGGTAGTTTGGGGGGGTTTTGTACCCCATAATGGGGGTTTTTTGCGTTTTTCACATGTAATTTTTAAACGTTTCTAATTTTATATTTCACCATTAGAATCAGCTTAAAAAACTACACAATTAAGTTCCTTAAAGTTTTTCCCAATACCCAACGGTTACTGAGATATTAAAAAATCTAAACACAGTACGTTGTATTGTGGGACTCCAATGTTAATCTTATGGAGGATAGAGAAAAACTAATATTTCTTATATTAATGAATATTTTAGGATAAAAATCGATATTAAGCTTCATCTGGTTCAGATCTATCCATTTATGCTTAAAAATCATAGTTTATGTGTTTATCATGGCAGCAAACCTGCATACTCTTTTCCCGTATTAATCATATAGGGAATAGGCAAACTCCTTTATTTATGGACAGATGTTGATGAAAGTTGGTATAAATGTTAAGATAAAAATTATTTATGGTAGAAATTACTAATTTCAGTGTTCCTCACAGCAGCAAACCTGCACACTCTTTCCCATGTTAATCTTATGGAGAATAAGCAAATAATTCTCATGGTTGGACAGATTTTTAAAAAGGTGGAAGTGTAATTTTTTATTTTCCATCATAAGAAAAATAATTCCTTTTTAATGTATCAGGCATAATTGTGAGCTAAATACTTTATGTTTTTTATGGAAAGTAAAATATAATCTTAATAGTGAATTCCCCACCACTTTTACACACCACCAAAATACCCAACCACCATTTGACCACTTTTACACACAATCAACCACATCCACACCATCACCACCAAACTACCCAACCACCATTTGACACCCCTACCATATTTTTTTGTTTATCGTTGTAGCCAGTAATGCTGTGATAAAATTAAAATTTTTCTTATAGGGCTAAAACGAAATATTTCCCTAAGAAGGTAAACTCTTAGGCCTCTCAGGTTTTCTACCTTGTTGCAGAAACCAGAATTTTATTCTTATAGCGAGACTTGAATGCTATAAAGTTTCTAAAAAAATGGTTTAAAAGAATCATAGGTAATTATAAAAACAATATTAATGCATTGAGTATATAGGTTTGTTGCCACGTTGGGACAATAGAGCAATACTGCTCCTGTGGTAGTGCGACGCCTGTATTTCCGTGACGCAAGATCACAACAGGCCGGTGTCACAAATCAGCTTCCAATTAAATGAAGGAAAGAGGGTAATAAATTTAAATTGTTATTGTGGGCATTTTCTATAACAAAAAATGATTGTATTGACTGTCCCTGTGGGAAATAGGTTAGATTATGGATATGTCTAAAGGAATTTTTTTCAGTTCATTTAAACAGCTGTTCTTATAACCATATGGCTACATTTCCGCTGCACTTTTTGCGTTCCACAAATCTGCTAACGCTTATAACACCCCCAGAGCTTATTATACATATCCATGTCAAAAAACTAACTGAAATAATAAACACCGTTGCTAGGAAACTCCACTTCCGCTTCACTTTTTGAGTTCCACAATCTGTTTATACCACCCTCAGAGCAGAAAAACACATTTTCACGACGTTTCGGGATCTGGAATCTGACATCGTTCTCCGATGAGTTTACCCTAAAACATACCAAGATTAATACATAAACTGGAGGTCTATCACAGTATAATTTAAAAAAATAAAAAAACATTCTTGTTTTCAGCTTTAAACCGGCTAAATATTAGTTGTTGTGAAACTTTCTCTGATTCACCGAGCCCCCGAGGTCTTCTAGGCCCAAGGTTAAAAAAAATTAAATTTAAAACGTTTGTACTCCTCTAAAATTTTAGTGAACTATCCATGTCCTTCCCCAAATCCCAATACGTATGAATCCCTTCTTCCGGTACAACATCCCACGGAAAAAAACACCTCGTAATCCAAAATATAAAATGCATCGTGAAGTTGTTCGATATAGAAGTGTAAACTCTACAGAAGTCGGGCTGTTGTTTAGGCCTACTTAAAATTTTCAACGCTCTATAGAGTGGGAGCCGGTTTAAAGTCGACTTGAGCTGGTACATTATTCAGGACCCGAATGAGTTAGGCTCGGCCGCCACGGGAGATGTTAATATTCATCGGCACGAGCCACGAGCCAAGAGCCAAGAGCCACGAGGAGGCACAGTCCACGATTGTTAACTCCACAAAGTAATTAATATATTCCATCGGCTTCTGTTTTTACAAAATAATTCAAACTTATGTGACGATTAGTCACTTTAGGAACGGACGTTTGTTTGGTGGAGACGTGGCGCGGACATGCACATAGAAGCGACGAGGCGCTTGTGGCCGCCCTCTCGCCACGTCCGCGCTACGTCTCCGCCACGTCTTCGCCACTTCTCCCCCACGTCTCCACCACGTCCGCACCACGTCTCCACCACGTCCGCGCCACGTCTCCACCACGTCTCCACCACGTCTCCACCACGTCTCCACCACGTCTCCACCACGTCCGCGCCACGTCTCCGCCACGTCTCCACCACGTCCGCGCCACGTCTCCGCCACGTCTCCACCACGTCTCCGCCACGTCTCCACCACGTCCGCGCCACGTCTCCGCCACGTCTCCACCACGTCTCCACCACGTCTCCGCCACGTCTCCACCACGTCCGCGCCACGTCTCCGCCACGTCTCCACCACGTCTCCACCACGTCCGCGCCACTTCTCCGCCACGTCTCCACCACGTCCGCGCCACGTCACCGCCACGTCTCCACCACTTCTCCGCCACGTCTCCACCACGTCCGCACCACGTCTCCACCACGTCCGCGCCACGTCACCGCCACGTCTTCGCCACCTCTCCGCCACGTCTCCACCACGTCCGCGCCACGTCTCCACCACGTCCGCACCACGTCTCCACCACGTCTCCACCACGTCTCCACCATGTCCGTGCCAAGTCTCCGCCACGTCTCCACCACGTCCGTGCCACGGCTCCGCCACGCGTCCACCACGTCTCCAGCACGTCCGTGCCAAGTCTCCGCCACGTCTCCACCACGTCCACGCCACTAGGAACTTTGCGTTCTAGTTCACCTGAAGACGGGATCAGATTCTAGATCTTGAAACGTCGTGAAACTTTTGTTTTACTTTTAGTGATGGAAAATGTCCGCAATAAAAATCTAAATAACATAAGCCCACCATAGCCAACAATGGCTTTTAAACAAAAATCTAAATAACATTAACACTTTTATCGTCCCCTGAAGGAGGAGAGAGGGTAAGGATAAGGAGAATGAACTTTAAGATTAGTGGAGTAGAGAGGCATCATTGTTGTTGAGAGTTACATATACCACAATTAACCTTGGTAATCGCTTTCGGAAGTTCAAGAGTTAAGTTGGTCTGTTTCAACAAGTGTCGTGTCGCACTTCACCGGCCTTCTTGCTTCCTCTATGTTTGTATTGAACAAACTAGATCGCACGCAGCACGCTGGCGTGAGTACTATACGATTCTAATATATATACGATCGCCTGTGTAACTGACTCACTAGGATTACTAATTTATGTTTCGGTCCACAAACGACAGGAAAAGTGTAGGCTTAAATTTTATATTTGAATCGCTTATTGCAGAAACACCAAAACCAACAACTTTTAAAATTTAGAAATTTAAAATTAAAAAACTACAAAATGCGAAGGTAGCTAATAATATACCGTTGATCATACATTTTTACTTTCTCCCCTTATACATAGTATATGGAGAAAGTATTGTTTTCGTCAAAATTTTCAAATTTGAGTTTAGAGTGGATATATCCGTTTTGGGGTACCCTGAATCCGAAAAAGTGGGTTTCGACGTGATGTCTGTCCGTCCATGTGTGTTTCTGTATGTGTACAGAGCCACAGCCTACCCCGTTGGTCCGATTTAGATGAAATTTGGTATGTATGTATATATTCACCGTATCTCCAGGCGTTTTTAATTTTTGATATTTAAGGGTAGTTCACCCCTATGATATTTTATAGTGCACAGAGTACTAAATAATATGACACCACCATGTCTGTAAAAATTTCGGCTCAAATTTTATGGGCTTTTAAATGTCGAAAAAATGTATTTTTTTAAATTTTTTTGCGAAAAAAGTTAAGATATGTAATTCGACTATCACCATTGAAACCGGCCTAAAAAACTAAATATATAAGTATTTTTAATTACTCGTATTTGTCTAAGTTTAACGGTTCCAGAAAAAGGTTAATTTTACTATTCATGATAAACGCAGTTCATTGTCTGAGAGTGCCCAATGTTATTCTTATGGAGAATATTAAAAAATTATTTTCTTCGTATTAACTTTTTAATGAAATTTGGATCTAAGGTATTTTTTTATTTTTTTGATTTAAATGTATATTTTTTTCTATATTTTATATTTTTTTCATTAGCCTAAAACATATATTTTTTTATTTTTTTTTGTTTTTAATTTTTTTATTCATGATAAAAGTTTTTGTGCCCAATGTTATTTTATGGAAATATTTTTTTTTTTTTGTTTTTCATGATTTTTTTTAAAATTACCTAACAAAACCCTTTCAAAAAAGCTTGGTATTACAGGGGGGGGGGTTCCCCCCACAAAATTCTAACAATTAATTTAACTTTGTTTCTCTCGTTGTTATTATCAGGAAACGATATTTAGATAAACGTTATATGATAGTTATATTACAGATTGTCGTTTTAAAATTTACTTAAGGGGTAAAGTATGTGTCAGTCCACTGATACAATTTTTTAAATATATATGTGGGGGCTAGGTAGTCGGTTAAATAATATTTGCCAACACTTTGTCGGGAAGTAGTTTTTGGTAACGGCGAGTTTCACGACGTTTCGATGTCTAGACTTTGACTGTCCTCAGGTGCTGGAACCTAGAAATCTTAATCTTATGCCAGTAGAAACCTTAATGAGCTGGGGCCTTATCTTGTTATGTTCTAGGTTTCTAGGTTCTAGGACAAATAAACCTACATGTTTTATATTGTACAATTATGGAGGAAAAATGTTTTGTATTTAATTCCCTATAGGAAATAGGTTAGATCTTGGATAAGTGTAAAGGGAATGTTTTCAGTTCATCTAAACAGCTGTTCTTATTCTTATATATTAAAAATGCAATACAATAGATGTAGTATTTTCTATGGAAACAGGATCTAAACACTTCCGCTACACTTTTTTCGTTACACAAATCTGCTAACATTCCTCACCAGAGCTTAGACATATCTATGTCAAAAAAGAAGACAATTTTTTGGTTAAATTAGATTTATTTTAAAATCAAAGTTAAATAGTGTAGGATAAATTATTAAAGTTAGAATTCATCTCTGGTTAGATTTGGAGGGGATATTTACCTGCAACAGATTAGATGCTGTCAAGTTCAAAGCAATCGTTAAGGCTTTTAGACATCATGAGTCAAGTGATCTCTGAATATAACTCAAGTCTTCAAACTAACACCTTCGTCATTTCCCGAATATTAGGCCTACAGTGGCGGAAAACTTCTGTCAAATCAGCGCTTATCTCTGGCTATTTTATTTCATTATGGCACCTCGCTGTCTTTAATTCACCCAACGGACAGAAGGCAGTGATGTACGGTTGAGGTTTTTATAAATAAAAATATAATATAAAAACAGGAAAATTTATTTTGTATTTTTGGATAATGTAGGTATCTCACAAACTATAAGAAATAGCAGCTTCAAAAAACTGATCCATTGATTAATTCCATACGGAAGGGTTTAAAAGATTCAAATGAAATTATTTTTAAATGCATATAATTGCAATTTTCTTGAAAAAAATATTTTTCACAGCCTGGTAAAATCCTTTGATACGGAACTAGTATTCATTGTCAAAATTTCACAGAAAAAGTGGTGGTGATATCTCTAGTAGTTTTTCCTACAGATCGTATCAAAAGTGTCAAAAAACATATTTTCAGTAAATGCGAAAACCAATAAACGCTGAAGTAGCAGATATAGAACTAGTAAACAAAAATATTCTTTTCCAAAAGCAAATATTATACATTTGATTATCACGGACATTTTCCATCACAATTTTAAGTCAAACGAAGCATCACGACTTCTCGGGGTTTGGAATCTGGTCCCGTCCTCAGGCGAGCTGGTACCTAAAAAACAACACTCTTAGTACATAATCCGGAGTTATGTTTTTATAGTTTTATGGTTTTTATAGTTTTAGTTTTTATAGTCTATAGCTTAGTCCGGATAGTGTAATAATCGTGTTATGTTTTGTGCACTCGATCGCCTCAGAAACAGATTCTATATCCAGAAACGTCGTGAAACTCTGTTTTACTTAAAACCGTGATTGAAAATGGTCTATAAAAATTTAAATAACATAAATCTACCATCATAAATATTGAATTCCAAACAAAGAACTATAAATATTTGTATATCGTTGTAAAGAGGAGACTTCAAAAGGTAATAATCAATAAAATAAAAAAATAAACATGTTTGAGTCAGACTAGCCTTTAAATTAACTAATATCGTTTTAAAAAGAAAGTTAAATATAAGGCACTGTTATACATACTGACACGTGTAAATAAAAAACAGTTCTGGCTGTAGGCCTGTTTTTAACGTAAACTCAGTTAAGATTTTTGTGTTCGTCTCCAGTAATTATTGCACTCGCCTCAAAAGTAGACCTACAACGGATAGAATTGACATTTGATGCCGTTAAGGTGGAAATCTGTAGTGGAAAAAACTTTTGTGTGAACTGTGAATAAGACGTAAGTAATTATTAAATTAGTCATACACAGTTCGGGGCTAAAGTAATCGATTGTAATTCATTTAAATGAATGAGATAATTATATCAGTTATCCTAAAGTTTGATGACATTTATAGTGCTCTAAGTTTGTATGTGGTGGCCATATGAAACGATTAAGTATTTGTTGGGTAGATAAGCCTATTACAAGAACCTCAGCCTCAGAATCGGAATTGGAATCGAAATTTATTATTTCGGAAATAATAATAGTTGTGAATATTTTACCACATACAGTACCTAGGTTGTTTTGCCATAGTTAATCATAATGTTTGCTATATGCAAAACAGAATTTGTCATGTCATAAAGAAAGATGTGCATAGCTACAACACGAGACAACGTAACAGTCATATCTAACATTAACTGTCTAACAGGTTATCTAGGTCATTAAACATTTTCTCTTATCAACTTTTTTTGTTTAATGTGTTATGTTTAAACATTTTCAATAACGTGGTGGTGGTGTTACTTACTGTACTGTACTTACTGTGCTTGTTACTTACTGTACTGTACTTACTGTGCTTGTTACTTACTGTACTGTACTTACTGTGCTTGTTACTTACTGTACTGTACTTACTGTGCTTGTTACTTACTGTACTGTACTTACTGTGCTTGTTACTTACTGTGCTTGTTACTTACTGTGCTTGTTACTTACTGTGCTTGTTACTTACTGTATTGTACTTACTGTGCTTGTTACTTAGTGTAATGTACTTACTGTGGTTGTTACTTACTTTACTGTACTTACCGTGCTTGTTATTTACTGTACTGTACTTACTGTACTACTGTACTGCACTTACTGTCCTTGTTACTTACTGGACTGTACTTACTGTGCTTGTTACTTACTGTATTGTACTTACTGTGCTTGTTACTTACTGTACTGTATTTACTGTGCTTGTTACTTCCTGTATTGTACTTACTGTGCTTGTTAATTACTGTGCTTGTTACTTACTGTATTGTACTTACTGTGCGTTTTACTTACTGTACTTTACTTATTGCGCTTGTTACTTACTGTACTGTAATTGTTACTTACTGTACTACACTTGTTACAGTACTTTATTTGATTTATTTTTATTCTACTTTCTTATAAGTTTTTCTTTCTTGTTTCCCTGCCAAAAGTTACACTAATACACTTTAAACCATTTTTTCTCTCATAAAAATGCATACTATATCCAATATACGTTCCTGTACAAAGGAGTACTGTAAAAACTATTTTTATTCTGAAGTTATATACTTATTGAAGTTTGGAGTTATGGCAAGTGAATTGTCTCTTGCAACATTTACTAATCATGACCTTCAGTTTGTTAAAAAGTATATTTTATTTGTATTGTTCTTGAATACGTTTATACTCTTCTATATTAGAATAACATTTTTTTCTCTATAGGACTCAACAACATAACGATACTTAACAGAGCTTTTACATAAAATGACACATTGAAAGTTTATTTTAAGTAATAAACTTCAAGTCCAAAATATTACAGAAAGCTTTCTTATTGATACAGTTTGAGGGGAGCCTCCATCATATTTAATAAATAATTTTTTATAATTACAGTTGGCATAATTAAATTAAAGCTGAGAGTTAAAAAATTATCCAAGCATAAACAATTCCCAAAATTATGATTACTATTTGAAACACCCATAACATTTATGGTGTTCCTTAAGAGGAATTTATTTTTCCACCATTACTTATAAAACATTTTTCAAATTTAAAACTATATAATGACCACAAAATGGAGCCAATAAGAGAATGTAACAAAATGTTTTTGTACTGAAATTACAAACTTTAATTCTTTAGTCATACTTATTGATACAATATTAACCAAATTGATTAATATTGATATTAATACCGGTGTAATAACCTCCAAAGGTTATACCGATATGTAACTTATGTTCCAAACAATCATCCATAAAATATCAAAGTTACACGTGTTTTCTATGCCTCCTATTTCTATGGGTTGCTTTAGGGAATTAGTTACGAACATAATTTTCCCTTGCCGCGACAAACTTTTCCCATAATTCAAAGTAAGGGGATTATACCATTTAGAGATATTAGGCAACCAAGCTCCGTCGCGAAATACTTTTCGAAATTCAACCAAAACTTTTTAAACGTTCCCGTCTTGTATAAATTACAATTTTTGTATTAAAAGCAAAATTTATTTCATATTTCAGTTCATTGTTTAATCCGTAACACGCGGATTTAAAATAGGATAAAGTATAATATACAGGAAAAGACAGGAGTTATTGCAGGTAAGTTTAGAGGCAATGATAACATTAAATGAACAATTTAAGTTTTTTTAGCTACATTAACCTAAATCAACTTGTTGAAGAGTGATTTGGCTCAAAAAATAAATTACCTGTACAGCAATAAAGATGGTAATAGTTACTATTACATAGTTTTCTTTCTCTTTTGCTGTGGCAGATACTCACATATTTCCAGCCTCAGTAGTACCAGATGAAAACTAGATATTCATGAGGAGTTCAGTATACTCTTCATGGTTTCCCTTCTCTCGTCGATGTTTACGGAACTGTTTCAAACGATCATTGGATGACAATGATGACATCCCGTTAGACACACAGACTAGTTTCTTAAAAAACTATTAAAGTTTACCAAATAAAAATATACAGATTTTAAATAAGACATGTTTTAAAATAAACGGTATCAATGGACTGACACATACTTTCTCCCGTAAGTCAATTTAAAAACGACAATCTGTAAAAGAACTATCATATTCTTTAAGGTTTATCTAAATATGATTAAATAAAACTCACGTCTTCCAACACTACTTATTAGCGAATTTCCCATAGGGAACAAGCTATTACCGTAGGTCTCATGGCGAGAATTAAGCCCGGGACCATGTTATTTTTTCTTCTTTAGGTGCCCAGAGTCCAAAAACAATGGTTGTTAAAATATATATATATATATATATATATATATATATATATATATATGTGTGTGTGTGTGTGTGTGTGTGTGTGTGTGTGTGTGTGTGTGTGTGTGTGTGTGTCTGTGAACACGATAACTCTCGTAAAAATGGTCCGATCGAGACCAAATTTGGTAGAGACGTGTATTCCTACAAATGCTCGGACGAGTTCGTAAACCAGACATATCGGTCAATGGGAACGGGTAGTTTGGGGGGGTTTTGTACCCCAAAATGGGGTTTTTGCGTTTTTCACATGTAATTTTTAAAAATTTATAATTTTATATTTCACCATTGGAATCAGCTTAAGAAACTACACAATTAAGTTCCTTAAAGTTTTTCTCTATCTCCAACGGTTACCGAGATATTAAAAAATCTAAACACAGTACGTTGTATTGTGGGGCTCCAATGTTAATCTTATGGAGGATAGGGAAAAATTAATATTTCCCATATTAATCAATATTTTTGGATAAAACTTGATATTTAGCTTCATGTGGTTGAGGTCTATCCATTTATGCTTAAAAATCATAGTTTATGTGTTTATCATGGCAGCAAACCTGTATACCGGTACTCTTTTCCCATATTGATCATATAGTGAATAGGCAAACTCATTTATTTATGGACAGATGTTGATGAAAGTTGATATAAATGCTCAAAAAATTAATTGTTTACGCTAGAAACACCTACTTTCAGCGTTCCTCACAGCAGCAAACCTGCATACTCTTTCCCATGTTAATCTATGGAGAGTAGGCAAATAATACTCATATTTATTGACAGATAATGATCAAACTAGTCATATATTATTATTACTGTATTATGTTATTGATTTGGAAATTCGCTGAGTACGCAGGTCTGCTGCGACGGGGGTATTATATTTACACTTATATTGTAATTATATACAAACGGTAAATATGTAAAATAGTTGTTAAATTGGCGATCGATTTCGTCCAGTCACACCGGGCATGATCAGGTCCAAACGGAGCCAATGCACAGTCTCCGTTTGGACCTGTTGATGTCCAGTGTGACTGGACGAAATCAATCACCAATTTAACAGCTTTTGTATAATATATTTACCGTTTATATATAATTACAATATTTGAGTAAGTGTAAAGATACTAAGTAGTGTTGGAAGACGTGAGTTTTTATTTCATGCAATAGTAAAACCAACACGTATAATGCTAATTAAGAAGTTATTTATCAACATATCATTTAAAATTTATTGTTTCAAAAATAATCATCCTAATTGTGAAAATAACAAAAGGAGAAAAAAGATAATTAATTGTTAGAATTTTAGAGGGTAACCCCCCCACCCGGTAATACCATCTTGTGTGGGTTTTTTTGTTGATTTTACCTTATGCATCATACCTACGTTTCATGGAAAACTGTTAGAAAATAAGGAATAAATTGATTTGTAATATTCTCAATAAGAATAACATTGAACACTCTCAGACAACGTACTGCGTTTATCAAATACAGTAAAATTAACTTTTCTCTGGAACCGTTAGTCTCAGACAAACAATTCAAAATACTAATTTGTTTGGTTTTTAAGCTTGTTTCAATAGTGATAGTCAAATTATAATTTACCTTAACAGTTTTCAATTCAAATTTTTTTTCCAACATTTAAAAACCCATAAATTTTAAACCAATAAATTTTGGCGTGTGGTGCCATATTATTTAGCACTCTGTGCACTATAAACTATCATATTTTAATCAAAATCTACCCTTACTACTCTTAAAAAAATTAAAAAAATTAAAAAACGCCTAAAGATGGGTGTATATAAATGCCAAATTTCATCTAAATCTGAACAACGGGGTAGGCTGTGGCTCGGTCCACATCCCGAAACACACACACACAAATACTTTCTCCATATACTATGTACAAGGGGAGAAAGTAAACAAATGTAAGTTCTCTAGTGACTACATTGCTTATTGAATATAACGTAACATTTTAGTGATATTTCAGGAATCTTCTTACAAAATATTAAACATAAGACTACCACAAACAAAAAATATAAGGTCAAATGATCAAATATGCCACTTTCGTTACACTTTTTGCGTCTCCATAATGCAATCTCCTCTTCAGAGCTTAGACATGTCAAAAACATTTAATATAAGCAGTCGTGGAGTCCTGGTTAGGCCTACGTGACCGCTAATAAGGACCTTGAAAACGCTTCACGTAAGTGGGATCACGTCAGATCGAAAGAATTGATGAATTTTTGATTTTTGTACTGTGTAATTTAGTTGAATGTGTCATAATAAAACTTTAAAAAATAAAAATGGATATTTAAATAGTAAAAACAATTTTAGACATAACAACATACGCTCTTCGATCTTCACGATCGTAACACTCTTTACCTTCTTATTTATTTATTTTGTGACGTTGATACCAATTTTTAGTATTTCGTTCATAAATAAAACATCAAAATGGGTTATATTATTGCTTAGTACGCTCTTAACCAATATATTAATACAGAAGTAAAATCTACATTAAAGGTAATTTAAAAATAACACGAAGGAGATAAGTAACAGGAAACGTCACTTTACCAAAGTTTTAGATCATAAACAATCTTTGGTGAATGGTAACATCTTTTGTCCTATAGCACTTTCATGTGTTCAAGGGCTAAAGGAAAACAAATATTTCTTTTTTACAGTATCAGCCAAAATAAACAGTACTGAAATGGTAATACTTTATTCTACGTATACAGCTTGGAAGTTTGTATCCTGAAGGGAAAACCACCAATATTTTTGAACATTCTTCTCATTGACGTATTGCTAATATTCAGTTTAAGAGAAGCTCGCATTAGGCTTCTTTTCGGTGACTGTAACACTTCGCTGCAAAACTCTTGCGTGGTTTTCATTTGTACAGACAGTAGTTGGGCGACCTGAAAAGCCCTTTCGCTGTGTCAAAACACTACCTGTTCTTCGAAATTTTTCAACAACACTAAGAATCACAGCATTACTAGGCGGGTTTTTGTGGAAATGTTTCTGAAAACGTAAAGCAGTGTGTGACAAGCTTGGACCACCCGCACGTCCATTTCCGTATGAGCGAAAATAATGCTCTACGATAAAGGTTTTTTTACAGTTGTTAGCGCCATGTTGACAAAAACTAACCTCAAATAAGAAAGAAGTAATGAACGCGAAGCCGTGGCAATAATCACCAATTGAATCAGCTGATCGAGAAGGCAACTACAGCTGATTCAGTTTCAGTACTGTTTATTTTGGCTGATACTGTAAATGGATTTTCATGAAAAATGTAAACATTTATTTAACGTGAAAATAAGATCGTTTCAAGTGGTTGTCAACCAACGTCGAGCAATAACCCATCGTATAAAATATTGTAAAAGGATATCTCTCATTTTGAAGCTGTATCTACAGTGAAAGGCTATTCTCAGGAGTAAGACTTGTGTACAAAACAAACAGCAACTGTTTACTAGAAATACAAGCTGAAAAGTAAAAAGTAACGGATATCTGGTTTCAGATATCTGTTAGATGTCTACAGCAAGCCAGATAAGTATTGAGAAACTGATAATGTAATGTTATCAGTGAATTCTAAGGGAAATTAAAGTATCTTTTAGTGCCTATTTTGCCTTTCTCCCCTTACATAGTATATGGAGAAAGTATTGTTTTCGTCAAAATTTTCGAATTTGAGTTGAGAGTGTATTTATCCGTTTTAGGGTCCCCTGAGTTCAAAAAAGTGGGTTTCAACATGAGACATCACGTACGAATTATCGACAAAAAACTTGTTTCTCCCATAAGAAACGTATGTTAATTGTTCAACATTGAGTTAATTTTCCCTGTTGATTAAAATTAATTTATATCCAATATCCAAATAAACTTTGCAATCCCTGTGCAGTATTTCGGAGTGTAATGGAGCACAGGAGAATGGCAAACACCTGAGGAATTTTATTTTTAAATCCTTAATTATTCAACCGATCTTAAAATAAGTTTGTTTGAATTGAAGTGCGCTCATTGTATTACAAAATAAAAATTATTTTCTTACATTTACTTTGACTTATAATTTTACGTATTTTACAAATTTTGAAACTCTTGCTGTGTTAAGTATTACCTACCATGGCGGGTAATGGCGAACACATGTGTTGCCAATGCCAACACATGTGTTAATGCAATACCCAAAATGATTCCCTGTCTTCTATTTCAAACATTACACAACGGTGACTAAAATGGGCAATCAACGACTTCGTAAACAGCTGATACACACCCAAACCAATGTAAATAAAATTATGTGAGTTTTTCTTTTCAATCTTAACAACCGAAATAGTCTTTAAACAAGTCTAGTAATCCAATACTATAATACGAGCAAGGTTTGTATATATATATTTGCACACGGATCTCGAAAACGGCACCGAGGAATTTCTTTAAATTTTGGAAATAACTAATTTCCGAGTAGAAAATAAGTTCTAGATAGGTCTAATGTCCAGGAAAATTCGTGTTTTACTGTAATATTAAGTTTAAAATCTAAAAATTTAACATTACGCTTATGGAGAGTAAAATGTAAACAATACAAACCAAAACAGCTGTTTATAACCGTTTGACAGTTCTTGATTGAAGACTGCGGGGAACAATATAGAGGTTATGCATTAATATTTATTTTATGAATTAAATAAATGCAAAATTATCAGGTTACTAAACAATTTGTAAAAACTTAAGGATAGCATAGCTGTGCGAAATAAAAACAGAAAAAAGTATTTTCAAAATCTTCCGTGTTTTGATAGAAAACGTATTGCTAACGTATTACAACAATTAAACAGTAAATGATCGGCTTTGGCTAAAAGACGTTAAACGACATCGCTCAATTGACTAACGTCGTAGCCGAGTTGTAGCGTATCGGCCTCAAGAACTATAGGCCGCGAGTTCCATCCACATAAATGTTTTCATTGAGTAATAAATGTGTTTTAATTTTTCTAATTAATTTTTATAATAAATGTCTTATGCTATACGAGCAAAGCTCGTTCACCAGGTACTATTTATAATATATCCAGAACATCTTCTGGAAAACCCCTGCTTTTTGGTATATACAAGTTTGGTATATAAAATACCATTTGAAATGGCAGGTATTTGAAGCCAAGTATGAATTAGAATCGAGTGCAAGATGATTGTGACGCGATCTTGTGGTCGTGTTACTGACTAGGGCTGACATGTTGCTGTGTCATGTAGGGCTGTTGAGAACTGTTAATTAATAGTTCAATAGTCAATGGCATAACTTAAAGTGCCGCCCGAACCACTGCCTCTGAATTACGAAGTGGTCTAACTATAAGGACGGCCTTTGTGGATTAACGTAGTATTCAATAGTGCGGACGTTAATGCACACTAGAGAACACAACAGCCACACACCATCGCTCACGACTATCCACAATTCGTGACCTCCAAGTAGCTGGATTACAGGACACGCCACGGCCCAGTCTAAATAATTAAATTATTGTAACTGTTTTTAGAGGTTCTACTTAAAACAGACACGGTTTTAGGCATACAATAAAACAAACTGGTTGACATACACCCCATTTTATTGAGGCCATCTGTGTATACAACGTCAGGTGATACATAAAAAGAAACATAATCTGAACAGTTTATCCACCGAACAGTATAAGCCATAGGAGCGGAGTTTGCCTGGAGATGTGATAAGTGGTCGAGATTATCGTTTGGCCAGCAAACATTAATCTAAAGATGAAAATGAAGTGTAACTTTCAATAACATTTTTAAAGATTTAACAAATAAAATCCCTGGTACTTGGTAAGTCGTATAAAATTTCAATTAATATCCTCCAGAAATGATTGCACTTCCTTAACTGGCTGGGTGATAAATTTTAATCACTAAAATAATTAATTAAAATATAAGTAAGAATATCGTGATCGATGTCAAAATATTTCTCATCGATACAGCTTCGATCACGTGTTAAAATATCAAATTTCAACTTCAATTTTTCTTTTCTTTTCATTTTTCACTAATCCGAAGTAATTTTCATCAATGTGTAATATTTTGACGAAAACATTACTAAACAACCCTTTGAAGAGACAATTAAAAGTTTATATTAGCGCTGGAAAATACATCTCCTTGCATAAAACTCAGCTCCTACCTTATTACATAAGTTTTTCAAAGTATAAAATTTTATCTTATCACTAACAGAGTAACAGATATATTATTTGCCAACAAACGAAACTTAATGTTTCCGTATACATTCCTTTTTACAGTTTGATCTCTGTACAGCAGAGCCGAAATTAACAGTAGTACATTAAAGAATTTTTTACACACATCACAATCCTCTGAAATTAGATTATATTGTGTTTTAAACCTTGAATTTCAACTAATCAATTTTTACTACTTATGTTTCTCTCAATAAATATATGCCTAATTAATAATAATTATTATTTTTACAGATTGAATTTTTTTTCGAGAAACCATCTCGTCAACTGTAAGTGTATTAAGGTCTAACTTAATTCGAATTTAAACCTAAAAACTGAAGAAAATCTTGATTAATTCTTCTTAATTCATCAAATAACCTGGCTTTACGTACACTTGTTTAAAATTGACTTTTTTTACAAAAGATTGTTCAATGTAATGTTAATTCTGATTTTCAAAATATTAGTCTGTTCTAAGCTAACAAACATTTTTAAATAATAATTTTTTATTCAATAATATTTTTAACATATATAATTTAATGTGTTAACCTAATTTAATATATTATATAATATATAACATGTATATATTTAATATATGTATAACAAATAATATTTTTTTAACATATTACTTTCGAAAATAGTTAAAAAATGTATGAACCTGACAAGCGTTCAAATTTTGATCATTCGTGTACATGAACATAATAGATAATCGTAAATTATGAGTGAAAAATATTCGGATTGTTCTAAAATGAGATTATAAATAACAAACGCTATGTAATTTTTTACTTAAATGTAATATTGCAATTTCTTATTTTACCTTAAATGACGGTGAAAAATTAAAACATCTTGATTATAAGTCGAGTATAGTATTCAAAGTGTGGGTTCAGCCAAAAGACTTTGTAAAATACATTTTTGAATCTTATCAATAAAATTAATTATACAAAAAACACTCAAATTGAAGTGCAATAAACCTAAAACACTATTGATACTATGGGGCTGGTATCAAAGAAATCTCGTTTCACTACACAGCCCAAAATATATTACATTTTTACATGCGAATTAAAATTTACAAAAATGTCAAAATTACAATTAAACGTATTATTTCCTAAAATGTTCACATCCGAATCAAAATTTATTTCTAAAAATGACTGAACTATTTTACGTCTAATTTTAGATTTTAAACTTATAATCCTCGTGGAAATATTAGACTTTTAGAATGTAAACTGATAATATCAACTCCAAGACCGCTATTTCTCCAGCGTTCCACATTAACTCTACTTGACTCTACTCTAGTCTTAACTATAACGTGCTTTAGACACAGCATATAAATAGTTACATCCTACATGTACATATGCTGAGCTTACAATAGAAAAGCTGCCCACTAGCTGCTGGAGGGAGGGGGGGTCCGCCCGGGTACATGCCCCCTGAGCTTGGACGCCCCGGGCAGATAAGGCGAAACAGTCCCGAGCTCCACTAGACGAAAATTTAATTTAGTTACTAATTTTTAGCTGTTCTTCCTACTCCAGAAGCATTTTTAAAAGTTACATAGTATACACAACCTCTTTTTATCGATCCAAACCAAAATGGTATTCTGGGATTTAAACTCGTATCCTCTTGCACCGAAGTACTGACGAGTCGGACAAATTCGGAAGTTCGGACAATTTGGGGTGTCCGAATCTCATGGATTTATTAAAAATGTTAAATTTCACTAACCGTACATACAGTGACAACTAAATTAAGTGTTTCAAAGTTTTTAGAATTTAGTTAATAATTATAATCAATAACGTCAATCGACATAATCAATAATCAATAAACGTTGGTAATTGTAATCATTAAAAAATACACTCAAATAAATCAACTCACGGCTTTATTCATAAATTCATTAGAAATATCTCTTCCCATTTGTTGAAATGAAAATTCGTTCCCTGAAATAAAAATATTATTTGCCTTTCCACAGTAAATTTTGAAACCAAAACCAAATGTGATATATAAGTTTTTACGGTAGATTAAACGAAACAGTAAAGTTTATGATCTAGGTATAATTTTTTAATAAATTTACACCAAAATAACTAAGTTATAGCCTAATGTTGATAAAAAGCTCGTAAAAAAATATATCCTCTCATTTTACGAGATATAGAATTTACTGTATACTGTGTGGATTTCTATTGATAATTTTGAACGATTTTGAAAAAAATCCGGAGTGATTTATATTTAGTTTCTTACGTAATTTACAGCTCACTTTATAAAGTGAATTACAATTTATTGTTTATATTCTTGTGAAATATATTTTGCATTTTGAGTACAGTAATTTAAGTGACAATCACTACCTACTGGGTTTACAGAGATTGTTCGTATCCTGAGCTCGGGAGTTACATCTAGTAAGCAAGCGACATCTCTCTGAGTTGGGGCGTGAACAGCATTGTCGCAGCTAACATATACAACATCGTACAAATACTTATTTAACATTACATTTTTACAACACTAACAGACGAGTGGTACACAAGCGTTAGGCCCATGTTTGATATGTGTTGAGTAGAAGATCATCCACAAATGCTCTCTTGAGCTCTCAGAGTTTCCGTACGGCGAACCCAGGAACTGCTGGTCGCTGGCGAATAGAGAATCCGCCGGAAAATAATTCACAGCTCGCTTCGCTTTGCGCGAACATGTCAGTAAAAGGACATACTTTCTATTTTCGGACAGTTTTATACAACACGAAACGGGTAAGTTTTAGGCAAATTAAAAATCAGAATCCACAATATTCTTTTTCTTCCGTTGCTTTCAAAAACCTTTTATCACAGCGTACATCAGTAGGTACAACAGAGAGATTTTTCTAAAAATTGTGCGATCGCAAAATAAAGCGTTTTGTGAAAAGTGACCTCGGTAATTATAAAGGCAATTCCAGTTGTGCTTCTCGTTTGACTAGAAAAATAAGATATGTATATATATAAATATTTACTACAGTTGTATGCGAGTTAGGTACTACCGCAGGATTAACTTTCGATACGGCAAAAGCGTTTTCGGAGTGCAGGGGAAGCGGTAGTGAAGGCAGAGAGGTTTGATTTCATAGTTTGATCGGTTCATTTAGTCGGTGTGAGGCACAGTTTAGAACTCAAGCTAAGCTCTCGACGTAGATCTTAGCGAAACACGTACCAGTAAATCAGTTAACATGCACTATCGTCACAAAGAAAAGAAAAAAGGTACAGTAGTAGCTTTCAATGCGTGTCGAGCGATGTTGAAAGGTACATGCAGGCTATATAAGGTCCTGCCAAGGATATATCTATTACCTTTATATCCGTATTGATCAACCGTGGAAAAATAATGATTATTAAATCTGTAGAATATTTTTCTGTGGTTCGAATTGTGGATGACAAGCGTTTTAGACGCTCGACACTGCAAAAGAAAGCAACCTCTGGTTTTTTCTCTGTGTAAAGATTTAATAATCAAAACCATGCTTTGATACGTTTAAAGATAAAACTCTTACAACGATTTTTCGATTAGTTTACCGAACTTTACACCGACTGAAAAGAAAAACTTAAGTAACGATTGTAAAATGTTACGATAATATGTGATCGTATAAAAGGTCGCAGTCACTTTCAGTACTTGGACATCCGCGAAGTGAAAGCTATTTGTGGGTGAGACTTATGCTAAACAGACGCACTTTGTGTGAAGGTACATATATTGAGCACTACTATAATATAACTAACACCGAGACGGCGATGGGGCGGCTACGGTGGCGTTCGTCCCCAGGGGCGACTATCGACACCACCACTATTTACCGATATAGACATATAACGTCAAATAAACGGTTTAATCATTTTAAAGATTCCGGAAGAAATAAATCCTGTGTACGTGAAAATAAAGCGTCTAAACACCGAAAATACGTTGGTAGAGGTCCAGATAGTACCACCGGCGGAGATGAAGACGACGCCAAGGGGGCTGGTCTCGATCGGGGCTCCGCCTCCGCCTGTAGTACGCCCTCGACGCTATGGGAACCGAATCCGATAAAAACAGTATCATCGAATATTCAGCCTGGCTCGTAGTCAGATTGTCCCGAAGTGATCCCTACTTTGCTAGATACCTTGTTTCATTACCTTACGTAGATAAAGTAGCATAGAAATATATAAATATGGCTATATAACAAGTCGTTCTATTCACAATATTGTACAGTTGTCAGTTACTGTATAAGACGCGTATAAAATGGCGGTTACGGGAGAAAGGTACTTGTAAAAGTTCCTAAAATATGTGATAAACTTTACAGGGATGTGACGCGTTCGCGTGGGCTGGCGCCCACCGAAATCTTGCTTCTGCATCCTGCATTCTGTATCCTGCACCGCTTACAGTTCTAATTGATACAAATATAGTGTACACTTTTGATATGTATTCGATATGTATCGTACCAACTCGACCTCGAGTCACGAGTTATATACAAAACCGATATAATATATATATCTGATATGTTAAAAACCGATATGTCAAGTTTCTTAAATGTACGGTAACTATTACAATACGTAAATCTTTCCTATCGGTAAAACAAGTGATTATTCTAGTTAGGCCTAAATCATACAAGTACATTTTTACACAGTCCTTTCGGGCCTCGTATTCGAAAATAAAAACAAAATGTCGGTACAAAAGTGCTGTCGAATACGATGAAGTCGCCTTATATCGTCAGCAGCAGGAGTCCCAGCACGGTGATGACTGTGCATGGCTTGAACGTCGTGGACGTGGAGTTGTCGCTGACGTTGTCTACCAGAGGACTGCTCGTCTCCACCTCGGCGACGTCCGCCAGGCACTCTGGATCTGCAACCGGCAACGACAACAATGACTAGTTGCACGTAACAAAACACAGGTGCAAAATTAAGAAGGAAAAACAAAACGAACGGTAAACTAACAATAATTGGATTTCAATGTTAGATGTTTGGCACGTCTTCCTTTGGGACATTGTACACAATTCTGCTTTCCCGATCCTCACGAATCCTTTCATTCCAGTGGGTGCACTAAAGTTAAACAATATGTTTAGTGCCTGATCAGTTTGCTGGAGCCTACTACATATTCTGAAAAGATCAGTTACAAAGAAATGGATTTTTAGTTTTACCTGGTTGTCCTCTAAGCCTTGGCAGGAATTCGTTCCAGAAAGCACACGCCGTCGCCCGCGGTCCCTTTCCAATTCCACTCTTCTCCGCGTTGAAGATGTAATACTGTGGCTGCTCCCTTGAATATATCGGCCAGTTGATATCGTCCGACACCGGTTTCCTGAGGACATTACGTGGAGGTTAGTTTTTACTGGTAATCTCTATAAATAAAATTAGGGTTCCGTTAGTCTATTGGTTGGAAATAAGGACTTTTTGTACGCCAGGGAAGCTGATATTAAATTATTTTGTCTCAATGTTTCTCATCTTATCCAACTGAAAGTCTAATAATACATTTTTGTTTGTAATACTTCCAACTATAATATTTGTGTTCTAGGCTTTTGTGCCTATGCATTTGTATTCTATACCATGCACAGAAGGTTTTTGTATAGGCCTACTTTGGAGAGACGTGTGCCTAATTACAACATAGTAATGAGCTTTCAAAAATCCAGTTTTCATCTTGGACTATTTCCCCTAGGTTTTACTGATCATGTGTGTTAGCTATCATGGTACCTCATAAAAAATATGAAAATTAGTTTAAACACATTTTAAAAATATAATTTCATCTATTTTATCTATTATCAATATTATTATTAAATGACTGAGCAGAGCTTTTAGGTTCATATTTAGTCTGTTTTTCAGGAGTAAATAATTTTTATTATTACGTTTTTTGCGACAAAATTATGCCGCAGGGTGGTTATGGGTATTAAAAATCAAATAATGCAATAAATCTGTAGAGTTGCAACAAATGTTCCTAGCGGCACGCGTGACGATTCGAGTGATTATCGTCCCATCGCCATACTAGCCTAGAAGCAAAAAATGTCTAAAAAGCGTCACATCTTCGCAACACAGTCGGTATTTTTTGTTTGTTGGCACTCACCCTGTGAGGGCGAACCTAGAGTAGGCCTGCATGATGCGTAAACTCAGGTCTCTCTCCCGAGCGTTGTACTGCAGAGACATGTTGAGAGGGTGGCCGAATACGTACTCTATCTCATCCCCGTGCATCACTCCCATCCATTCCCCCCAGAGGCTCGTACTCGTTCTCTGCAATATACACATATATAGTCAAAATCAAGTATGAGATATCAAGAATTATTGTTATTTAATTATTGTCATTTACTAAGGGGGACGGGGATAGGAAGTCTAGCCAACCTAAAATAGTCTAACGTAAAAATGCAAGCTTGAAAAGTTCATTTTCTGTTTTTAGGTACGTTTGAACAAGCCAATAAAAGCACTTTTTATTTTATAAACTCACACACAAACGCACACGATCACAGAAATTCACACATGTTCATTACATATTTTTCGGCGAGTATTAGGATTAATGTAATGTAGTCTCTTGGTTTAATAGTATGTTTTGTGGGACTGAGGCTATTCAATTACTGTTATTGTATGGTATTTAAATTATTGAAATTAATTGTGTCTATGATATTTCATGTATTTAGCGTTACTCGTCGAAGGCTGCTGCGATGTACAACAGTGAGATGTATAAAACAGGTCAATTCTCCCTCCCATAAAGACGTGGTGGCTTTAGCCAATAAAAATAATCCTAAATATATTTTATTTATTTTCTCCAACTTCTTGATTCTATAGGTTAGCAACAATGTATTTTCAGAAGGAAAACATGGAGGAATAACTAGAAAAATGCTGTCGATTGTTATCACGCGCGATTGCATGGATCCCGAAAATTTCATTAATAAGAGCTATAACTGATGACGAATTGCTTTTTTATTTGTAGCTCATTAACTAGTAAACGGTATTTAGCAAAACTTATCAGAAACAATAAAATCATTTAAATTGTAGTCTAAATGTTTCTTCCAATAGGGTTCACGTGTATAGGTCCGTTTACTGTGAGGCTTTATGTAAAAATAGATAGCGCAATCTACACGAGAACCTTAGAATGGTGCCATATAAAACGGTTGTAACAATGTCACTATTATTTCTTGTCAAGGCTATAAGGCGAACATCTGAGAGTAATGTGTAATAAATCTTACTAAGGCTGGAATACGGCCTAAGCCGACTTCTCATAGCGTCTCACATGGTCATTCTATCTTTATCTGTTCCTTACATGTTTTACAGAATAAATAACGTTCTATTTTTTAAGCAAATAGAACACAAAAACGTATTATGATAAAGGTAAATACCCCCGTCGCAGCAGACCTACGTACTCAGCGAATTTCCAAATCAATAATATAATAATAATAATATACGACAAGTTTGGTCTAAATCTGTCGATAAACATGAGAATTATTTGCCTATTCTCCATAAGATTAACATGGGAAAGAGTGTGCAGGTTTGCTGCTGTGAGGAACACTGAGAGTAGGCATTTATGCCATCAAACATTTTTATTTTTAACATTTATACCAACTTTCATCAATATCTGTCCATAAATAAAGGAGTTTGCCTATTCTCTATATGATTAACATGGGAAAAGAGTATGCAGGTTGGCTGCCATGATAAACACATAAACTATGATTTTTAAGCATAAATGGGTGAACCTCAACCACATAAAGCTAAATCCAAAAATATTGGTTAATAAGTGAAATATTAATTTTTCCTTACCCTTCGTAAGATTAACATTGGAGCCCCAAAAACAAAGTACTGTGTTTAGATTTTTTAATTTCTCAATAACCGTTGGAGATAGAGAAAACCTACAATACAATATTTTCCATACTACAGTACAAATTTTAAGTTTTATAAAAAAATTTCTTAAGGTTTTGATTATTTTGGAATTTTGTTTTTATAAAAAAAGTAGAACCTAGGATATCCTATCTATAATTTAGACGCTTAATTGAAACATTTCGGGAAGAATAGCCGAATAACCGCGTATAATTCGGTTTACCATTCTGGATTGTAGTGATCAAACACTCCGTTTTACTATCGTGAACCAAATTTTTCGTAGAGACCTGCGTACTCAGCATTTCCAAATCAATATATGACAATTTTATAAAAATTTCCATACAACATAATTATATACATCATAAGATAACATGGGAAAGGGTGTGCATAGTGTAACACTGAAATATTATCATCAAACATAAATATTTTATCTTAACATTATAAACTTCATCAACATGTTAATAAAATTTATATTTCCCTATATGATTAATAAAGAAAAGAGTACGCAGGTTTGCTGCCATTATTAACACATAAACTAATTTAAGCCTAATGTAGAAAAACCAATGAAGCTAAATCAAGTTTTATAATATTGATTAATATGGGAATATTAATTTTTTTCCTTATCCTATAATTAACATTCTAACATAACGTACTGTTTTTGAAAGTCCTCTCTTTTGTCTAATACTTTTTACGAGAGTTATCGTGTTAAGACTCGAATATATATACAATACATATAAAAATATATTATATATATAATAATATAATATATATAAATATAACCACTATTGTTTTTTGGTCTCTGGTACTATGAAAAAAATAACATGGTCCAGGCTTAACTCTTAAGAGATATATAGCTATTATGATTTGCTAGTGATTTTTTAAAGTACAAACAAAAAATATACATGTAAGTGTTTGGCAATTAAATCTGTGCATTTAAACCATATTTAAGTGTATTTCTACAATATATTTTAATTATGGGGAGTTGGTACCTTTTTGGGGTAAAAAATCACTTCTTATGTTACTATATTTAAAAAATCTCCATTTAATTTTCTTTAAGAATATATATAACGACTTAAATGTATAAAAATATTTGTAGTGTAAAAAATAAAAATATAATGCGATAAAGTAGGACAAGTGTGTTATAGGCATTCGTTTAAAGCAAATTTGTGAAACTTTTGATTTTCTTGTCTCTGGAACATTTATTTTAAAATCTATTAGAGATACAGCAGTGAATTTTTGTATGCATCTTTACCTAATGAGATTATCCTAGTAGTTTTGTGAAAGTAGGTTGTATAACAATTTTTATACATGTAGAATTATAATCAATTTCATTTATACGTGTTTATTAATTTTTATATAGAAATATTTTTTAACTGATAATTTTACTACAGTAATTTGGTAACATCATAAATGAAATCTGGTAAAAATTTGGGGTTGATAGCTCAAACGGTCTATGAAAAAATTGTATATAAAGTTATGAGTTCACAAAAGGTACCAACTCCCCTTGAATAAGGGCCTTCCTTACTGATGTACATTTTTGTAAGGTAAACAATTTAAAAATATTTAAATTAATTTTTAAATTTAATGTTTAAATTTTAAAGTAATTTTAATTTTCAGAATATAGTTTAAACAACACAGAAACAAAGTAGCCTAATAGCACAGAAATTCCTTGTCAAAAAAAGTAAATCTGAGCATTTGTGTTTAGTTTATATCTATTTATTTGCATTTGTTCAAAAATATTAAATTAGTAATTTTTACTGTTTTAGTTTTTAGAATAAAGTTAACAAATCTCGAATAATGAAGGACTAGGGTAAACTTAAAACTGCAAATAATTAAAATGAGAATGTGAATATACACTCGAGTTTAGTGTCAAGTGTGTCTTGAGACGGAGAATTTACTTATGAACTCTGCTAACCTACGACATTTTGTGTAAAATGAAACCACGTTTTTCGTAGTTCGAATCTAACAGTATTGTTTATTTTGATACTCGAATGTACGATTCTATACGTTATTCTATCCAATGGAACTACGAATGTAGCGTCATTTGTGTTGGAAAATAAAATTAATACAAATAAAAATCAGTCCAGTATGTTTTAGCAATCTTGCAGTCGGTGTGACTATATTGCGTCTTTATACGAAAATGTAACAGTATTATCCTAATTTAGAATTTTATTGCGGACATTTTTCATCACGATTTTATGTATAACATAGTTTCACGACGTTTCGGGATCTGGAATCTGATCCCGTCCTCAGGCGAACTATTATCTAAAACATAATCACAATTTAAAAAAATCCGGACTAAGTCGATATAATGCTGAACACATAAAGATTAAAGCAGTCAAAATACTTACAAACAAACCATTACACTCATAAAAATATGTGTTATCCGCGAAACATGGAATGAAAATCACGACACGACTCTAAGGTTAAATTAAAAAACCTTTTTAGTACGATTTAGCACGATAACAAAAATTGCTTGTTACATAATTTCAAAACCAAAATTATTCTTATTAATAAATAATTTTGGAACATCCTTAACTAAGAACTATTCTAAAACACATAAAAAAATATTTCGAATAGAATTCTAAACACAATTTTTATGATTATGATTTATGATTTTTTGATGAAAATATAAAACATATTGAACACACCATATCCATTTTAGTTTAGGCTGATTCCACATTTTTTATTTAGATCTAGTAGAATATTGGTGGATCTCCATTAATTTCTTATGTAAATTGTAGATACTAAACAGAGTTTCAGAAAATCGCTAAAACCCAAACCGCGCGCCACAACTCACCAAAAAAAATCATTGGAGGGTAAATTTTTTACTAAATCTGGCCAGAATCTTTAAGAATTGTAGAAAAATAGAAATATAAAAAATAGTTTTCTTCTGTAGAAAACCCCTTGTTTAATTTAGTAGATCATTAATTTATAAAAAAATGTTTTAAAAGATTTTTCAAACGAAAATATCTTTTTGTTCCTGTCTTTGTATCAATTACTTTAGCCCAATTCTATAGATTTGAAAAAAATTATATTGAAGAAAATATTTTTAGTTTATATCCCACATTAAAATTACGGTCTAAGACAAGAAGCTGCTACTTCATAGCCAAGTCAAAGGTGCCAGAGAAGGTAGAGCGTCATAAATCTTTACTAAGGTCCCCCTTAAGCCCGGCTTCGAGCCCTTGCCCACAGTTTTGTCCATATTTGTTCCATCGTATTATTTTATCACCCAGTTCAACATAAATTCCCTCCATAAATATTCCCTGTGAGGTCCACATTCAAGAGGATTTGGTCGAATTAATTTTCACTGAGTTTAATTTCTATTTTATCAATTAAAACATTTACACAGTACGCGTAACCCATTTAAAAATTATGTACAGTGAAACCTCGATTAAAAGAATTCCAAGGGGCTAAGAAAGATACATCTTATTTAGAGGTATTATTAAAAACGAGCTTCGTTAAAAAGAGATTGAATTTTGCCGAATAATATTGGGGTTAGTCATTACCTCCAAATAAAGAATATTGAACGTGTCCAACCTTTATTTAAAGTAGATTTTTAGGCATATGATATTTTTTTGTAATGAATGTTTACTGCTACAGATTGGCTTAACCAGCCATTGCGTGCTCGAAAACCAAAAAGGCCCAATTGCTCGGCCAAATGTTGAGCTTTTTCGCGAAGTACTTGGGTGGAGTCACCACATAACCATCGCAGGAGCGGGGGTACTCATAAAGAGTTACCAACTGCCACAAAAAATATATATACTTTACGCCAATGTACCTCCAGCATGAAAATACCACATCTACGCCTTTGCTAGAGTCATGTTTTATAACCTAAATAGATATCCCAAGTGGAAATTTATGTATATACTGTAAATAGTAAGGATTTGAGGGCAATTAAAATGTTTCTTAATTGTTGGAATATATACACCTAGAGTTTAAGTGTTTAACGGATGTACCGATGTCGTGAGGTGTCTTAAGCTAAAGCAGAAACGCATGCTAGAAACGACTAAAAGTCGTTTACTAAAGTTTCTTTGTACAACTTATGGTTTAGGTGGAAAAAACTTGCTATATCATTTTGTTCTACTTTATTTGCTGAAACAAAATTTATATATATGTATACACTTATTTTTAGAAAAGAACAAAATACGGCAAATAGTTTGTTACCACTATCCAGTGCACAAAAAATCCCTGCCACACAGAAATCCAACACTGTCCAGATATAGAGTTAAACATTCATGCCTTTGGGCCTATAAAATCAATACTCCCATGATGTCTTTATAAACTCACTGTTTATGGATCTTGAGGTTTATAAGTGTATTAACTTTAAATTGTGCCTGGGCCTAGTTATAATTAAAAAAAATATTATTTTTCTTTGAAAATAATTCACCTTTGGAAAGATTATTGTATTTACTTCGGTGTGGGAAATTGGTTAAATCATGGATATGTCTAAAGGGAATGTTTTCAGTCCATCTAAACAGCTGTTCTTATAACCATATGACGGCACTTCCGTTAAACATAAATCATGGATATGTCTAAAGGGAATGTTTTCAGTCCATCTAAACAGCTGTTCTTATAACCATATGACGGCACTTCCGTTAAACATAAATCATGGATATGTCTAAAGGGAATGTTTTCAGTCCATCTAAACAGCTGTTCTTATAACCATATGACGGCACTTCCGTTAAACATAAATCATGGATATGTCTAAAGGGAAAGTTTTCAGTCCATCTAAACAGCTGTTCTTATAACCATATGACGGCACTTCCGTTAAACAGTTCCACTACACTACGACAATGCATATATACCCTTAGTCGGGACTGCAGTATCTGATACTTATCTGATACTCGTCAATCCCGCGTGTATCTGATACAGGAGTACTCGAGTACTTAACTCTACTGTGAGTACATGTAACGCCGAACCTCTAAATCCAGTCCCGGGACTCGTCTCGAGTATCTGTACTCTGTACTCGTGTAAACTGAACTGAGTACTTTTAACCAACACAATATCTGATTCCACTGGATCGTCTGCTTAGGCTTTGTTTACTTTACAGGCGATCCTGACGAAACATAACTGGTTAGTTTCCGTTCATAATTAATTGTTTTTTACGATGACTTAGGGATATTTGAGGTTATGTTCCAATATAATTAGTTATTTTTAACTAAACAAATTTTATTTGATATAATACGTATGTGGTATTTTAATTTGAGTGTAATATTCTGTCCAAAAATACATAAATAATTGTTAGTAAAAATATAATCCACTTATGTATGAAAATTATTTTAATTAAGTGATCTCTTTATGACAATAAACCGTCTAAGAACAGATAAGTAATCATTTTGCTATGAGGATGGGCTTGGCGGATTAACGTAGTATTCAATAGTGCGTACTATACTATATACTATACTTTTTACTATTAGTAGTTTAGTCAGACTAAACCGCTAATACAAAACGCGTGCGTCTAAAACAAGTTAAAACATATCGTAGTAAATTACAGTCGGCTGCTGTACTGTATTTTACAATAGTATTTCTGCACTGTATTGAAAATGATGTAGCCTATTGCTAAAACATATATACGTTACGCCAATATACCTCGAGCACAAAGAACCGCATGTGCGCCTTTGCTATAGTCATGTTTTATAACCTACATCGATATCTTTCACTTTCGATTAATATTAATCTACACCGGTGTTATTAATAGATAAGTAGTTAATATGTAAGATAATCAGCCTGTTTATAGATGACACCTAGTTAATAATTAATACGATGCAATGAAAAAAGCCAACAGACTTTGAAATTTGAATGAACGGGGGAATCCTTCCTCCGCGCTACCTGGTGGCTAAAGTGAGAAACTTCATACTACTTTACCGTCTTAAAGCCATTATTGTAATTACCAGGCGTAATTATTGGCCATTGCTCGTCATGAGCAATAATTACTTACGAACTCTTGCCCCTTATTTAGAACATTGAAGGTTTTGCCATTAAAACACGTATTTACAGTATGAGCCAAAATAAACAGTACTGAAATGGTAATACTTTATTTTACGTATAAATTTTAACAACACATACAAGTCAAAGGAAGCAAAATCGGTTAAACACGGGTAATAACATGTTCAATATGACCCCCGTTCAATTTGAGGCAACACTCTACCGTCCTTGTAGGTTTTGCACCATTTTTATGAATATGGGTTGTTCCATTCTCCCAAAATACACATGGTTATTTTTTCTTTGAGTTGAACGATGGTAGATGGTGGGTCCTATGTTAGGACGTTCAAATCCAAGAAAACGTGTTGTCTGCTTGTTTATGTAACCATTAAGGTGCACATGACATTCATCTGTAAACCATACATCACTCAGAAAATCAGGTTCTTCATAGCATATTGCTAACATTGAAGCACAGTACTGAACTCTGGCTAGTTCGTTTATACGGTTCAATGGTTGTCCAGTTTGTATCCTGTAGGGAAAACGACCAATATTTTTGAACATTCTTCTCATTGACGTATTGCTAATATACAGTTTAAGAGAAGCTCGCATTAGGCTTCTTTTCGGTGACTGTAACACTTGCTGCAACACTCTTGCGTGGTTTTCATTTGTACAGAAAGTAGTTGTGCGACCTGAAAAGTCCTTTCGCTGTGTCAAAACACTACCTGTTCTTCGAATTTTTTCAACAACAGTAAGAATCACAGCATTACTAGGCGGGTTTTTGTGGAAATGTTCCTGAAAACGTAAAGCAGTGTGTGACAAGCTTGGACCACCCGCACGTCCATTTCCGTATGAGCGAAAATAATGCTCTACGATAAAAGTTTTTTTTACAGTTGTTAGCACCATGTTAACAAAAACTAACCTCAAATAAGAAAGAAGTAATGAACGCGAAGCCGTGGCAACAATCACCAATTGAATCAGCTGATCGAGAAGGCAACTACAGCTGATTCAGTTTCAGTACTGTTTATTTTGGCTGATACTGTATTTTTAAAGCGTTACGTTTATTTTATGATCGAAGTGGACATAGAACCCCTCATAGGTTGTGTAGAATTGATAAAATAAGAAATAGATTTGGTATAGCTCTCCCTAGGCCAACTTTTATTTCTACCTTTCAGCTACATTTTATTACTGTTTGCCACTAATTTAAACAAGTTTGATATTAGGGAGCAGTTTTCCAAACAGATATAGAAATTTTTAATCGAAAGACTAAATATTACTAAATAAATAAAAGACTAATAAATAATGTCGAATACTTTTTTTAAACAGTTATTTAGTTTTTAAGTTCGTAGGTTTTTGTATTTTAGTATGTTTTACATAGATTAGATAACTTTTAAAAGATGCAAGAGTGATCCTAGTACATTTCAATGTCTTATGTAAATATATTTTAAATTTGTTCGCTGCCCTCCATTTGAGACAATACTATTTGAGTGTTTGTGGTCTGTGATTATGTTTTAACCCACCAACACAGGTAATATTATATCCTAGTATCCTAGGTTTCAACAGCTGTACGAAATTATATTCGAATTTTAATATTTGTAGTGTATTATTGAAACAATAAATTTTTTTGATAAAAGAACATCTAAACCTAACCTGATCCTCTTAAGAGTGTTGCAGGGGGCCCTCCCGCAACACTTATGAGGATTCATACTCCGAACTCAACAATTCCTAAATCATCCAGACAATGAAAGGGTTTACCCCAGGGAGCTCTCGACTTCATTCGATGAGGTACACGCCCAAGGACAGACATCCCACAGAGCCAAGCAAGTATCCTTCCTGCAGGACTCCCCTCTAGGTTGGAGACCAAAGAGATACATCACTCCTCGAGTATTCTGGTCTGGCTGGGTGTTCAGGTTCAACTGGGAGTCAGTAAAGCTCACAGGAAAGACAAGATGCCAGGTGACAAGGAAGCCCATTATACTGGGTAGCCAAAAAACGTACCAGAAATTTAAAAGCTATCTTTATTATGTACCCAATTTTGATCTCTTAACTAGAAAAAGTCTGATCTAAAAAAATCTAAGAATAAAAAATTCCGGCTTAGATGGGATTCGAACCCTCGCCCTTTAAAAAGATATGTCCAGATCTTTCGCCTCAGACCCCTCGGCCACTCTGCCCTACTGGATGTGGGAATCCTGCAATTATATGCCCGGCTCTATTGGGAAGTACAGCCCATACCAAAACGAAATGTTTTGCTTGAGTTGTAATAAATTTATTTAGGCTATAGATTATTAACCTTCAATCATCAACTGATTGTTATTTACCTAATATTTTCTCGCGTTTCTTTTGATGATATATTATTATGGTTTTACGGAATGCTCTGATTTGCATATCGATTTACTTTGAAAATGTTAATCTTGTGAGTGAAGGAAATGTGGATTATTTTTTCAATGTAAACGATAACTTATACGATTATTGATTTTTCTGTTTACTATATGTCTTTACTATATATTTCACCATTTACGATCGTAGAAATATATTTGTCTATGACTCCTTCATTTCATAATTTAACTGTAAAAGAGGATACGTTTGAATTAGTTTTAAGTTTCCAGGTTGCACATCCGATCGTTAAATAATAAGCTGCAATGAAATAATTAAATAAAAACCTACAAATATATCGTAAACTGATTAATGCTGTCACGCGTATATGTAGATTTGTACGGGCGGCGCTACCCGCGCGCAACCTGGAGGCAAAGTTTGCAACTACGTGCAAGAATTTACCGACTTGCTTAAGAACAAATAATACCTGTATTTAATTAAAATATGAAATTTTTATTGTCATAATCTAAAAAATTGTGTAATAAAACGTAATAAATGATTTCGGATGAAATTTGATGAATATTTAATAATACCTTGAGGATAGTAAAATTATTGGTTCTCGCAGGTACGAATGCAGTGATTGTTGGAATATATACACCTGGAGTTGGGAACACATTTGTGGACCGATGTCACGAGGTGTCATAAGCGCAAGCAAAAACGCATGTTGTAAATAGGATTTTAATCGTATACTACTCATGCATGAAATGATGTTAAACTACACCTTCGTGGCGACCTTTGTTCGCAAATATTTTGTTTTTTGTTTAAAATGACAACGGTCTTATTACAAGTTATTTTTGTGCGTTTCTATCTTCGTATCTATTTCTACGCAACTGATATGCTCTGGAACCTTTATATAGTAGTACTGGGCATAGTATTCCTTTCTACACGCACGCCTAGACTATATACCCTGACTTCACCGCGAGGGCGTTAACTGTCTGTCTACTTGTAGGAGAGGGAGAGAGAGAGAGTGAGTAGGAAAATGGAGAACGCCTGAGGCATTTATTTATTTATTTATCCTTCCAACGGTTGAACTATTTTGTTATGTATACAATCATTGCTTAACATAGATACAGGATGGCAGTACAGACAAACTAACAGATTTTAGTAATAAAACTAAAGAAAAAGTTAAAAATAAAAGTGTTCCAATTAAAGTATATTTATTATATTACAAAAGAAAAATGAGTTCTACATTTACTATGACTTATAAACTTATGTATTTTTTCAAATTACAAAACTCTTGCTTCATTCGGTATTGCCAACCATGGCGGGTAATGGCGACATTGTTTTTGTATAAATAACAAAGGAAATAATTTGTTTGCACAGCTCAAAAGAAATCTCTTTTATACTTGTTATTCCATAACAATGCATAGTATATACAGGGTTGATATATTTCTTAAGGAAATAGATCGCTTTTTAGTGATGTGCCATCTATAGGTCTAGCTGCTTCTTTTGACCAATTGGTTTTTTAGCGAATTTCCCATAGGGAAGAAGCTATTACCGTAGGTCTCATGGCGAGACTTAAGCCCGGGACCATGTTATTTTTCTTCTTTAGGTGCCCAGAGTCCAAAAACAATAGTCGTTAAAATTTATATATATATATATATATATATATATATATATATATATATATATATATATGTGTATGTGTGTGTGTGTGTGTGTGTGTGTGTGTGTGTGTGTGTGTGTGTGTGTGTCTGTGAACACGATAACTCTCATAAAAATGGTCCGATCGAGACCAAATTTGGTAGAGACGTGTATTCCTACAAATGCTCGGACGAGTTTGTAAACCAGACATATCGGTCAATGGTAACGGGTAGTTTGGGGGGTTTTGTACCCCAAAATGGGGTTTTTTGCGTTTTTCACATGTAATTTTTAAAAATTTATAATTTTATATTTCACCATTGGAATCAGCTTAAAAAACTACACAATTAAGTTCCTTAAAGGTTTTCTCTATCTCCAACGGTTACCGAGATATTAAAAAATCTAAACACAGTACGTTGTATTGTGGGGCTCCAATGTTAATCTTATGGAGGATAGGGAAAAATTAATATTTCCCATATTAATCAATATTTTTGGATAAAACTTGATATTTAGCTTCATGTGGTTGAGGTCTATCCATTTATGCTTAAAAATCATAGTTTATGTGTTTATCATGGCAGCAAACCTGCATACTCTTTTCCCATATTAATCATATAGTGAATAGGCAAACTCCTTTATTTATGGACAGATGTTGATGAAAGTTGATATAAATGCTAAAAAAATTAATTGTTTACGCTAGAAACACCTACTTTCAGCGTTCCTCACAGCAGCAAACCTGCATACTCTTACCCATGTTAATCTATGGAGAGTAGGCAAATAATACTCATATTTATTGACAGATAATTATCAAACTAGTCATATATTATTATTATTATGTTATTGATTTGGAAATTCGCTGAGTACACAGGTCTGCTGCGACGGGGGTATTATTAGTGTGTCTTCGTTTATATGGTATCTATCCGCTATAAAACGTGTAAGAGAAGTTCAATGTTTACGGTAATGCCAGACATATTGAGGAGAATATTGAACAGTGTACGCCACTGCCTGAAATTGATCCTCCATAAAAAACACACCTCGTAGACAAACGATTTCCTGTTTATTTAAATTCCAACTAATCATGTTGGTTATGCATATTTGACGACTTATTAGACTATTACTAAGACATATAAAGTAAATAATGTCGTATACATACACTAAACCATGAAGTAATGTTCTTTTAAGCGACAATAACACATTTTTGACACTAACATTTGTAGTTTAACATCAGTTTGACACCTGCAGTTTCAAATTAATCTAGCTACGTTGCAGCACCTCATGGGACTAAGTAAATAATAACACATCTGAAGTGAGTAAGAGATGATTAGATTAGATTGGATTATTGAAATGGTGACCGTACCACAAGGTGGGTATTTTAAGAGGCGGGAGGAGTCAGACGCGAAACCTTCAATTGCCGTCGCCTGCAACAGAGCAGTTCGCAACCCGCAGCGTTGAATCTTTGTTACCGACCCTCTCCGCGCAGCCCACGGAGGAGCCGTGCGGAGAGGGTCGACCGTCTCTGAACCCCCACCGACCGTCCTAGACTAACTATACACCTTAGTCAACCTCCCACCATAGCCTAATGTGTCCCTTTTGAAGTAAATTTTAATTACACCAGCCAGGTTTTATTTTATCTTATTTATTTTATTTTATTTTAAATTTCACGCCGTCATGAGTTTTTCCATAGATTGTAAACTGCATAGCCTGACCCCCAGCACCCCAATGTAACCACCCCCATATAACCCACACACCGACCATAGACCGGACGCTCGTTCGGGCTAGGGCAAGTACGCCCGGCCTAGTCCACAGCTATGGTTTCCCGATTCCCACTACAGTTTATCGCCTAACCTAACGCCACCACCTTAAGTTGAATGTATTAATGTTTTTTATGTTTCAGATGCATACCCTTGTTTCAGTTCTTAATAGTAATGCCCCTAAAACCCATAGTCCAACCCACCCTATCCACCAACCGACCACAGTCTTGACGATCGTTCGGGTTAGGACACACATGTCCGGCCTAGTCTATGACTGTGGTTCCCCTATTCCCTACTCCCGTTCTTCTACTACTTAAATATCTCCTATAAAACAAAGCCAGATATTCGTTTGGGCGTGGGAAACAGATCCCCGCTTTCTTCTGGTCTTTGATATCATCCCCCCACCACACCCTCCTAAACCCTAACCCTCCCAGCACAAAAATCAAAGCCAGATTTTCGTTTGGGCATGGGATGTAAATCCCTGCTTTCTTCTGGTCTTTGATACCAATCCCCTTCCATCCAAACCTACAGATAATAAATAAATAAACGAATCCACCCTAAACCCTATTCCATCCAACACAACAACCAAAGCCGGACATTCGTTCGGTCGAGCGCAACCTGCCCTCGGCTAAGCTCTGGTCTTTGTTCCCAAACCGAAACCATCCATTCACTAACCATAACCACAGTACCCGCAACCAAAACCTAACCTCAAATCCTATCCTTGGCTGAAGAGGACATAGTCCTATAACAGCCGCAGTGGGCCTTCAGCCCACTGAAACCTCACATCCGTTCCGTTCCAACCCCCACGAGTGATATAGACTCCATATTTGTGGAACTATGTTCGGTTGGCCGTGTCTGGCCAAAATTTTAACTCCTACTTCTCTAAAAATGCACCAATTTTTAATCAGTCCATATTATTTAAGTAATACTCAATAAAACTCAGTTTCGGAATATAACAACACTAATGACAATGGATTAGTTTGTTTGCCGCTAACCACTTGAAAATACGTGTTATAGTGGTATTTTCAGGATTTACTTGACCTTATGATTATTTAATGTAAAACAATATTTCAATAACTAAATACTATAGTGTTAATAACAAGTCTAAATTTATTTTCTAAATATGCCAAATATGAGTGTAAGATGATTGTTGTTCGATCTTATAGTCTTGTTACTGACTAAGCTGACATGTTCCTTAGACAGGACTGTTAATTAATTAACAGTGAACGGCATATCTAAGGGACCTACAGTTTAACATGGAATCCGAACCACTGCCTCTGAATTACGAAATGGTCTAATTATGAGGATGGTTTTTTGCGGATTAACTTAGTATTCAATAGTGCGGACGTTAACCCACACAAGAGAACACTACACCCATTGTCCATCGCTCACAACTATCCACAATTCGTGACCAAGTAGCTGGATTACAGGACGTCGCCACTGTCACAGATATGTTCCGTATCGCTCGCTATTCTCCTCTATATGTGTGTTAAGTGACGGAAAAAATCCTGTGCTAATTCTTCTGGATATGTGCTCTATATGATCATGAAACTTGAGGTGCCTCTCTAAGACCAAACCAAGAAACTTAGCATTTCTGCAAGAAGAGATCTCTTTGTCACCCAACAAAACAGTGGAACCTGCTTTTTACTTTCTCCCCTTTTACATAGTATATGGAGAAAGTATTGCTTTCATTAAAATTTTTGAATTTGAGTTGAGAGAGGATATATCCGTTTTGGGGTCCCCTGAATCCAAAAAAGTGGGTTTCGACGTAATGTCTGTCTGTCTGTCTGTCTGTGTGTGTGTGTGTGTGTGTGTGTGTGTGTGTGTGTGTGTGTGTGTGTGTGTGTCTGGATGTGTACAGAGTACAGTTTTAGGGGTAGTTCACCCCTAAAACCCCTTAAAAACGTAAAAAATCCAAATTTCTCAAAAACGGCTCTAACGATTTTGATTAAACTTTGATAGTTTATAGTGTATAGAGTTCTAAATAATTTGACACGACGCGTATATCTGTAAAAATGACGGTTAAAAAGTTATAGGCTTTTAAATATCAAAAAATCAAATTTTTAAATTTTCAGCGAAAACAATAAAAGTAAAGTATAGCTTGACTGGCACCATTCAAACCAGCTTAAAAAACTAAACAAATTAGTATTTTGAATTATTTGTCTACGACTAACTGTTCCAGAGAAAAGTTAAATTTACTGTCCATGATAAACGCAGTACGTTGTCTGAAAACGCCCAATGTTATTCTTATGGAGAATATTAAAAAATCTATTTCTTCCTTATTTTACTACCGTTTTTCATGAAACCTGGTATGAAGCGTAAAGTCAAATGACCCAACAAAACCAGCTAAAAAAAGCTTGGTATTTCCGGGGGGGGGGTTGTTCCCCCGTAATATTCGAACAATTAATTTAACGTTGTCTCTCTTGTTTTTATTTTCAGAAATGGGATGATTATTTTTTAAACAATAAATTATGAAATAATATTTAGATAAACTCTGAAGAACATGATAGTTTTATTACAGATTGTATTTTTTAAATTTACTAACTTAGGGAGAAAGTATGTGTCAGTCCACTGGTACCGTTTATTTTAACTGTAAATATGGATTTGGAGCATTTTTGTTTTATCGCAGTTTAGAAGATGCGTTTTAGAGCCATTGCAAAGCTCTATTGGAACTCTCAAATGCTATTGTCTCTAAATGAGCCACGTTTCTAGCTGAACACAAAGCGAGGTCTCGTCGTCATGTACACAAACATCTTTGAACTTGGATTATTACAAGGTTGGTTACATTACAAGGTTTAGACAAATGGTTAATCACTTATGTAATTTTATTAACTGTCGTAATATTTATTTGTGGAATCACCATTGTTTATGATTAAACAGCTCGAGGGCTGTACCAATATAATTAAATAATGTGATATTGGTCCCTTGAATAGTTTAGTATTTATAACCTGATCTTTGCATAGCTTGTGATAGAGATAGAGGGGTGTTGGGTGTTAAATTCTAGACAATTTGGTATATCTACAAAGCCTGTTTGGTTAGTGGCGGCGTCCACTAGGCAATCTAGGCGGCCACCCAGGGCGCAACCTAGGGATAGCGCCCTATGCCTAAAACAGATATGTATTGCTTTAAAACTCAATTTTAATCGTACTAAAACTGTATGGATATTAGATTCATTTCCGTTTTCCGGACAACTTACAAAAATTTTTAATGTTTTTAAAGAACATTGATGATAGTACTTATAAAAAAAAAATTACATAAGCATTTGTGAAAAATCCTTTTAGCCAGCGCATTTTGTATTTTTTCTAAAAACGTTATATATGAAGAACTTTTTAAGATACAGAAACCGAACTTTGCACGCATATTTATTGGCCAAAGAGACAAATATTCTCAAAGTATCATTTAATTTTCTTTTATATTTACAAAATGGCGGCGGTTAAAAACGTTTAATTATAATAACAAAATACACATTAACTTAATAAAATTTGTACAAGATATAAAAAAGATTGGAATTTTAATTTCCATTCGAACGGTACTTTGGTGAACGAAGTCCGTTCACGGATAACCGAGAAAATGCAGGTTTAATGATTACAGGGTCCACGCGACATCGCGGCCCGTTGGCAAAGAAATTTGTTCCAGTGCTTCTTTTATTACAGCGCATGCCTAGGATTAGATTACTCGATTGTTCGATTACAATATTACTAAAACTTATGATATAATTTCTTTGTTATCAATATAAACTTGAAAGAACTTTCTTTACAATAAATGGTTTTTATTGTAGTGATCGCGAGTGTTATTGTATAAAAAACAATATTAGTATCATTTGAAAAAGTAAAAACATTAGATTTTTTTACTAAAAACGTTTGATATATTTTAGTATCTCAAGAATAGAACACAGAAAACCGAACTTGCACAATAATTGGCATATTAATGTGTCATAGTACATGTAAATGATTAATTTTTTTTATTAAATACATCGATTAAATTTATATAACATAAATTGTATTATTAGATATAATAAAAAAGAATATTTGTAAATTGATTTGACGAAAATAAATGTTGAATGTGCGACTATTGCGCGCGGGCCGCGAGGGCCGGGCACGGAACCTGCTCGCTTCTTATCCACGGCCGCGCCGCGGTGGCGCATGGGCGCCGTGGACGGATTTCGTTCATAAAAAAATTGTTCGATTTTAAATTGAAATTCCAAACTTTTTATATCTTGTAAAAATTTTATTAATTTAATGGGTTTTTGTTATTTTAATTAAAAGTTTTTTAACCACCGCCATTTTGCAAATTAAATGATCCTTTGAGAATATTTTTCTCTTTGGCCAATAAATATGTGTGCAAAGTTTGGTTTCTGTATCTTAAAAAGTTCTTGACATATAACGTTTTTTGTAAAAAATACAAAATGGCGGCTAGCGGTTAAACGAAGGATTTTTCGACAAATGCTTGTAGGTAATATTTTGTTTATTTTGATTAGTACTATCACCCCTAAAAGTTTATCCCCGACTTTAATGAATACCCTGTATATGAGAGACGTAAATGACAGACGACAAAGTTTCATGTCTCTACAAAATAAATCGGCGTTGTTTTGCTGACGGATTTTGCTGACTTTTCTTGTGTCTGTTTGCTGGTGGTGAGCAAAGGATCCAGCTATATAGTTCAGTCGCGAACATGATGATTTGTTTGTTACAGATAATCACATGTTAGTTTGCTTTGCCTTTATTAGACTTCTTGGCTATTTTATCCAATACTATAATACGAGCAAGGTTTGTATATATATTTGCACACGGATCTCGAAAACGGCACTAAGAATTTTCTTTAAATTTTGGAAATAACTAATTTCTGAGTAGAAAATAAGTTTTAGATAGGTCTAATGTCCAGGAAAATTCTTGTTTTCTTGTAATATTAAGTTAAAAATCTAAAAAATTAACATTACGCTTATGGAGAATCAAATGTAAACAATACAAATCAAAACAGCTGTTTATAACCGTTTGACAGTTGTTGATTGAAGATGGTGGTGAACAATATGTGAATAGAGGTTTTGCATAAATATATATTTTATGTATGTAAAAAAAGAAAAATTATCAAATTACTAAACAATTTGTAAACACTAAAGGGTAAAATAACTGTGGGAAATAAAAGCAGAGCTCAACCTAAATTACAAATAAAGTTGAACAAACTTAAAATTTAAAAATGTTTAATCATTTCTCACTTGACCTGAATAATTTAAAATATCCGTTTAGCAATAAAACCTAAAACAATGGAAAAATCTTGTTACTGTATTAAAATCTAAGCCTATTTATTAATTCGCTCCTGAAGAAAACCATAGTAATATACAAAGTGTCCATGAAAAACGTTTCAGGACTTCGGTGAGTGATTAGGTACATTAAAAGGAAGAAAAAAAAGTTCCAATAGAGGTATAAAACGCTTATTTGTCAGATATCCGCAATTTTTATTTCCACAAAATATTTTTTATTTCAAACATTTTTTTAACGGATTATTTTCAAATTTAGTACGTGTTAGTAAAAAAATAACTAGCATGATACAAGGTCAAAATCCAAAATGGCGGCCATTTAAAATTTTACCGTTAACAAAGTATTTAAGCTTTAAAATTTTAAATGGCCGCCATTTTGGATTTTGACCTTGGATCATGCTAGTTATATTTTTACTAATACCAATCTACTAGTGTAAAACACATACAACATTTCAAAATAATCCGTTAAAAAATGTTAGAGTTAAAAAATATTTTGTAAAAAATACAAACAATTTCAAACATTTTTAACGGATTATTTTCAAATTTGGTACGTGTTTTAAACTAGTAGACTACTATTAGTAAAAAATTACTAGCATGATCCAAGCTCAAAATCCAAAATGGCGGCCATTTAAAATTTTAAAACTTAAATACTTTGTTAACGGTAAAATTCTGGAAACGTTTTTCATGGACACTCTGTATAAGTTCGAATTTATTTATGGGAATGAAGTCCATATTGAGGAAAACGATTTTGGTAAATATTTAACCATCCTTAATGTGAAGTTTTGAGAATGACTTTTCCGAGAGAATTTAGAAGTCAGACTGTTTATAAAGAGAAAGTCGAGTTCGTAAATTTTGGAGTTTCTTCATGCTGAGGAAATTAATAGAATAACTTTCTTTAAGTCGCTCATTAAGATGTGTCCTCATTAAACAATTCCATTTCTTCTCATTAATAATGGTGTCATTTTTATTTAACCGTCTGTTGTAAAAAATAAACATTTGGATTTTTTTCACAGATATTTTTAAAATTTTGTATTTTTAACGAGTATGCGATTGTGATGAACATGTACGCAAACATTTTTGCTAATCTGACAACCCCTGCTAGCGAAAAATTTGTTAAAACACTGCTCCGCTCTAAATTTAAACGTAATTATCTCAAAACTTAATTATTCATATTTTTAGTGCACAATGTGTTTTAGTATACTGATAACCATAAATAATGTTTTTATCTTGCTCAGATTAAAAAGGCAACAAGTGCGATGAATAAATGGTTCATAATTACGACACTATAAAGAAAAAGACAAAATATTACAAAACACACTTTTCCACAAAGCCAGTGTGACATGAATCTCACAACATAAGCCTTCCACAGATTTTCTTCCTTTCGTCGGACGCCTTTTTATATTGCTAAAATATTTCTGCTTGTGTCATCTTTTTATGAAAGCTTTATGTAGTGAAATAATTGAAAGGTTCAAACTAAAATACTAAAATATGTCTTAGAACAATTCAACAAATCTTCGAATAGGCTACGTTTTTAATTTCTTAAATTATCCAAGCGACTTATTCGGGATTTTGAAATGTTAATGTGAACAAAAGTTTTATAAAGAAACTACTGCAAAACTATATAAAACTATTTCGTGTTTAAAAATATGCAGATTTCGAATGTAAATGTGAAATGAATATACTATAATCAAATATACTTTATTAGACAAAGAAACGTCTATGCAAATGCGTCAATCAACGAAAATACATAGAAACTATACATAACTTAGAATACCCCGTCGGCAACTGATAAAAAATAAAAATAAATGATAGTATATATGAAAATGAATACATAATATGTACAATTGTAAGTATCATAGTTTATAACAGTTATTGTTTAATGTCAATACGCACATTCACACCATTACACTACACATTAAAAATATTAATTTTTATTTTAAGATAACTAACAAATGTTATGAATTGATTTTTTTTTTTTCTGTAGTTAATATATTTTGAACAAAACGAACTCTCGTTTAATTTTAATTCTTAATTCTTAACTTTTTTGAACTGAATAGATTAATTTTGTGATACTGCACCTGAATCTCCTCTGTAAAACCATACTATCCTGATATTTGTACTGGTTTGTATTTTTCTTTTTTAGTACTTCTTACTCTTAATCGAGTTATTACTTTGACTTTGAATTTTGCACTTATCTAAATACCTTTTCTCCCTGTTACATATTTTTGTCTATGTCTGCTTTTTGTCGTAAACCTTATATATCCTCTTTATATTCTTATAATTCGTGGATGATGGCGCACTAATACTTTTAATCCGCTCCTTCTATATATCAATTAAAATTTTGTTGTTAGGTGTTTTTCATTAACGTTAACTATAAATGTCAGCCAAATGTTTATGTTATAAGATATTAAATTGTAGTCTGTGTTCGTTACTATAAATACAGTCCGTAAGAGATTTCAGCTTCTAAGGAATAATGTAGAAATCTTTACTCAATCCACATACTTACTTAAATATAAAAAATTCAATATTCATTAATCTAAAATCATTAAAATAATACAAAATGAATACGAATATCTAGTTTTGGTATTTTTTTAACAATAATTTTTTTTTATTGTGCTTTTTATTTTATTACTTATACTTATGTTACTTTTGTCTCTTACTTTACTTCCTTAACTGTGCAGTACTCTTTTAGCTTACCTAGTAGAAAACTTTGAGTCCGTGGTCAGCAAACGCCTGAGCGAACAGGTTAGTAGGGCAGATGAAGAAGTAGTCTCCCACAACATCGCCAATCATCTTCTGATTCAGGTAGCCGTCGTTGGCGTGTTCCCAGTCGGTATACTGTGACCAAGAATACAGAATCAAGAACTCTCAAGACCATAGAAAGGTTTGAAATTCATTATTGGTGATGGTGGATTGATATTATTTAGATTCTTATTGCGGACATTTTCCATCACGATATTATGTAAAACAAAGTTAAGTTATAATGGGTTTTTGCTCTGTAAAGTTAACTTTGTACTACAATTGATTTTTTCTTGTACATTAGATAGGATTTGCATTTTAATATAAAATAATAATAATAAATCCTGTTGGACGTGTTTCGCCTGGATTTAGGATTTTGGCGGCGGCCATTTTGTTTCCGGTTCCGGTGGGACACGCCCATTCTTTTCAGTTGTCTTTGAGTCTCCGCGACGAGCGGACGTGTTTGGTTTCTTTTGTGTGTAATGGTTAGTGTATGGTTCGTTTGTAAGTTTTTTGACTGCTTTAAACTTTTATGTTTTCAGCTTTATACCGGTTTGGTCCGGATTATATGTTAATTAATTGTGCTATGTTTTAGATATTAGTTCACCTGAGGACGGGATCAGATTCCAGATCCCGAAACGTCGTGAAACTTTGTTTTACATAATATCGTGATGGAAAATGTCCGCAATAAGAATCTAAATAATACATAGAAAGGTGTTTACACCTCAACCTAAGTAGAGAATACAGGAAAAGGGAAATTGCTATCCTGTCAGACAGTCAGTCTAATGTAATGAAACTTATACCAGATATTCTTGTATGTATTGAGAATACTTTGGTACATATGCATCTCAGTGTAAACATATTCAATAATAAATTTCAATATTTCAAATTAAAAAAAACTTACTCTTTTAATTTGCGCAAGCATTTTTGAAAATATTCTTTCTTCATTGGGTTACCATTGTTTATATGCCCAAAAATGTCCCTTGTAATCTTAGACTTAAAATATAACTTAGCTTTTGCAATAAGTTGATTAATAAAATAGTTATTCTTCAAAAAAATGTTACAAAATTTGAAAAAAACACCCATAATTGTGATTTTAAAAAGCATATAACTTTCCTCGTATTAAATTCTTTTAATTAGCCTATTAACATTTAAAAATCATTCACTGCATCAAAACCCAAAATTAAAAAAAGAGTTGAAGATAGTGGCGGATCCCCTTAAAGTTTATATTTGTTTTTTTTAGTTTATATTGATACTGTACATTTATTTAAGGTTAGTTTTCCTCGGGTTACCTTGAGGATGAATGGACCTCAAAACAGATATTAAACAGACAGACCAAACTTACGAACCCCACCTGGAATATGATGGCGTCCCTTTCAAGCCTCGTGAAGTTCTTGAATATTGTGTTGATTATGTCCAAAAACTTGTCTCTTTGCAGGAAACTCGGCCCGTCTTTCTCAAAGTAGTCTATGAAGTCGTACAGTATGAAATACGTCCCTGAGGAAAAAAGGTATTATCACACATTTATCGAAAAGTAGGCGAATGTAACTCGATCTTTAAATAAATATGTAGAAGAAAAAAAGAAAATTAACCAACAAAAACAAACTATGTCATGATTAAAACACTAGTTGAGATGTGTTCTACCAGATGGACTTTGTCTTCATGACATCTTTATTACTGTTTCTGTTGATTGTTATAAAAATTAATGAGTGTTTCAAATAATGCATTTGATTGGAGAATACTTTTTTCATTTAATAGATGTAGGGACTGAAATTTTATGGCTTTGTAAATTTCATAATTTCCTACTGATGATATTTTTGTCCTTTAATACAGATGTGTAATGGATCTAATAATCTAATGTTATTCCATTACACATCTATATTATATTGATATTGCTGGTAACAATCGATATTAACTGTTGAGTTATTGAATTAAGTTAAAGATTTACTAATACGAGATGTTTTTGTAGCAGTCAACATCAATTGCTGATTCAAACGTCGCTTTGAATCGGTTAGTGGAAAAACGGTATAATTCCAAAAACTGAACTTTTGGAATATGTAAAAAACTGGATAAGATTCCTGGAATATTAACCCTCTTCCACTCGGCGTAGTTTTAGAGACATCTTTCAAAGCATTTAGAGATAAGGAATGTTATCTTTCTTCGACTCATTGGTCCTGGAATATAAACCCTCTTCCACGTCGCTTAAATTGACTTTGTTGGTCACAATCAATATTGACAGTTCACTTACTAATACGAGATGGCTATGTGATTAAATTCGTAGCAGTCAACAACATCAATTGCTGATCCAAACGTCGCTTAAATTGACTTTGTTGGGCACAATCAATATTGACAGTTCACTTACTAATACGAGATGGCTATGTGATTAAATTCGTAGCAGTCAACATCAATTGCTGATCAAAACGTCGCTTAAATTGACTTTGTTAGTCACAATTAATATTGACAGTTGACTTACTGATACGAGTTGGTTATTGGATTCAAATAAGTAAAAGTCAATTGTTGATTAAATGTTTGAATTGAGCTTGTAGGAGCTAATTGATATTAAGTTCCTAATACGAGTTTGTAGTGGGATTCAACTCGTAGAAGTAAGTCAACAGTGCTGATTCCAAAGCTGATTTGGTTGAGTTTGTTGCTGATAATTGATAAATGAGAGTCTGCAGGGGTGGTTGAGCTTTACAAACGTTATTGGAAAGTGTTAACGTGTTGCAGTAGTGTACCGTTTGCGATTAGCAAGTTTGTGTTTTTGATTATAACTTAAGTTGTTTAATTTATTCTATTTTATAGTCAATTATAACATTTTTTAGCTGAAATAAAACACTGTATTGTAAAGACTTTTTTGTAAATAATTTTTTTCCTACATACCATATTAATGGGTAATTTTAAGCATGTAACAGTTTAACCTAAAAATTAGTTATCCAAAACGGCTCTCCCCCCTTTATTTCGGTTAACCGGAGTTTTACTGTATTCATTTCTTAAAATAAATTTCATCCACACTCAGAAGGGTGTTATTTTAAAATAAACGCCAGTAAATGAAAAAAATATATGGTAATAATAATTTACAATAATTCTATCTTTTATGTTTATATTTATGTATGAGGAATATTAAATAATACGAAATTGGTCTCACAGACTGAAGACACCGAACATGGAATGGAAATCATGACACCACTTTAGGGTTAAATGTTGGCTTTTTGATGAAAATTGAAATTAACTGACTACTACGAATTAGTTCCTAAAGAAAATCAATAAAGATTTTTTATTCTATTGTGCGTTGTTATAACTTTTTAAAGAGTGATTTGCGTACACAAAATTGTAGGTTTAAAACAGAGTGGACCAACATTACAGGGGGTTTAAGGAGGCAGGTTCACCAGCGCTGGGCGGCCCTTTGATGTGCACGTTGTAACGGTAATGGTGATGGGGGGAGTGGGAGGGGGTTCGGGGGGGATTGGGGGGACGTGCTATCCATTTTCAACATTACAAGCCTGAGAACCATTATTCACGCTTGGGATCATCTACATTTATTTTTGATCTTCGAAAAAATGTAAAATCTCGTATTAGTAGAATTCGTACATCGTCTCACTCACTGTTGTATACTTTCCCTCCTCCAATAAATACAATATAAAAAAAGTATATTTTCGGTCTATAAGAGTCTATAAAAACTATATCTTTAGCTACATATTAACATTAACCCTCGAAAGGTTTACCGTCGATTAATCGACGGTAGGTAAGCTTTTACAAAAAGCAATGTTGCGAATACATTTTTGATTAAAACTACATTGAATATAGTATCGTTGTACTCTACAGGTTATACGCTTTCCGCCGATGTCTGTCTTATATGGCTTACTTTTTGCGTCAGAGTTCTGTGTGAGTTAAATTATCTGTCTTCTGTTGCACGGTAATGTCGCTTTGTTTACAATGGTTGCGTTACACGTTCTCGTCGCGTTTGTAGGGTGTTCTAATGTTAATTTCACAGTTTTAAAATGGATAACAGTGACCTAAGTGTGTAGAACTATATAGTTTTATTTTCCTTATAATTTTTAAAAACTTTGCTATATTTAAATTTCTGTGCTTTGTGGGGGAGCAAACTTTGAGAAATTATTTGAAAAAAACTTTTTTTATAAATATCAAGTGCATACACCCATCAAAACCAAAATAAAGATAAAACATATTATTATTTTCTTACAGATAATTTAATGTAAATTAAAATGGTGTATAATATGTTATAGTTACTGAATTTTAATTATGTTATGTGAATTTTTTAATAAAAGTCCGCAAAAGTTCCAAAAAGGGTGAACCTCAAGGAGTCTAATAGTGAACCGTTGGTGGGTTAATAATTTTTCTGGCTATACAATATTCGTAAAAGACTTGTTTAGTTCAGGTGTGAAATTAAAGATAAAATGGTTACTTAGGGAATTATTTAGCTAAATTACCTCACAACTAAACCCAACAGTTAATAATTAATTAAATTTTTCATGATGGAAAAATAAATAAAATGTGATCATGTAATTCCCAAGATACACCAAATTATCTTTGATTTGACACCTCATATTTTACAACTCTCGTGTGGCCAGTGCTGGCACAAAATGAACTCTTATGGACTAAAATCAAAGATGTCGAAAGTATTGCAGACTCTTAAAAATAGGAATGTCTGTTTTCAAACTCTCTGAATTAAAACATTTCTAACTTATCTTCAAACGTAGGTTTCGCGGCCGTTGTCAACAATGTCAAATTGATTTTCAACTTAACTGTCAAACGTTTGGCGACACAAACTCCAATACGACTCGGTTCACGCTGGAAAATCAGTCTGTCTTTGCACCAAGCTGTGACTTGATACACATATTTTATGAAATTTGCTCCCATTTTTTAAATAGCTGTATTGATTTTGATTAAAATGGAAAGTATAGTAGTGGCAATAGTTTAAAATAAAACAAAAAAACCTGGATGTCTATTCGAAAATCATTTGACTGGGATGGTGGCGTTATCCTGTAATCCAGCTACTTGGAGGTCACGAATTGTGGATAGTTATGAGCGATGGTCGGTGGATGTAGTGTTCTCTTGTGTGGATTAACGTCCGCACTATTGACTACTACGTTAATCCGCAAAGGCCATCCTCACAATTAGACCAGTTCGTAATTCAGAGGTCGTGGTTCGGATTAGTTGCCATCGGCTGTTGGGCTATTAATTAACAGTCCTGTCTAAGGAACGTGTCAGCCTTAGTCAGTAACAAGACTACAAAATCGCGTTACAATCATCCTAAACTCATTCCTCATTCATACTTGGCTTAAAATACCTACCTGGGTAGGTCGCCATTTCAGTTAAAAGTATAAAGTATTGTCTTTTTAAGTTTAGAAAAGTATTTTTATTTCCTGCCAAAACGGGTTTAAATAATTAGTCATTTAGTATTCTAATTTAGTCTAATGGTAACGATTTTGGACAGAACTTAATGTAACATCAGTGGAATGGAAAAACAAGTAGATTGTCTAGGAGTTTAAATGTTATATTTACGTAGACAATAACTTTTACCTTCAGTTACGAACTATTATCCATTAAACATCTATAATAATATACGACTAATAATATAATAGGTAATGTACGACTTGGGGAAATATAATCCAATAAAAATTCCCTGAGGTGAGGATGATTTAAGTATCCATAAAATTGTAAAACTCGCTAAAATAATTGTGGCGTAGGCGTGTACTTTCAAAAATAGTTTTTTGAGGTACTATCCATTTTAATTAATAACAAATATATTTTTACAGGCTTATTACATTAAATAATTTATGTACTATAGTTTATTTTAAAGGGGGAATGTATGAGTTTGTTAACTAAAAAAAATAAAAATAAAAATAGTAAAAAATATAAAAAATTGTAATAGAAATAGTATTAAAAAAATCAATTATATTTCGAATAAAAATATATTTGAATTTTGTTTAAGAAAACTAGTCAGTCTTTTACTTTCGTAAAATGAACTTCATCTATGTAATACACGCTACAGTCTTTTGTTTAACAAGATTTTACTGGCCACCTGTTGAAGTTACTTTAGATTCCGTTGTAGAAATCCGTGTTTCAACTGGTAAGTTAAAGCTGTTTTAATTTAAGAAAAGTAATACAAAACACTTTACCGTATATTAAGAGAATGGAAACAAAATAACCGTTTGAAAGAGTTAATTAAATGTTGCTGTAAATGCTCTTACATTACGTTGTAATGAGGCATCTCTTTGACTACCGCGCACAGTCACACACACTATGGTGCACGAAGAATAATTTCCACTGAAAGGTTTTTTATGTTTTAAGTTATTTTTTAATGCACGAGTGGTACTCGTCAAAATTTGACATTAAGGACGTTTATAACTTTCTCTTCTTATACATAGTATACGGAGAAAGTATTGTTTTCGTCAAAATTTTTGAATTTGAGTTGAGAGTGGATATATCCATTTTGGGGTCCCCTGAATCCAAAAAAAGTGGTTTCGACTTGATGTCTGTCCGTCCATGTGTGTGTCTGGATGTGTACAGAGCCACAGCCTACCCTGTTGGTCCGATTTAGATGAAATTTTGTATGTATGCATATATTCACCGTATTTTGTTAATTTGATAAGTATTAACTATTTTATTAATACTTATAATATGCACAAATGTGCTAAAATGATGTTGCACAGCTAAGAATTTCTCAAAACTAGATGGTACGTCTGTGACAATTGTAAAATCAACTGATTTAAGACGCTAAAAATATTTTTTTAAATCAAATGTTCTATTTTACATTCTAAATGTATTATTTTTAAAAATTTCGTTACAGAGATAACAAAACCGGAGACCTTTTATTTCAAAAATTCGGTAAAGCGGTTCGGTAGAAGTGAATTTTCAAATTGCAATGTTTAAAATTTACCAGTGCTAAATGGTATACAAAACGTTAAACCTTGTTTATGTTCAAGTTATAGGGAAAATAGTGAACCTTAATGAGAAATGACTTTATATCAGTTAATTAATTTTATTTGACAAAATCTTCGAGAAAGTTAACGATATTCCGGAAAATTGTTAATTTAAAGTTTTATATAGAGTGTCCATGAAAAACGTTTCAGGACTTCGGTGAGTGATTGGGTACATTAAAAGGAAGAAAAACGTTCCAATAAAGGTATGACCTAAAACGCTTATTTTCTCAAATATCCGCCATTTTGTATTTTTTACAAAATATTTTTTAATTCTAACATTTTTGTATGTGTTTTACACTAGTAGATTGGTATTAGTAAAAATATAACTAGCATGATCCAAGATCAAAATCCAAAATGGTGGCCATTTAAAATTTTAAAGCTTAAATACTTTGTTAACGGTAAAATTTTAAATGACCGCCATTTTGGATTTTGACCTTAGATCATGCTAGTTATTTTTTTACTAACACTTACTAAATTTGAAAATAATCCGTTAAAAAATGTTTGAAATAAAAAATATTTTGTGGAAAATACAAAATGGCGGATATATGAGAAAATAAACGTTTTAGGCCATACCTCTACTGGAACGTTTTTCTTCCTTTTAATGTACCTAATCACTCACCGGTGTCCTGAAACGTTTTTCATGGACACCCTGTATATAGACTGTTTGAAATAACCAAGTTCATAATTTATTTAGCACAAACGGTTTTTAGCACCAATGATTCCTTAAATGATAAGACAGTAGTAACATTTTCAATCATATTTCCTTTCGAATTGGCATTGAAAAGCAAGTCGTTTAGGAAATACATTATTTTCCCCAATGGGGATGTTATTGCCGCGGTTTTATGACGCTATACGTCTTTGATATATTGCTAGTGAAAGTAGATCTGCTCTGTTTCCAATATTCTTCAAAGGGCTCCATGATGGCTCAGATAATACAACTATGCTTTGTATGATAATTCATTCCTGGGGCGCAGAGGTTTCAAAAAAATATAACAAAGATAAATACCCCCGACTCAGCAGACCTGCGTACTCAGCGAATTTCCAAATCAATAATATGTAATAATAGTAATAATGATAATTGACAAGTTTTATCAATATCTGTCGATAAATATGAGAGTTATTTGCTTATTCTCCATATGATTAACATGGGGAAGAGTATGCAGGTTTGCTGCTGTGAGGAACATTGAAAGTAGGCATTTATAGCATAAAAATTTTATTTTGACCATTTATACCAAGTTCCATAAACATCTGTCTATAAATAAAGGAGTTTGTCTATTCTCTGTATTATTAACATGGGAAAAGAGTATGCAGGTTAGCTGCCATGATAAACACATAAACTATGATTTTTAAGCATAAGTGGGTAGATCTCAACCACATGAAGGTAAATACCAAGTTAAACCCAAAAATATTGATTGATAAAGTGAAATATTAAATATTCCTTATCCATAAGATTAACATTGGAGCCCCAAAATACAACGTACTGTGTTTAGATTTTATAATATCTCGGTAACCGTTGGAGATAGGGACTTTAAATAACTAAAATGAGTAATTTTTAAGCTGATTCTAATAGTTAACGATAAAATTTAAAAGGGTTTTAAATTACGTATGAAAACGCAAAACATTGAGTACAAACCCCCCCTCCAAACTACCCGATCCGATTGACCGATATGTCTGGTTTACGAACTCGTCCGAGCAAATGTAGGAATACACGTCTCTATAAAATTTGGTCTCGATCGGACCATTTTCACGAGAGTTATCGTGTTCACAGACACTCATATAAATATAAATTTTAACGACTATTGTTTTTGGCCTCTGGGCACCTAAAGACGAAAAATAACATGGTCCCGGCCTTTAGTCTTGCCATGAGACCTACGGTAATAGCTTATTCCCTATGGAAAAGTCGCTAAAAGAAATAAAAAATTACATTTACGAAATGAGAGTTAACAAAACTTATCTTCTAAGCCTTTATTTCGTAATCTTATTACATTTGTAGTACACTAAAAGGTTCTTAGCTCAAAACCTTTGGAGAGTACTTGTATGTCGTATTTATTTTTCTTTAAGAATCTGCTTTAAATGACAAAGTATGCCGTTTAAACTCATAAAACAATGTTAATTTCGTGACAATATTACTGGCAACACGATAGTCGTTGAAAGATAGTTGGGTTATCAAATTAAAGGTAAATTTGCTATTTAAAGAATTACGTAAATAGTTTTTTTTATTTTATTTTCCATAAAAATATAACTATTACGTAATTATACGATTGTTAATCACATTTTTATGATGGAAAATAGAAAATGAAAGACGGTATTCCATAAAGAACTACTTGACCTTAAGTCCGACGTCCAAACTTGTAATTTTTATTTATTTTGCTAGTTGTAAAACTTAGACTTTTCTGAAAGTTTTGATGCCAAAAAAAATAAGTTTATATGAATTCAACAGGTGTATATTCATTTTACTTTCTCCCCTTATACATAGTACGAGTATATGGAGAAAGTATTGTTTTCGTCAAAATTTTCGAATTTGAGTTAAGAGTGGATATATCCGTTTTTAGGTCCCCTGAATCCAAAAAAGTGTGTTTTGACGTGATGTCTGTCCGTCCGTGTGTCTGTCTGTGTGTGTCTGGATGTGTACAGTGCCACAGCCAACCCCTTTGGTCCGATTTAGATAGAATTTGGCACGTATGTTTTTACGGTATCTCAAGGCGTTTTTTTATATTTTTTTGAATTTTTTATTTTTAAGGGTAGTTCACCCCTAAAAACCCTTAAAAAACGTGAAAAATCCAATTTCTCAAAAACGGCTCTAACGATTTTGATTAAAATTTGATAGTTTATTATGCACAGAGTACGAAATAATTTGACACCACCCGCATGTCTGTAAAATGACGGTTCAAAAGTTATGGGCTTTTAAATGTCAAAAAATCAAATTTTTAAATTTTCAGCAAAAACAATGAAAGTAAAGTATAACTTGACTGGCACCATTGAAACTAGCTTAAACAAAACTAAACAAATTAGTAGTTTGGATTATTTGTCTACGACTAACGGTTCCAAAGAAAAATTAAATTTACTGTACATGATAAATGCAATACGTTGTCTGAAAGCGCCCAATGTTATTCTTATGTAGAATATAAAAATCAATTTCTTTCTTATTTTCCATGAATCACCCAACAAAACCAACTCAATAAAGCTTGGTATTACCGGGGGGGGGAGGTTCCCCCATACAATTAGAGCAATTAATTTTTAACAATTAATTTAACATGATAGTCTTATTACAGATTGTCTTTTTTAATTTACTTAAGGGAGGAAGTATGTGTCAGTCCACTGATACCGTTTAACAATTGTTCTGCACAGGGTTCTATGCAGTTTACTAGCACCGACCCAACTGACTGTTCGATTCCCGAAAAAACCTTTTTCAACAGATGTACACATAACTAGGAACCCGTTAAAGATATTTTGATGAAATTTGTGTCACACTATTTTCATTGCATATTGCAGTTTTTTTAACTAAAATTATTAATTTTTGTTCCCAATTATGGTATAAGGGACCTGTTAAAGATATGAGAAAAATATGTCACTGTACCAACGAACTTTTAGATATTGAACAACAACTGTGCACAAATTTGAGCTGCCTAAGAACAGTAGTCTAGGAGATATATGTACCTAAAATATGACAATTTAACATGGGGCCTTATGGAGCGTCGGACTGCCCTTAAATCCTTAAAATCACACCCCAAATTTATTCCTAATAACGCTGATATTGAAAAAGTTGTATTTCGGTGTAGTAAACAGACTCGTGTAGCGAGAAAATAAATATGTATTAAACGAAGCAAGACATTTTAAAAGCAAGAGATTTGTCGTAAACGCAAGCAAGAGAGTTTAAAAGAGCTATAAATCTTACATAAAGTTTTTAACAAGGAAGGAAAGAGGCGTCGGCCAGCGTGGAACGATTAGGATATTGAATAACTTTCGTCGCCGGCTATAAGATACCCGGTGGAGCGTCGTACGTAAAATATTTTTCGACATAATGCTTCAAAAACAGCTGTTTTAGATACATGTGTTGAACAGGTAAAGTTCTTCTTTTTCTTCCTAGGACTAAACCTATTATTGTGATGCTATTTTGAGCCCTAGACCACAAAAAATCATTGTTGAAGATACTTTTGATACGAGGTCAACATTCGATTGTAAATAATCGATAAACTAACTGTAACAATCACTATCAATTTTGTGTGTGTTTGTGAAACTGGTATTTGACTATTTAGTCGAACTATCGAATGGTTGAGATTGAACTATCGATAATAATAACTAACACTAAACGTAACCTAAACAACCAATCACGAATCAAGAAAGAACTGCTACAACGTAAGTAACATAACAGCTGATAAGTCTAAAGCGACAGAAATGGTCGACAACTATTGACACTAAATCATATAATAGTTTATGTTTTACGAGTTCGTTTCATTTTATTTTCAGTATGACGAAAATATAGTTACGAAAATATCACACGGCCCAAAATTGGCTTTTTGTTATATATTCGTATATTTAACAGCTTCGGCACGCCTCTATTGTTTTGGTCTAGTGATGAGATATGCAGTTTAACCTTTAACTGGTACAGTGGGGTCTTTTGGAACCCCTAACGACTTTTAAAAATTATAAAGTAATTAAATTAAAATTAAAAAGCAATTGAATTACAAAATTTAAATTTAAAAGTATCTGTTGATAGAAAAATATCCGAAACAAAATTCCTATGGTGTGCTAACCTTCGTAAGGTTTACAAAGAATTATTAAGTAAATAAGAAGTCAAAATATGATATCGTCTGTGTACACTTCGTCTGTGTTTCAAGATTTTGCCGCGGCCATTTGGTTTCCGGCGCTAGTGTTGCCGAGTTCCAGGAACTCACTGGCATTCTCCATTTCAGTTCTTCTTGAGCCCTTGTGACGAGTGGACTTGTTTGTGTCTTGTCTGGTCAACTATTGTTGCTTGGTATTGTTTATAAGTTTTTGACTGCTTTAAACATATTTGTTTTAGCTTTTTACCAGCTTAGTCCAAATTGTGTACTAATCTTGTTGTGATTTAGGGCATAGCTCACCTGACGAAGGCTCAGATTCCAGATCTAGAAACGTCTTTGTTTTACTTTTAGTGATAAAAATACCCGAAATAAAATCCAAATTAAATATTATAGTTCCATTGTAAACTCACCTTCGTCCTGATTACTGCCAATAAGGATCTCCGTGTCCTGGAAATCGCCCTCTTTCAACAGATCTAAAGGATGTTTAGGAAGGAAAACCCCGTCTATGGTGGGCGCCGAAGGGAAACCCAAGATGCCGAAGTAGGAATTCCACTGCTGCACGGATATGGTCTTGGCATCCACTGCTCTCATACATGACATCACCCTAGAAACACATAAAACAATCTCCATATAACGTTAAATCAAAAACCTTATGCACGAATATAACACAGAAAAGTGATTTGAAAGTGGTTAAGTATTTTTGGTACCGGTACTTTCATCTAAGAGGTTGCACAAAAGTCAGCTACCACGTCTTCTTGAGATATTGTGTAGCCAACGAAAAAAATGAGTCACAGAACGGGAAAGATCACTTGGACAGTTAAATTTGAAGTAAAAAATCTACAAACTAATTTAGGATCTGGGCTGTAACCTCGGGAAATTTATGGTCTAATCCAAAGATATATCAAATCTACTGGACATCCCCATTGAAGCTTCAATGTTGTCGATGGTGTATTTTATAGGGAAAAAGAAAAAATTAAGAAATCTGCATTTAAAAAACTTGGTAAGAAGGCAGAATGTATCCCTGGGTTTTGTTTGGTTTCTAGATTATAACTGCTATATAATTATATTATTATTTGGAGGTATGTTGAGAAAAATATATTTTAAAGTAGAAACATTCAACTGCGGTGATATAAAGACTGAGAAATGCCGTAGCGGCATGAGCCACATCGGCACCAGAGATGACTCGTAACCTGACAGGAGTCGCCGGCCTTGGGGCTAAAAATTATTAGTTGAAAATAAGACAAGAAATCAATTAAGTGACTAACTTTAAGCAAATTTTGTTTAGTGAAGTTTCTGAAACACAACACTTTTCGACTTATTCGTGGATAATTTGTCGGTTTCAGGCAAAAACAACGTTTTTAGATAGTTTTTTTGCAAATAACTTAAATTTAAACCAAGTTATATCTTATTGAAAGTTTATTTTGCCTAAATATCGTCGAAATTACTCGCGAATGAGTCGAAAAGTATTGTGTTTCTGACAAAACTTTACCAAACAACGGTTGCAAAATTAGTCACCCCCAAGAAGGGTTGTGTCATCTACTTCAGAAATTGGGGAAAAGCAACCTCCGGTAAAGGGTAGATTATAAAATAGAGTACTTAAAGAGTTTTTATGAAAATCAGTGGCGTGTGTGATAAATATTGAGTTCACACATATTACCGTCTTTGACCAGACTGATTGGTCCTTTTCTAATAAGTAATAACATTGTTACCATATAATCTCACCTCGAAGGGCTCTCAATGAGCATGGAAGCATTGCATCCACAGTCGTCAATTAGAGTCTTGGCGATCTCAACGGCTCTCTCACCAGTCATGTAGCTCCAAGGGGCGTTGAGGGTCCCGGACTGCATGATACCTCGCCTTACCAGTCCTCTAGTCACAGGTGACACAAGGTGTAAGCTCACCTGCACACATAACATTACATGTAAGAGTACCCACAAGTACAGAATATGTAAATAAAATTAGCTATTGCTGTACATTGGTTGGAATTACAATATTTTTGGTTATTTCCATGTTTTGGTTATTGTCTGGGACGGTGGCGTCACCCTTTAATCCAGCTACTTGGAGGTCACGAATTGTGGATAGTTATAAGAGATGGTCGGTGGATGTAGTGTTTCTTGTGTGAATTAACTTCAGCACTATTGAATACTGCGTTAATCTGCAGAGACCATCCTCATAATTAGACCAATTTGTAATTCAGAGACAGTGGTTCGGATTCCACGTTAAACTGTGGGTCCCTTAGTTGGGCTATTAATTAACAGTCCTGTCTAAGGAACATGTCAGCCTTAGTCAGTAACACGACAAGATCGTGCCATAACCATCTTACACTCAATCCTCATTCATACTTGGCTTAAAACACCTACCTTGTGGTATAGTCGCCATTTCAATAATCTAATCTAATCTTTTACAACCCCAAAAAGCCCAAACGGGTCATATCTCAATTATTGTCTGTCTGTCTGACTTTAACTCTAAACAAGACATTTGTGTTCGTCTTTTCCATGAAAACTAGAGCACCCACAATTATCAAACTTATTTTCCTTATTCTATACCTTTTGGAGAAGGTTTGTTTACTTGAAACTGACCCACGCAATATGGAAATAATATAATAAACAAGTTTTGAGCTATATTATCATACATGACAAGAAATTCATATTATATTTTGACTATATGAGAAATTTGTTTCTCGTTATACCGAGTGTCTGTTACGTCCGTCAACAAATTGCATGATGCGGTTCATTGGGTCAAAATAAGCAAAAAAGGCCCTATGGGGGTATATCGTAAAATACATATTTAGCCCTTATCTGACATAATGTTCTTATTATATTAAATTTCAATCATTTTTCACTCGAATACCTGAAACTTGTCATGTGTCTTTAAATCTATTACTTTGCCAAAACTAAAAAAAATCTAAAATTAAATCGATGTTGTAAACTGTAAAACATCGATGTATACTATGGAAAACGCAGTTGACAGTTTAAGGTGTTGGAAACTTGTTGTCTTGATGATCTAGAAAAGTGAATTGGGAAGGGGGAGATTAAAAAATAAAGATAAGTCAATTACATGAGTGTTAATCACGATAGTAATAAAGTAAAAGGAAATATAGTAAATGACTAGGGCAAAGTCGAGACTAGGGAACAAGAGAATGGCGTGTGGCCCAGGTATAATCTTATTGGCACGACAATTTCGTGTGGGAACACATCAGCCTCTGAGTAATAATTTGCGTTACACTGATTATGAACGAGATTGTGTATTCACATTGTGATTTTTCCTCTCACGAAATAGTGCTCTAGCTATCTTTCTGCTTTACATACAATTTCACTAGATACAGTAAGATAGTCTAACACACTACTAAAACATTTACTACGCCCGTAAACACATATTGGAATAGTTAAGTGTTTTATCTAAGCATGTTCTGTAAGATCCAAAAGTACAGTCTTGTTAATAAGTACAAAACAGCGTTGTTTTGAAACAGAGTGCACTTTGAGATCTTGATTTACCTTTGGGATTTACCGTTTGTATTTAATTACAATACAAGTGTAAACACATTAAGTAGTGTTGGCAGATTGTTTTACTTCATCTTATTTAAGATCTTGTGAATCATTTGATCATATGTAATAAGAAATAAAAATAAGTTTTAAGAGTTATTGGTTTAACAAACACCGAAGCATTATTGGATCAAGAGAATTATGAGTGATGCATAAATGGATTATGAGTGAAGGGTGGATGGGATAAGTAACGCATAAGGGGATTATGAGTTAAAGGAGAATGTGGTGTGTAATGCATAAGGGATTATGAGTTAGGGGTGAATGTAGTGTGTAATGCATAAGGGGATTATGAGTTAAGGGTGAATGTGGTGTGTAATGCATAAGGGATTATGAGTTAAGGGTGAATGTGGTGTGTAATGCATAAGGGGATTATGAGTGAAGGGTGAATGTGGTGTGTAATGCATAAGGGGATTATGAGTGAAGGGTGAATGGGATAAGTAACGCATAAGGGGATTATGAGTAAAGGGTGAATGTGGTGTATAATGCATAAGGGGATTATGAGTTAAGGGTGAATGTGATGAGTAATGCATAAGGGATTATGAGTTAAGGGTGAATGTGGTGTGTAATGCATAAGGGGATTATGAGTTAAGGGTGAATGTGGTGTGTAATGCATAAGGGGATTATGAGTTAAGGGTGAATGTGGTGTGTAATGCATAAGGGGATTATGAGTTAAGGGTGAATGTGGTGTGTAATGCATAAGGGGATTATGAGTTAGGGGTGAATGTGGTGTGTAATGCATAAAGAGATTATGAGTGAAGGGTGAATGTGGTGTGTAATGCATAAGGGGATTATGAGTGAAGGGTGAATGTGGTGTGTAATGCATAAGGGGATTATGAGTTGAGGGTGAATGTGGTGTGTAATGCATAAGGGGATTACACTTGAGGCAAATATTTTTAAAATGGTTGAATGGTTTGGATAGGATATTATTAAAGGAGATTCGTTGAGGACGTAAACCTGCTGCGGCGGGGGTTTTCTCAGGAGGAAAATTTTCTACTTGGACTACTTTACTACTATTGAATTCGCGCTACTTGGTCACGAAGATCATTAAAAAAGTAGTTTAGGCTATTTTAATCATCCCTGAATGTCACCACCTAATTCTGTCATGATTTCTGTCAACAAGGCCGAACCAGTGACCAGATTGTAAAGTGTATATACCAAACCACCAGACAGTCAATAACTTGTATAAATTCCATTAATACTTTGATTCCTCACCAAACATACTTACCGACCGCCTTTTGTAAGTTTTTTAGTTGATTGATCCAATTTCGATACGTTTTCTTTATGATATAAATAACAATACTTCCCACGTATATGTTTCAATTCCACAGATCTCCCACAATGTCATCGAAGAGTTCTGTCACAGGCATTTCCCTATTGGTGTCACGATTTTCTTACATGCCCTTTATGTCACTGAGGATATCATTTTTTTCTAAGAGTACTCGATCCTTATACCGTGTTACAAAAGTCAACCGTTATTATTAAAAATAATAATAACAATTGTTAATTGTCATAAAATATGATGACATGAATGTATTGGCACGGTTCAAAACTGTGCTACAGGTATTTACAAACACACAATATTTAGGTTTTATTGTATAAACATTCAAGGGTTAGGATGTCTTTCAATTTAGTTTTAAAATTTTCGGATACATTGGTTTGATTGCACTAGGTAAGCCATTGTAAAGTTTATTGGCATTAAATTGTGGAAATTGTGTTATAGTTATATTTTTTTGTATTTATGTCTCATATTATAACCATGATATTGGCTATATGTGTCAAAATCACTTAAATTACTATGAACATACTAAAATGAAGTAATTACATACAGTGGAAGGAAAGTTAAAACACCAAGACAAATAAATGGGTTATAATTTTAATATGGTTAAAATTTTAATAGAGTGTTTTTATTAAACAAATAACTCTTAAAATTTTTATATTTTGTAGTCATAGTACATAAAAGTACAGTCTAGTTAGAAAGTATAGGGTAGTTTTGTTTCCGAACTCTGTATACACGTACTTTTGGATCTTGTAAATATCACTCTAATGAAACAATAGTCTATAATTTACAGTTTTCGATTGTATGAAGTGGTCTCAATTTATTATAATTTTTTCTCCTCAAGGAAAATTGGAGTTGATATAGTTTTTCGGTTACTTTCCTATTATGTACACACGTTATAATAATACAGTGTTTCAAACTGAATTACAAATCAATATAATTAGCCAAATTACGGTATGATATTTTGAAAAAAAATCGTGGAGGTTTTTCAGATTTGATTCGGCAAACGAAGCGGAATCAAAACATATTAATTTGTTGAAAATTGTTGTAGTCACGGACGTTTTTAATATTTTGACAGACATAGCCCATATAACGACGATAAATCTATAATATTATAAAGAAGGGTGGTTTCTGTATGTTTGTTTGTTGTGGAAAGTAAACGCTAAAAATACTGAACCGAACGGTTTGAAATTTTACACAAAGGTAGATCTCATCCTCATGAAACTCATAGGCATATTCATTTCCTTAAAACGCCATCGGGCTACGCCCCGTAAATGTCCTAGGTATCAATGTTTACATGTTCAAAGAATGAAAACATAAAACTTGAATGTCAACAGATGTGGACACTAAAATTTTAAAGTTCGGGAAGCAGAAGACTCAGTTGGTGTAAATGTCCTAGGTTTCAATGTTTCAAGTTTGTAATTTCACCACTACACTCTAATTTTTAATGTCCAGGAAGAAGAAGAAAGAATGTTTATTTTTACAGATAAACTCCTGGATCCAAATTTATATTGCTGAAATTGGTAAATTTTAAGTTTTCTCCCGATGCCTGTCTCTATTACGTTATTACTTATCCTTTTCCAATATTACTTAACAGATATACTTTGTCATCCTGTGTTTATAAAACTTTGAGATCGTGTTTAGTATAAAATACTATCGGTAAATATCTCATTTGATGTGAATAGTATTTTACCTCAAATAAAGCAATTTTCTGAAATTTTCATATTTTAGAATATTTATTTCATGCCGAAGAGTAAAGGCAACCTGCCTCAAACCTTTTTTACCCGTGTGAAGGACGGGTACTTTAGCTAGTAACTTTTATTTTAACGTATTTAATGTTACACATAAACATTAAAGCGACGAGTTGATCGGTGAGGTGGGCTGGTGACGTCATATCAAAGCAGGAGGTCTTGATTGGAAGTTGCGATCACTCCTGCGTCACCGACACAAAGGGTCCTAAATGGCTTCGTAAAACTGTATGTGGGACATTATTGATGGATCAGATTTCCTTCTCGGAAAACGCCTTTCATTTTATTTCACACTAGCTGACCCGTCGAACTTCGTAACGCCTAACAGTAAATACGTGTTTCAGATTGGCCATGTTCTGAAGTCGAATAGCATTAACAACATTGAAAGTAGGCATTTTTAGCATAAAATATTTTTACTTTGACCATTTATACCAAGTTTCATAAACATCTGTCCATAAATAGAGGAGTTTGCCTATTCTCCATGATTAACATGGGAAAAGAGTATGCAGGTTAGCTTCCATGACATATAAACTATGTTTTTTAAGCATTTGAAGCATAAGATCTTAACCACATAAAGGTAAATACCAAGTTTAATCCAAAAATAAAAATAAAAAAATTCAACGTACTGTTTTTAGATTTTTTAATACCTCGGTAACCGTTGGAGATAGAGAAAAACTTCTAAATTCTAAATCTAAATTGTGTAGCACAAAAGCTAATTTTAATGGTTAACGATAATTCTTTTTTTATTACACATGAAAAACGCAAAAACCCAAATTTTGAGTACAAAAACTCCCAAATTACCCTTTCCGATTGACCGATATGTCTGGTTCACGAACTCGTCCGAGAAAATGTAGGAATACAGGTCTGTACCAAATTTCGTCTCGACTGGACTGTTTTTAAAAGATTTATCGTGTTCTAAGGCACCTAAATAAAAAAGGTAACATGGTTCCGGGCTTAAGTCTTACCATAACATCTACGGTTATAGCCTCTTCCCTATGGGAAATTCGCTAAAAGGCATAGGTGCTGCAAACTATTAATGACAACGACATCTCATAACACAAAACGTAACCTATACTTGGTAGCATGGTGTTTGGCAGTTTAGTTTGTAGCTAAGCCAATTATAAAACATTTAACTCGATAGTATGATTTAACTAACCACCCACTTTCTAGCAACGAGATGGTTCCGTGCATTGTGGATATTAATCCATCATACACAGTTTTCCATAGTTAACAGGCTAAAGCATTACATTTCAATACTTAAACCTTTTTTCGTCACGCTGCTGAGGAAACGGTTATTATTAATATGTTAGAAGCGCGGATGAAGCAGTTATTATCCTCCGAAAGAAGGAAAATAATCAACCGTCATTCTTTTCTCATTTTTATTTTCTTCGTTTTTATTTGTTCATTCTTATTTTTCATTTTTATTTCTTCATTCTTATTTCCTTCATTTTTATTCTTCTTTTTCATTCTTCATTTTTATTCATTTTTACTTCATTCTAATTTTCGCTTCTTCATTTCTTCATTTTTATTTTCTTCTTCATTTAAGTTATTTTACTCTTCATTTTTATTTTCTTGCACTTACACGATAGTATGAAGAGAACGTACTGGAAGTACTTTTCGAATTCACATAAGAGGATTTTTTAAAGGATTTCTTTTTAACTACTCAAATAACCTAAGGCACACTTACACGACCTTGTTAATTGTTCAAATGATTCTTTTTGCTCCTCCAGCCTCAATGAAATGCCTCTAAACAAGATTTTTCCTCTAGAGACAATATTATTTTAAACAGAATAAATTTAGTCATAATTTGTTTTACGTGCTTTATCTATTCAGTAAGTTATATTAACCGTGAAATTCCATGTTTATTATTTAATCGTGTCTTTATTACTTATATTTCCATGTTTATTATTTAATCGTGTCTTTATTACTTATATTTCCATGTTTATTATTTAATCGTGTCTTTATTACTTATATTTCCATGTTTATTATTTAATCGTGTCTTTATTACTTATATTTCCATGTTTATTATTTAATCGTGTCTTTACTTATATTTTCATGTTTATTATTTAATCGTGTCTTTATTACTTATATTTCCATGTTTATTATTTAATCGTGTCTTTATTACTTATATTTCCATGTTTATTATTTAATCGTGTCTTTATTACTTATATTTTCATGTTTATTATTTAATCGTGTCTTTATTACTTATATTTCCATGTTTATTATTTAATCGTGTCTTTATTACTTATATTTCCGTGTTTATTATTTAATCGTGTCTTTATTACTTATATTTCCATGTTTATTATTTAATCGTGTCTTTATTACTTATATTTCCATGTTTATTATTTAATCGTGTCTTTATTACTTATGTTTCGTTAAAACATTTATGTGATTTGCTAATAGATTGTAGCTGTTATGTAGAAACTGTTGTATCTCTTAAAAATAAATTTATTCTAAATCTTGATTTAAGTTCATGACCAAGATTGTATGAAAATTAGATAATTCATTGATTTTCTTCACTCCTCCTTTCTAGCCTAGAACCGACATAATATATTATCTACTTATACATACGTACACTGCTCATATTACAGTATAGTATTATACTATGGTATCTAAGCATTGTATGAAGGAGCATATAAACGTGTGTTTATAAAACAACACACAACGCACTCTTATTTAATTATTTCAGTTAAGAATGATAATATTTGTTTGTTAGTGTTTCAAGTTGCAGCAAAATTTAAGCTAATTGCTTTTTAAACTCTACCGTTAAACTTGAGTTAGTTAGAAAAGCGTATTTTTATGTGTAGTGATGTAATACACAAATATATCATACATTAACACATATTTTAGAATCTGGGGAATCAAAAAACAAATTAATGCTAGGTTTATGTTTTGTAATGAAAACTATACCATAGGAATTTCTCTAATTGATTATAAAACTACTAACTGGTAGCAGTGAGTAGTATTAGAAAACAAAGGAAGAATATTTTGAACCAATATATTTTTGTTTCTGCAGTAGTGTATAAATTAGGTTGTTAATCGAGTGAGCTAAGTGTTACTTTGATCTGAGACACAGATTACTGTAACAAGCCATTTCTGAGACAAAGGACAGCCGCAGGCCCTCTATTAGATTAGGTTGGTCACCGCGCCAGCTACGCCTCACAACACCTTCCCATACCCAAACCGAATTGGGCATAAAATGCTCCTAACCGTTTCATATAGGCACGCATTCATGCGGAGTATTGTACTATGGTGTTCCAATGAAAATCTTATGATGAAACTTTGTTTATTCTGTTTTGCCAATGGCATGCTCAGCTTAAGCTATGCAGCCTCGAAGTACACTATTTTTTATGGAATTCCCATCTAAATTTTGTGGTCATCTATGCTGCCTCGAAGTACACTATTTTTTATGGAATTCCCATCTAAATTTTGTGGTCATCTATGCAGCCTCGAAGTACACTATTTTTTATGGAATTCCCATCTAAATTTTGTGGTCATCTATGCAGCCTCGAAGTACACTATTTTTTATGGAAATCCCATCCAAATTTTGTGGCCATCTCGGGGATCGAACCCGTCAACTCTTGCACCGTAGTCCAAGACGCTAACCGTTTGGCTAGCAGATTCCCCAAGATAAAACTTAGTAGTTTTATGTGGTTGTGATCCATCCATTTATTCTTAAAATCATAGTTGATGTGTTCCTCACAGCGGCAAACCTGCATACTCTTTCCCATGTTAGTTTTTTAGAGAATAGGCTCTCTTATTTATAACGGATGTTGATCACACTTTTCATTTATTACGGTCCATTCGCTATCACATTATATCATATTGACTATATTCGTACCGTAGATAGCCTTTTGCTTATGTATTATTCTAATGTAATAACTGCATGTAAATTGGACATGATTCTGTATGGATGAAAGTTTAAATGAGCTATTTTGTTTTATATAATCGTTGAAATTGCAGTTGTGCAACAGTGCAGTAATTACATGTTTATATTCCAAACAATGGATTGAGTAATTCAGGAATATTACATAACAGGAATATTGGTCAGATAGATTGTGAGTGGTAGATCGATAAGGGGAGTTTCCAAGAATTTTCGCAAATAAATAGACTATTATCGTTGCTGTTATCATGGCCTATCATTGGCAGGTTCCGATAACCGAGGAGAGTTATATTAGAGAAAAGGCTGGAACAAGTCTGGTGTTGCTAAGAATAATTCAGCTAGTACAGGGCTGAAATAAGCCTGGTATTGTGTGAGACAGCTAGGATCCAGGCTGGAATAAGCCTGAGGAGAGAATTAAAGAAATTCAATTAATAATAAAAGAATAAAACCTTTTTCCAAATTGTTTAGGGTTTCGTGTTTAGGATGATACACACCCTCTGATGACTTTGAATTAAATGGTGAAGGATACCTGAGCCCTCACGAACCAAATAAATTAAATAATTAATCTTATCAAAATTAAGTAAACCGAACCCTGGGCAACTCAGAGTCCCTGAGGTTATCCGTAGCAATACAAACACATGTAACTGGACCTAGCAGATAATTTTTATCCGTTACAAATGCCCACTCTTGTTTGTTGTGATTAGAGGATTCTCTCCGTAGTTAAAAGAGAGAAGAAGAGAGCTTACTTGGTGTGCTTTCGGAGTTTTTCAGGTGGAGGAAGGGTCAGGCCTAGGGCATGGACGCTTAAATGAAAAAATTGAGGGAATGTATTTATAAGCGAGAAGAAGAAGAATGTTTACTTGGAACCCATTCCAACACTGGCCATGTGAATGGACCCTCCTCCATCTGATTTACATGGCCAATCCAGACCAATTGCCTCTTTTGCACCTCGTCTACTATATCTCATTCAATTCCCATGTCCCTTCGTATGTCCTCGATCCTCACCCTGTACAATCTTGTCCTCCTACAACTCTTCCTCAGAATATCCATCTCCGTAGCCAACACCATTCCCACGTTCCTCTACTTCAGGTCCCAAACTTCTGACCCATGCAGTACTACACTTTGCACCAAAGAAAATTGTTCGTTTTCTTCGAGACACTTCTAACCCACCAAACAGAACTGAAAGCTTTTGCTTTATTCATCTTAACATTAATTGTGTTCAAATTAACACAAATTACTTGGCAAAAATATTTGTGTGATTGTGAGTGAATGAGTATAACAAAATTGGATATTTCATTCATTTTATTTACTCTTCCTTTTCTGGCCTAGAACTTACGTAATACTGTATACTTATGTAAATTTAATAGATCAGGTTCGATCCGTAAGAGATACACATGTTGTTAATGTTTAACCAAATTAGCAAATACAATTTTATAGTCTTCAATTTCATATAATTATGCAAATCAATCGAATAGATTATTTTTAAATTCGTCCTTCCACACCTTAGGATCATTTGTTGAAAATGTCTCAACCATAGCATTCAGGCGAAAAGGACTTTCAACCTAAAACGTAAAGAAAATTATACCTTCGTAAGATTTGTCAACCAAAACATGTTTCTTTGTATTTTTATAAGACGTTTGCAACAGTTTACAATTAAAAGGCATATAAAGGGTGTTCTAAAAGGCATGGGGCGTTGTCTCTTACTTATTATGCTAGAAGGTAAAATGGTCTGTCATTGCAGCCTACGGCTACTGTCTCCTGTAATTTAACCTTCTCTTCTCTTATTTATAACACTCTTCTTAGGCGAAATAAATTTGTCCTTTAATAGAGTTTTTTTAGAGTTTCTCAATATGCAGGGAGTCTCTTAACTCTCCGGACAAATACATACATCGTTATTTCTTAGGTCACGGTGTCAATAGATTAAATTGTTTATAAAAATTGTGGTGAGAGATTTCCATAAAAATTGCTATCTTTCTGTTATTTCAATTTCATTTTTTAAATATTCACCATCTATAAAAATAATTGCTCAATTATCTTTTAGTAAAATAGCTATTTAGGGACTGTGTTGCAACGAATTTAGACGAATGTTGGAAAATACAGTTATTGTAAAAGTGTGACATTTCAAATTGTTTGTTGTTGCAGTAGATGAATAATGCAAGGTCAGAAATTGAAACAAGGATATTAAATGGAAAGATGCTTTTTGGCTCTAAAAATGAAGACTAGGACCTTATTGAGATGAACATATGAATAAAGCTATAAAATAATCATTAGACCAGTCGTAGTGTGTGATTGAAAATACGGACAGTAAAAAACAAACATAAAAAGAATTGATAACAATAATAAAAACATTAGAATACAAAAACAAACATTAGAGAATAATAACAAATGGAATAAAGAGACAGATATAATAGTTTTGAAATAAAGTCAAGATGGCTAAGAAATGCAGGACGTGTTAATTGGACAGATAGGCGGACGCAATGTTAATGATTTTATTGGTATGAATACCAGCTGAGAGAAGACTATTGGTTCTGCCGAGACTAATATGGAGGACGGTGAAGAGCGATATGACGAAGAAAGAGACAGAAGAAGTCCCACAGGACCCACAGTCCTACCTAGGACCCACAGTCCTACGTCCTACCTAGGACCCACAGTCTTACCTGAGACCCACAGTCCTACCTGAGACCCACAGTCCTACCTGAGACCCACAGTCCTACCTGAGACCCACAGTCCTACCTGAGACCCACAGTCCTACCTGAGACCCATAGTCCTACCTGAGACCCACAGTCCTACCTGAGACCCACAGTCGTACTTGAGACCCACAGTCCTACCTGAGACCCACATTCGTACCTGGGACCCACAGTCTTACCTGAGACCCACAGTCCTACCTGAGACCCACAGTCCTTCCTGGGACCCACAGTCTTACCAGAGACCCACAGTCCTTCCTGGGACCCACAGTCCTACCTGGGACCCACAGTCCTACCTGGGATTCACAATCCTACCTAGGACCCACAGTCTTACCTGAGACCCACAGTCCTTCCTGGGATCCACAATCCTACCTAGAACCCACATTCCTACCTGGGATCCACAATCCTACCTAGGACCCACAGTCCTACCTGGGACCCACAGTCCTACCTGGGATCCACAATCCTACCTAGGACCTACAGTTCTACCTAGGACCCACAGTCCTACCTGGGACCCACAGTCCTACCCCATTGCATCAGATCAATCAATCAATTGAGTACACACAAGTAAAGAAATGAACTCACGGATCCTCCGCCCGCGGATTCTCCGAACAGAGTGCACAGCTCCGGGTCACCACCGAAGTTAGCGATGTTCGCCTTGATCCATTGGATGGCCAGAGCCTGGTCCCAGAGGCCGAGGTTTCCTGGGGCCTCCTCGCTGCCTGGGGGAAGCTCCGGAGACAGGTAGAGGAACCCAAAGGCGCCCACCCGGTACTGCATGGAGGCGACGATCACGTCACTGGTGGCAGCGACCATGTCCGCGTCGTAGATGTCCAAGGTGGCAGTGCCGGACATGTAGCCACCGCCGTAGATCCAGATCAGCACAGGGACCTGCGACAATTAACAACACTTGTAGCCATACAATCTAATACTCCAGGTGTCCATCCAGTTCTGGGTGATGGAGACAATCAAGTCACCGGTGGCGACGACTATATCTGCGTCTTAGATGTCCGGGGTGGCACTAAAAATGCGTATTGAAAGCATATAAAACTCAACAACAGTAATAATAATACATATGATTGATGTTATTTTGATTGAATGTTATTTTGATTGTTATGGAGGATATATTCCATTAAGATTAGTAAACCAAAATTTCACAAACTTTCGGAATCTGGAATCTGATCCCGTGTACTGGTTGGCTGGAGACAAGAATATAAGAGGGACTGATATAAAGCAGAAACAAAAATGTTTCAAGGTTGTAGAAACAATACTCTCTCCATTAAAGTATTACTACTAAGGTACCTTAAGAATATCATTATGCAACACGTGGTTTTGAGTTCGTTCCGTATTTTAATATTTCCAAAAAGAATGAACACTCAATTTATACCGGATAATATCGAGTTCAAATAAAGGAACCTCCTGTAACCCAAAATATACATAAACCAAAGCTCAGGCAGTGAATCAAAGACGGAGAAACCGTAACTGCATTATATAGTCATGTGGGATAGCATCTTGGGACTCAAGACGAAAGTTATCTTAGCCCGCTCGAAGCTCTTGCTTCTTCCATATAAAGGACATTTCGAGCATGAATATGCTTTGATAAACATTTTTAAATTCCAATTATACTTAACGAGGTATTTTTGTATAAATATTTGCTCAATAACTTCTAAAACAGTTATACAGTATTTCTTGAAATTTGGGCCTATAACTTACTCGTACCGTACTTATAAGTAAAAGAATCTAGAAAATAATATTGTTTTGTTCAATACGTCAATGTTAGCTAGCATCAAGAGAATCACCCTGGCCTAGAAAGTCAAAGATTGCTGGATCGAAACCAACGGCCAGCAACTCCTATGTCAGATCATGCGCTGTCACCTCTGGCTAGAATATGATATCAAGATACTAAGGTACCTAACTGTCTTTAATTCAACACACAGCCCCCTAGGTTCATTGTGATTGATAGTTAAGGATTTGATTTTTAAAAGAGGACAACAGATTATAAAAGCTCTAGGTAATAACTATGCTGTAATTCTGTGTAAAGTGAATAATAAAGAATTCCATTAAATCATTTCAATCATCATCACAAACATTAAAATGTTAGTTGAAATAACGTAACGTAACGTAACATAACGTAACGTGACGTGACGTGACGTGACGTAACATAACATAACATATCATAATACAACTTATCATAACACAACTAAAAATAACAAAATATAACATAACATGACATGGCATTAAAACAGAATAATTAGTTTTCGGTTCCCATTTCAACTAAGTCATTTTTTTAATTATTTAAAGTACCATGACTTTTAAGTTATTTTTAAATACACGTTTATATTTGACTGAGCAAAGCTTAAAAAAGAAACAGTTAAGAAAACTAGTAGTATAATCTTGATGACACCAAAATAAAATAGAAATAGAAGCTGATTAATAAAATTTCAAATCTTGGTTAACATAAACCCTAAAATGATTTAAATTACTTTTAGGTATTCCTTCAGCGGTGTGAAAAGCAGGAAAACGACTGGCAAACTTAAAAATGTCCTTAGAATTCAAATAAAGTCATTTATTCGAAAAACTCTTGAAACTTTTTGCTCGACATCTAAATTATGACATTTGTGACGGCTTCGTTCCAAAATTAAATTTAGGACAGTGATCGAGATTGTTTAAAATTGATCTATAACCTCGGCTAGACGATTGCAAAAATAAACCTCTTTTTATATTATTAATAATTTAATTTTTACAATTATCTTTATATTTCTACTTTTAGGTTTGCTTCTTAAATTATCTTAAACATGCAGAGTTATTCAAAAAGTATACACTTTTATATGCCAATACGACTGAAACGGAATAATTTAATCTCGTAATGTTGGTGTTAGTTGGTTCAGGAAATAAAGTTTTATAAGATCAGCTGTTTGTTGGCTCATGGTTGTTACATTACCCTCATTCTTGTTACTTTAAAAATGGTTACCTTTAAAATGTGTAGCTTTTAGCTGTGTCTGGCTGAACTGGTTGTATGAATCAGTGTCTAGAAGCATAATACTTATCCCTGTTTCATGCAAAAATACTAACTTAATATCGTAAACAAATAGATAAAAATAAAAATAAATTCTCCGCCCAATTGTATGGTATCAATTTTAATTTAGATAAATTATATTAAATAGGGAAGTTATTATTAGTAAAATTTGATAATGTATTTGTTTTATTTGATATGTATTTATACATTGAGATAAGATTGATTATAGTATAAGTTTAAAATAGGCTTAAAATAATCAAAGATTAATATCAACGACGTAATACTTGCTTGTTTTTAACCCTCCAAGTGCTATGACCAAAGCCGGTCACCGTTTAATTAAGGAGGGCCCTCCACTCCACTATACCACACATTTTCAAGCCAATTTGGGATTGCTCATGGTCAGGATTCGAACCCTCGTCCCTTCGAATTTCTTGAAACCGTTGTACTCGTCAGCACAACGGTCCAACCACTACACCAAATGACCATCGTCTGAGAAAGCACTTGTTTGGCTATAAAACATGCTCTAGCGGCAAATTAACGAACTCAAACGTCGTAGCAGGGAAGTACACGAGTACTTGCATGTATTACCTCGCTTACAGTTTATACTTATTTTACAATAAAAGATTTTCGAGTATATTAGTGTTATATATTATTTCAAAGGGCACGAATGCGAATCCTTTTATGATAAAAATAAAATATACAATTTTTACCATAACAGATTTAGACTCCCCTTAAATTACTTTCATTGGTATCATTTTTAGTAAAACTAAATAACGTGAAAAATGTAGTTTTGCAAGGTGTAATATGCTATTTTACTGATAGGTGAAGCAAACTGAATACTTTCTACTTATCCGATTGTATGTGTTGGGGAAGAATATTATTATTCGTTATTAATTTGAAGAAGCAGTTAGTTGGTTTAGTATCAGCTAAACGGATAATTTTAATTTAAGTGTCATTAAGCTTCAAAAGTACTAAAACTGGTTTTCTTATCTCTTATAAATTTCTTGACAACATTACGCAAGAGATACATTTAGAAATGGAATTTCCGAGAGAACTTTGCAAGAACTTTGAACTACTGAACATGGATGAGTTGAGCCTGATTACAGAAAGTGCCACATACGAGTACATTGCGTCACTAATTCAGTAATCCAGGAAAGCTAAAAAAAGAGATTGTATCAAATTGGTAGGATTCTTGAAATTAGTTTTATATATACTGTACATAAAAAGTCCCGGACCTTTTCCGTTAATTCATCACCACCAGCTTTGTACCTTAGGATTGTATATATTCACCACCAATAATATTTTTACTTAAAGTAGGTTTAATATTAAACATTTTGGAGTATAAATTATTTGAAGAATACTAAGTTAGGTTAGGTTCGGTTAGGTTAGGTTAGGTTCGGTTGGGTTGGGTTAGGTTAGGTTAGGTCCTGTTATAGCTAAGCGATAAGACTTTCTACGAACTAATCACTCCTTCATACTCATGACGATATGTTATCCTATATCGCAAGTGGTGGTGAAGTACCGGAATAAGTAAAAAAATAGAGGTGGTGAATTAACGGAAAAGATCCAAAGTCCCATATAATTTCTTTAATCTTTGTTTTACTGCCTCTAAATTTTGTCTAGTTCAGTAATAAATGTAAAATTTAATAAATATTTCTCACCGTTTTATACAACAAATTATCTCTTTCTCGCATTGATTCGTTTTTCATGTGATATGAACAACGCTCAGCAGACGGTTATATAAACAAAGAAGGGATAGATCAACATGATTTAGAAGGCAACCCCTTAACACGGGTTAGAATTCGTAAAGCTTGTGAAAAATAAACAACCCTCCCCAGTACCGCCAACCACCCCAACCATGGCTGGACGTACCCAACTAACCACCATCTGTTACTCTCAACATTCTCGAATGTGTTTTTAACTTAACGTGTCGAAACTTGTTTTCCAAAGGATTATTTTCTATGGAATAGTGAGCTCATGACCCGCAATGGTGACCGTTAAGCTCGGAACCAGGACAAAAGTTTACAATTTAATCCCCTGAACACGTTTAGGGGCGTCTTTAAATATTTAATTTATGTAGATAAATATACTCAATATGTGTCGACACGATAACGGCCACAAATATTGTCTGATTATTATAAAATTCAGAGAAGTTGTTCCTTTCTGCAATATCTTGGACAAGTTCGTTCAGCGACGCAATTGAACTACATTAACAAAACTTTTGTGGGGGTTGTACCCCAAATTTTTTTTATTTTACCATTTGATTCGGCTAAAAACACATATAATTCGGTATTTTGAATAGACTCTAGCTCAATTGTTTACTGAGATATACAAAATGGTGAACACAATACGTCGTCTAATGTTAACTTTATGGAGAACTAGCCAAAGTACCCGTTCTTCGCACGGGTTAAAAAGGCTGAAAGGTGTAGGCTTACTGATACATTTAAGTTATTGTTTATTAATTCTTCATTGTTTACAAAATGACAAAACACGAGTGTGTACAACATTTCAAAGTAACATCTGTTAAATATTGGGAGAGGATAAGGATTAATGTAATAGAGACAGTCGTCGGAAAAAAACTTAAAATCTACCATATCACTATTTCAAATAATTCACTAATTTCGATCCAGCAGTTTATCTGAAAAATCAACTTTATTTCTTCTTCTTCCCGAACTGTCAAAATATAGTGCAAACAGATGTTGTCATTACAAAATGTAAACATTGAAACCTAGGACGGTCACGGCAGCTCTTTCTTCTTCTTCTTCTTCTTCCCGAACTGTCAAATTTTAGTGTTCACAGCTGTTGACATTCAAGTAATTTTATGTTTTCATTCTCTAAAAATGTAAACATTGAAACTTAGGACGTTCACAGGGCGTAGCCCGAGAGGATTTTAAGGAAATGAGTATGCCTATGTGTTGCATGAGTTTAAGATCTACCTTTGTGTAAAATTTCAAACTGTTTGGTTCAGTATTTTTGCGTTTACTTGCCACAACAAACAAACATACAGACACCACCTCTTCTTTATAATATTATATATAACTAAAAATCAATAATTGGCTCATTTACTTAAATATTCTTTTAAAATTTTGTATGCAAGTCCATTTAGTTACGTTTTATTAATATATCCATCAAACCTCAAATTTAATGCTTCTTACAGCAGCAAACCTACGTATTCATTGCCCATATGATTCTTATGAAGAATTTATAAATTGGTATTATATAATTAATTATTGACATAATTTGGTAAAATCTTTCAAGCTATAATCCATAAAGCTATAATCACTTAATTCTGTACTCATTTTATACTACTACCAATTAATTTTTTAGAATTATGTAACGGCCTTTGACGTTTTCTTTATAAATCGATGGTCACTCCGAGACAGGCTTTGCCTTTGGTGGACCTAATTTCCGTTCAAGCGACTGTTTATTATGTATTTATAATTTTTTCTTTTTTTTAAGTATCGATTTTCGCTTTCCTTTTTTGGTTAATTTTAGTATATTTAAATAGTTATTGTTGTAAATTGCCTCCCAATGTTAACTACGAGTTACCAATGTATTTGTTGCTATTACAAGTAGGACTAAAAGCATTGAATGATTACTATTAATAAACACTAAAAATAAACAAAAAAGCTACCATGTTTAATTTGGAAGGAAAAACTGAGCAAACAAATAAATAAATAATATAAAAACAGCTGATCAAATTAACTCGCTTATGAGCAGCGTTTTGGTATAGCCACAAAAATATATATTTATGCATGTATGTTTTTTTCCAATACGTATATTTTGTTATTTATGTTATTTTGACCAAGGGGTGAGTATAGTTGTGTTAGCGTATATGTTAGTATGTACCTATGTTTTTTAGTTATATTTATATATATCATTATAATTTTAGTTAATGCTTTTGTTGTTTGTGATTTTTAAGTCATTATTGTGGTTATTGTCAATTTAATTATTGCTTGGATGGAAATAAATTGTTTATTCATTTAATTAAATAATGGAGCATTTATTTTTCATTCCAACTAAATTAAATTTCACAATATATATTTGGAATTATAGTTTTTTTACTATAAGACGGTTCGATTATTCTCTCTAAGGTTAACATGGGAACGAGTATGCAGGTTTGCTACTGTGAGGAACACTGAAAGTAGGCATTTGTACCTGAAACAATTTTTATTTTGACCATATACAAGTTTTATCAATATATGTATATAAATAAAGAAGTTTACCTATTCTCCATATAATTAACATGGGGAAAGTATGAAGGTTAACTGCCACGATAAACATATAAACTCTCATTTTTAAGCATAAATGGATGAATCTTAAATACATGAAGCTTTTCATCAAAAAATAGTTTTTTCATTAAGTGAATTATCAATTTTTCCCTTATCCTCCATAAGATTAACGTTGGATTTATTAATGACTAGCTGACCCGGCGAACTTCGTAACGCCTGACAGTAAATACATGTTAACTTTAAGATTGGCCATGTTCTGAAGTCGAATAACATTACGGCTTCATTGTAAAAGGTTATATATTCTGGGTCGCGGTACAGAGAATAACAGTACTGAAACGATAAGACATATTAATAACATCCCCATAAAACAAATAAATCTGAGTGGATTCACTCATAATTTTCAAATCCAATCCAAACCCAAACCAAACTTAACTGTAATACGGCTTTTATAGGAAAGACATACAACAGCTAATTATTATAATAAACGTAATATATATAAACATTGTAATAATTTTTTATTTTTCCAACATATAAACACGTGACTTTTAATCAGACAGAAAATAAAAATATAAATAAATAATCCCCCAAAACCGTAAACTATTAACGTGGCGAATAAAGCTGTTCATTTTATACAGCACATGTTTACTTCACAGTTTTACATTAATGAATGATTCAGATGGCATTGGATAGTAAAGCATATTGCTAATGGAAAGTAAATCAATCAGCTGTAGCTAAGAAATCAAATGTTTTCGTTGTAGAAAATTTGTAAACAAACTTACTCTCCATAAGGTTAACATTAGCAATTTAAAACGTCATAAAATGGGATCTTATGGGGGTTTAGAAAATATTTTTTCACTAAAGCCTTCCCGGACACATATAGAGCAACTTACTAAAATTTCATGGTGATCAGATGAGTAGTTTGGCAACGCATAAAGGACATACATACATACATACACACATTCAATCTAAATATATAAAACAAAGTCGTGTTAGTTACACGCATTATAACTCGAGAACGGCTGGACCGATTTTAATGATATTTGATTTTTTTGATTCGCCTCTGCTTCGGTCATGCTTTAGGCATATACAGTTTCCATAAATTCAATTAGTTTCCATCTTGTAGCGTTTTAAATTTCTAATGTTAACCTTATGGGGACTAAGTTTGTTGTTGATTGTAAATTATCTACAATCAAAACATTTGATTTCTTAAACCAGCTGTTTGTTTACTGTCCGTTAGCAACATGCTTTACCATCCAATACCATCTGAATCATTCATTAATGTAAAACTATTAAGTAAAAATGTGCTGTACAAAATGAACAGCATTATTCGCCACGTTAATAGTTTACGGGTTTTTTGGGAATTATGTAATGTATTTATATTTCTATATTTTCTATATGATTAAAAGTCACGTGTTTATATGTTTGCCAAAAAAATAATTACAATGTTCATACATATTGAGTTTATTATAATAATCAGCTGTTGTATATTTAAAATTTTCACAACGAAGCCGCAATGCTAATTGACTTCAGGACATGGCCAATCTTAAAGTTAACACGTATTTACTGTTAGGCGTTACGAAGTTCGCCGGGTCAGCTAGTTTTATATGTAGTACCTGGTGACCGAGCTTTGCTCGTTTAGAATAATACATGTATTATAAAAATTAATTAGAAAAATTAAAACACATTTATTACTCAATGAAAACATTTATGTGGTTTAAATAAAACCGATTTAATACACCATAATTAATATAGCACTGAACAAAAAGTATTGACCCTGATGGAGTTTGAACACGCGACCTTCGTTCTACGAGGCCAACTCGCTACCGCTGGACCACGGCGTCTGCCAAATGAGAGACGCCGGTTAAGGTGTTTTAGCCAACCTTAATTGTTTTAACCGATCATTTACTGTTTAACTATCCATACAGTTATTATTAGCCTGTGACCAACTGATTTTGATATAAACGGAATGAGGACTGAAAAGCAAAAGAGAAATTTAATTTACACATATTAATTGGTTTGTTACAGTGGCTCAAGCAATACAACAAATACGTTTTCTATCAAAACACGGAAGATTTTGGAAATACTCTTTCCTGCTTTTATTTCGCACAGTTATGTTACCCTTAAGTTTTTACAAATTGTTTAGTAACCTGATAATTTTACATTTATTACATAAATAAAATAAATATTTATGAAAAACCTCTATTCACATATTGTTTCCCGCCGTCTTCAATCAAGAACTGTCAAACGGTTATAAACAGCTGTTTTGGTTTGTATTGTTTACATTTTATTCTCCATAAGCGTAATGTTAAATTTTTAGATTTTAAACTTAATATTACAAGAAAACACGAATTTTCCTGGACATTAGACCTATCTAGAACTTATTTTCTACTCGGAAATTAGTTATTTCCAAAATTTAAAGAAATTCCTTAGTGCCGTTTTCGAGATCCGTGTGCAAATATACAAACCTTGATGTATAGAGATTTTATTGATGAAAATTCATATCGCAAAAAGTAGGTTTTATTGAAAGCATTTGGTGTGGTAAGGAAGGAGTCGATGAGAATGCAAGGTTCGAGGGTTGAGGTAGAGAGAGAAGCTGTCTCCGCAGGGCATTGATTTTGAGGGCACTTGGGCGTCAATACAAAGACCTCCTCTCTTCCCTTGCAGTCCAAATAAAATGTACAGAAAACAAAGTCTTCCTTGTTAGAGACGATGTTTATCGTTGTGAATCTGATACAAATTACTTACGTAAAATCAAATACGTCGGTGTTATTTAAAGTAATCTTAAGCCTTACATTCTTTACTATAATATGAAACATATTTCCCCCTGTCGCAGCAGACCTGCGTACTCAGCGAATTACCAAATGTATAATATAATAATATATATAAAATACTCGAAATATAAACTAACATTTGAAGACCTCCCATGGAATAGGAATAACAGCTTCCCATCCTCAAAATTCAGGCCCAAAAATCATTTAATAAACAGCCCATACGCATAAAACAAATTGAATATCACGTTTAATTTAAAATTGTTAAGTAAATTTCCTGGCGGGGAAGGTCTTAATCAGTGAGTTTTTGAAATACAAAACATGTGGAATATTTAATAAAAATTGAATTTGTTTTGTGTTCAGTAGATTCTATTTTTTGTGTAAACCTATGTTTGACTTTTGTGATACTATAAATTGTAAAAATTGTTAATTCACAAATAAAATGAAATGAATGTAAGTGTGTTGCTGTGCAAAATTTTATAGAAACTACCTATTGCGGCTTAATCGTTAGATTTCCAGGATTTATTTTATTTTTAATATTGTATACTCAGGTTTTTATTTCTATTAAATGACACTTTTTATTCCTTCTAACTAAGAATCGTACGAGATATGCACATAAATACCAGACCTATGATAAGACACAATTACAGTAGCAATTTCATAGATTATTGCCCATAAAGAAGCGTGTTAATTTTTCAATTATAAAATTTGCCTTAGTATGCGAAGCCTGGATGAATAAATTAAAAAACTGGTTTGTGTTTCACAGCACGCGGCAAAGTTGTGGGAAAGTTCGTTGCCTTTGGGTGGTCAACAACTGCCCAACTACTGCTGCAATAGAGCCAGCTTTATTACAGTCGGAACCGAGCGACCAAAAGCCGCTGTTTCATTGTTGCATCTGAGTTACATTTTAATTACAGAGATTTCCAGCTTTTGAAACAATTATGCTTTTTGACTGGGACCGTCGCGTGTCCTGTAATCCTGCTACTCGGAGGACACGAATTGTGGATAGTTGTGAGAGATGGTCGGTGGATGTAGTGTTCTCTTTTATGGATTAAGGTCCGCACTAGTATTAATTATCTGCAAAGACCATCCTCATAATTAAACCAGTTCGTAATTCAGAGACAGTGGTTTGGACTCCACGTTAAACTGTAAGTCCCTTAGATATGCTATCGACTGTTTAGCTATTATTTAACAGGTCTGTCTAAAGGCCACTGTAAAATCAAGTAAAATCAAACATGTTTGTTTTCACTGGCGGCCACTAGCTACTGTCCGTTGAAGCGTCTGATACACCTATACTCGAGGACAATGGATAGTGGCCACCAGTAAAATCAATCAAACATGTTTGTTTTCACTGGCGGCCACTAGCTACTGTCCGTTGAAGCGTCTGGTACGCCTATACTCGAGGACAATGGATAGTGGCCGCCAGTAAAAGCAAACATGTTTGTTTTCACTGGCGGCCACTAGCTACTGTCCGTTGAAGCGTCTGGTACGCCTATACTCGAGGACAATGGATAGTGGCCGCCAGTAAAAGCAAACATGTTTGTTTTCACTGGCGGCCACTAGCTACTGTCCGTTGAAGCGTCTGGTACGCCTATACTCGAGGACAATGGATAGTGGCCGCCAGTAAAAGCAAACATGTTTGTTTTCACTGGCGGCCACTAGCTACTGTCCGTTGAAGCGTCTGGTACGCCTATACTCGAGGACAATGGATAGTGGCCGCCAGTAAAATCAAACATGTTTGTTTTCACTGGCGGCCACTAGCTACTGTCCGTTGAAGCGTCTGGTACGCCTATACTCGAGGACAATGGATAGTGGCCGCCAGTAAAAGCAAACATGTTTGTTTTCACTGGCGGCCACTAGCTACTGTCCGTTGAAGCGTCTGGTACGCCTATACATGAGGACAATGGATAGTGACCGCCAGTAAAAGCAAACATGTTTGTTTTCACTGGCGGCCACTAGCTACTGTCCGTTAAAGCGTCTGGTACGCCTATACATGAGGACAATAAGTAGTGGCTGCCATTACTGGACACCGCTATTGTTCTAGTGTACAGCGACCTTATAGAGCACCTTAGGCCAGTAACAAGACTACAATATTGCATCAAAATCATCCTACACTCATTTCTCATTCATACTGAGCTTAAAATATCTACATGGGTTGCCATTTCAGTAAAAAGTATAAAGTAAAAGCTTTTTTCGCAAACAAAGGGATTCGATTAATTTTTCAATTTCTCATTGAACATTAAGTCAGGGTTTCACCAAATTCACGCTAACGGTGGTTTTTGTAACCCTCCATTAAGCTGACTGATACTTTAAACGCCAGCTAAGCAAATCTAACTTCACGAATGAGTACGCCTTAAAACCAACGCAGGTTTCTTCAACGTAAGTTTAGAGTAAATCTAAACTGTCATAACACTGAGCTGATAGGCTAACAGATAAGCATAACCCCATAATAATTCAGTGTTTATGGGGAAAGAACTTTTGCGAACAATAAAAAAACAATTTGACCATGCTGAAATGATCTTTTCCGAAGTTGAATGCAAAAAACACCAGAGGTACAAATAATGATTTACTATTATTCGCCAAACAAGTTAACACGACCACTAATCACACCTAGAGATTGCAAAACATCAACTCTTCATTTTATTCTCCTCGGTCGACGAACAACATAGTACATATGATGATATCATAGTAAGGTATCATCATACCTTACTATGGTAAGGTATGATGGTATGATATTATAATATGAAATGGGAAGGTATTATAGTATGATATGGTAAGGTATGAAGAAGGTTATGCATAATAGATAGGTATAGTATTATTGAGAACATAATATAATTAATATCTGTAACTTTAAACATTCAATTATTAATGTAAATTATTAGGTAATCACTTGAAAACGTAAAAAGTATTTCCAACTCCAGAAACGTAGTGTAGTTAAAACACAGACGCGGTGGAAAAGTCAAATAAAAGATATTGAATAAATAACCAACGCCATTATGAATTTTAAAGATTCTGTAAGTAAGGTGGTTCAAGAAAAATATAGAAGACATTGGAGGTACGTAGTGACAAAAATAAGATGTTAGGTAGTTTAAGATGAACGTTTAAATAATAAATTTACTAAACTCCCCCAACAATTTAATATTGAACTATTGAAGTAGCAACAACAATATACAAATGTATTCATTTCCCCAGATTAGGCAAGCGGACACTAACTGACTGAGCTGATGAAATGTTTTGAACAGTTTGACGAGCAAAATGGTAAACGATTATTTTTCATCTGAAAGACTGTAAGCAATTTCAGCGCTGGAACAGGTCACAGGCGAACAAAAGACAAATATTCACTTAGTAAGATAAATGAATCGCTCCATAACTCATGGTCCCTACAACCCTCCTTGTTTTCTTCCCCCCCTCACCCCTCCCAGCACCCCCTACCCTTCAACCAATGAACACATAAAGTATCCCTCCAGCCGAATATTACGTGCACTGGTTCACGGATTTCTCGCATATAATATTTCAGTGGTTAAATGCAGAATTAATCAAAATTGAAACTAAACTGTTTTATTCGTTTTATTTGATTTAACCAAACCCCTTGGATAATCGGCTCACTGACTGGTTTTTTGCTAGTTCAGATAAAGAAATTGGGTTCATTAAAAAGAAGCACACATAACTGTTCCTATGGCTATCCAGGGTGGCTTCCCTATCATCTTGGTTTCTTCTCTTTTTTCCTCGGGGCTTAAGTTCTGGATGAGCGTCTGACCAGAATACTGTGGAGTGATTTATCTTCTTACTGGACAAAACAAAGTTATACACCCTAAGTTAAGAGTGCCCTAGAGGAAATGCAATTGGTGTGCTCTAAAGGTGCAAGGACAGGGGGATTTCCTGTTCTAGGGAGTGTACCCTCAAAGTAAAATGAGAGGGTGCCCTGAAGTAGTCCCTTTCCTTGTCAATTGTACTACAGAGAATTTGAATTAGAGCATGAACACAATTAGAGTGTTCTTTGGCCCTATCCAGATATGGATTGGCCTATAGGTTTTTTCTACTTTTCTGACTCCGACTAGAGATACCATAGTTATTCATTATTCAATATCTTTTATTGGACTTTTCTAACGTGTCTGTGTTTTAACTAGACATCGTTTTTGGAGGTGTAGAAACTTCTGCTTTTTCAAGTGATTTACCTAATAATTTGCATTAAAGGTTGAAAAATTAAGTTGTTAAAATTAAAGTTAAAGTTGAAAATTGAAAGGTTTAGGTTACAGATATTACTTTTATGATGTTGTTAATAATACTATACTTATCTATCATGAATAATATATACATCGTAGATAGGTACTGCCCTGCTCGTAGCAGGGATGTAGTGTTCCAACTCTCGTTCTGAGCGCACGCTATCTTGTGTCACCCCACTAGCTCGGAAACAGAATGTTGTAATTATATGTTGCATTACCAATGTAGTTTGTATATTGTGCATGATACATAAGTATAGTATTATTGACAACATGATGTAACTTAATTTCTCTGTATAATGTAAAAGTCGCTTGAAAACGGGAGGAGTTTCTCCATCTCCAGAAACGTTGTGTAGTTAAGAAGACGGACGCGTTGGAAAAGTCCAATAAAAGATATTGAATAATTAATAACCAACGCCATTATGTGTTTTAAGGGTTCTAAAGCTGTCCACCAGGACTATCCACGTGTACCCAGGAAGAAAAATGTTTAAGTGGTGTTCTCTTGAGGTTTTCTGGGTAGGAGGATTCACTGTCCTAGGGCTGTGAGGGTTCCCTTAGGATTCCTTCTCCTTATCCTAATTTTCTGGGAGATTTTGAGTTATAGCAAGAGCATAAATCCACCTAGGATGTTCTTCGGCCTTAAACCGGATATGAATTGGCCTGGAGGTTCTTTTTCTACTTCTTTGACTTCCCGCCTTTCTTGAACAATATTCCGCATAAAGATGGAACCATCCGTTTCATCTGGGTTTTTATATTCTCCAGTATCAAACATTATGATGTTTGTCAAAAATAAACATCAACGTCTACCAAATTAATGATTGATTTAATTAAAGGAACACTTCTGGCTTTTCATTAAATTAAATTGTTCATAAAATATGGTTACTAGCTTTTTAGTACCATTTGTTACCTTCTTTGGAAGTACTGTTCCCTGTTTTTTGTGTTTATGGAATTATATCTGTTGTTAAGTCTCGAAGGGTTGATTATTTATATAACATAAGGCATTCTGACTTCCTATTTAACTGAGTAAAAGCCATCGATTAAACAAGGGAGTGAATTAATAAACACAGTTTTTATACATAATATGGTTGTATTGTATTATATAATTTACTATAACATATTATAGTTTTATTATACAAACTAAATAATAATCTATGAAAGTATTAAAATACTGTTAAATAAACGTTTCTCTGTATATAATAATAGTCAAACCTTCTGGGAATTTTTTATTTTGCCCATTTTTAAGTGTTTCTTAAAGAGTTAACTATGTACAAAAATTAAATTTGACAACTGGTTCAGTTTATAGTCGTGTAAACAACACACAGACGCTTCAATTAGTTCGAGGAACTCCAAGACGAAAGTCGAATTCAAGTTTTGACAAAAACGCCTGCTCATACTATGGTATAGGTGAGTGGATGTAAAAATATATTTCATAAAAAAGTATGTTATTTTGTAGAACATTTTTTAGCGTTGAAATGTATTAACAGAGAACGCTGACACCACCAGCCTCGATGATTAAACAAAACCTCTGACAGGAAAAGTGTACAAACAAACTGATTCATCAGGTCGTGTTGATGTATCAACCCGTGTTGCTACAATATGTACTCGTAGTGCGTACTTGTTCATTGAAACATACTGATCTGATCCTTTCACGAGGTTGGTGGCTGTTTATTTCTTCGATTTTTTTGGTAATAATGGTTTATACGAACAATTTACTACTTGTGGAGGTTATTTTAATAGTGTGGACCCCTTGAATCTTATTGTTTACACGTTATGACATGTGGAAAAATAACAGGCCTTATCTTTGTTTATTTCTTTATTTTTTTAACTGCTATTGATAAAAATGTATTCAACCTTTAAAGTATATCAATCTTTCAAGTTTTGCAAAGCTACGAATGGTGTACAAAATGAAAAAGTAAACCAAACAAAGAATTTAACGTACTTTAAAATTACGTCTGATTTGTTATAGAAACTCTACCTAAACAAAATAATCAGCTCCTGAATGAACGTTTTGTATTTTTTTTAATAATGATGAAAAACATTTTCATTGCATTTTTTAATACTTTGAAATGTCTATTTTTTAATACAGTATTTTAGGTATTCGGTTCAGATATAATTCTAAGTTTGACAAATAAATTCATAAATATTGCATGTCCAGTAATTTTTGACAACACTTCATAGGGCTTTTGCTGTAAATTTTGTTGCCTGAAGACTTTTTTTAGAAATAAAGGAATATTTAGCACAGAAACTAAAAACGGTGAGACACTGAAATGTTGTATGTGTGGAGTCAGTTTGTTTAGATACCTTTATAAAAATGGTTGGAAGTTTTTACAAATGCACACTCTCTAATATAAAACAAAACATAGGTTTTTAACTTTTATTTTTTCTGAAGTAAATGTACTTTAGGTTTATAAATTTAACATGGACGTGATGGTAACGTTCCACTCCCCATAAGAGGGGAACAGCCTATTTCATATTATACGATCTCCAGCCATATAGCAAGTACGAGAGAGTCCCGGTAACCCGTAGACCTACAGACAGTATTGTTTTACCATTGTCCGTTTTTATGTGTCAATGTGTGTGTCGTGTTTTAAATTTCGAACGACGTGTACATAACGGATAGAACGTCTATGCAGAAACAGTTTATACCGTTCTGGCAAAACATGTAGTAGAGAAACCTATGTGAACTGTGATGTGACGTAAGTTAATTGGTCTAAATACACAGTTCGGATCTAAAATAATGGATTTTATTAGTACTTTTAATGCAACTTTACACTGCAGTCAATTTCCTCAAACTCACCTCAGAGATGTTAATCAAAGATAGGGATAGACTAACATGAACGAAATGCACAATGCTAATAAAATTTGATTGACAACACTAAGTTTCATTAAAAAGATTCTATTGTGGATTAATAATTTTCTTCAAACATGAAAATTACTCTCTTAAACGTATTAATCAAGACTGGGATCATCCAACAAGTAATAGTTGCACAATACGGATAAAAAATAATTAACTACACAAGAATCCGAACTAAAAAATCTATAAATTGATAAATTTCCTCAAACAGGAAAATTCCTCTCTCAAGAGAGCAGCGCACCAATTAATTGTAACCTGGTAGTCTGCAGGACAATGGAGCCGACAACATGGCTGTAGCAGTGACATTATTAACTGTAGGAGGGTGGACACACCCCACCATTGTGAATGGCGCCCGACTCGGGGCCAAACTCCGCCGCTCTTACAATATGTAAGGAAAAGGGAACAGCGTTAACCGCAGTTATTTACTCTGTCAAATACTGTTAACGGGAGAGATATTTAACCCCTACTTGGGTGGTCAAATAAATCATATTTTAATTGTGGTTTATGCTTCCTTTTTTCCGTAGATTAATAAAACATATTCTTTTTTATGTTTAGTAATTTTGGAAAAGAGGATAGTGCTTACAATTTGGAGCGGTTATTTAGATTTTTATTGAGGACGTTTTCCATGAAGATTTTATGTAAAACAAAATTTTACGACGTTTCGGGATCTGAGATTTGATCCCGTCCTCAGGGGACTAATATCTAAAACATAACACAATTAACACATAATCCGCACTAAGGCGATATAAAGCTTAAAACAAATAAGTTTAAAGCAGTCAAAAACTTACAAACAAACCATTCAATAACTATTACACAAATAAGAAACATAACACGTCCACTCGTCAAGGAGACTCTGTCTGGAGACTCGTCAAAGACAACTGAATAGGAGTCGGCGTGTCCTACCGGAACCGGAAACAAAAAATCATTTTTGGTTTCTGGTTTATTGTTAAATCTCGGTCAATTTTCGTCATGCGTTTTCTGTAACCCCAATGTTTATTATTTAGGTACCGTTATCCAACCAAAAAAGGTAGGATATATTTTTATATTTCTTTTCAATGCATAAAATAAATAATCAAGCATATTTTCTATCTAAATATTTAAGAAAATTAATGAAATAGTTTATTTATTTTCTTAGTGCTGTAATTGCTCTTTAGTTATACAAAAATATTTTTTACGTGTATTCCTGTTCTTTAACTGTATGATTATTGTACAAAGATTTAATTAAGATACCGCTTAAGACATTAAAGCTACATATACCTAACTAAACTATTGATTCCCCTTTTTAAATGCATTGGGGCTTCCCTATGGCACTTTACCCTTCTTAACGTTCACAGTCTCTAAGGGGACTGGGCACACATCTAGAAAGAGAAAAATCAATGTTTTTAATTCTATATTTTTCTGTTTATTTTGACACTAAATTATGCTTCTCCGGCGAAAAATAAAAAGGTTTTCTGAGCTTTTTGTGTTCTTTTCCGTGGTATAGTAACGAGAATCTATACTGAGACACCCTTGGAAACAAAATGTCAATTTTTATTTTTGAATTTTTTCCTACCAATTTTATTTTTAGTTATTTTTACACTAAAATATGTTTCTCCAAAAAAAATGTTATTAACATTTTTTGGAAAGCGTTGTATGATACATTTTACAGTATAAACACGAGGATCCCTAGAATTCTTAAAAAAACATTATTTATTTTTACTTCGGAACATAAAACTTTAAGAGCTTTCCACATATTTTTTCATTTTTTTCCTAAAAGTATTCATAACATAATATCAACAGAAAGGTTTTTGTATTTCTAATTTTTAAATAATTTATAAAATAGTTTAACTACCTAAGAAATTAAAAAATTGTAGTTATGTAAATAATTACATCTTACGAAAAAACATTATTTAGTTCTAAATAATGTGCCCTTGAATTTAAAAAAAGTCTTTATCATACGTTGCTTACCAACACCGTATTCCTAAAAATGAAAATCTAATTAACATTAACCCACTATAACCAACAATGAATTTCAAATAAAGAATTATATACATCTATATAAATACAATTTAAGCTTTTTCTATAAACTGTTTGTATTTATAATATTTTTGGTTATCCACCTTGATGAAACTTATTTTCATCATTTTTATACCAATGGGAGAAGGTTTTTTCATTTCAAACTGAAACTAGCACTATGAAAATAAAATGATAGCCTCCTAAAAATCCAGTTTTTAACAATATACTAGGCATATTTTTCTAAGTCTTTCCAGAACATTTGGTCTATAAAAGTGGTTTAATAGAAATAAATAGCCATCAGCTGTCAAATTAAAATCAATATTGGTTTGTTTACGTTGTTCACTGATTTTAAGCCAATTTAAAAATTATACTATATTAAATGTTACATTGTTATAAGGAATTTTAATAATGCTGCACATTTTATAACTTAATCTAGTTGTAAGTTAATGCTAAAAAATTGAGCTGGGAATTTATTTTTTATTTTTATAAGATTTTATGTTTATATTTTATCATGATAATGGGCATATTAGAAAGAAAAAAAATCAACACATTTAAAATTGATATTAATATTAGTCTGTTTCTATTGATCACTTCCTACAAACCTATTTTAAAATTATATCTTACTATATTAGAATTTTATCTTGACGTACAAGACATTTTAATGGTACAAATTCAATCTAATTTATCCAACTGTAAACTCACGTTAAATAATTAATTTGAGTGTTTTTTCTTCGGGTTTTCACTTTGTCGTAATAATGAGTATCATTCTTTAATGAGTACCATATTTTTATGTTAACACTGAATCCTAAAATCCGTACAAAGGACGTGCTTTCTGTTAGTAATTCACTATAGCTGTAGCATCACGATAAATAAAGTTAACACCAATTGTACTAAAGTATTTTGAAACTACAAACAGAGAAAATTATAAATGTGTCAGCTTTCAATTGTCTCCACCCCTCCCCCACCCTAACCACCTACAACTGGAACAGGAAATGGCTCTAGTCTAACATTCATGAGTGTGCCAGTAGCCGTGAATTCTCTCTCAACCCACGTGCTACTTTTGTCTCGACATTGTATAATTTAATAGTTTCACATAACGAGTAGATTGTGTATTATCCAATACTATAATACGAGCAAGGTTTGTATATATATATATTTGCACACGGATCTCGAAAACGGCACCGAGGAATTTCTTTAAATTTTGGAAATAACTAATTTCCGATTAGAAAATAAGTTCTAGATAGGTCTAATGTCCAGGAAAATTCGTGTTTTACTGTAATATTAAGTTTAAAATCTAAAAATTTAACATTACGCTTATGGAGAATAAAATGTAAAATACAAAAAAACAGCTGTTTATACCGTTTGACAGTTCTTGATTGAAGACTCAACAATATAGAGGTTATGCATTAATATTTATTTTATGAATTAAATAAATGCAAAATTATCAGGTTACTAAACAATTTGTAAAAACTTAAGGATAACATAGCTGTGCGAAATAAAAGCAGAAAAAAGTATTTCCAAAATCTTCCGTGTTTTGATAGAAAACGTATTCGTTGTATTGCTTGAAGCCACTGTAACAAACCAATTTATTGATGTAAATTAAATTTCTCTTTTGCTTTTCAATCCTCATTCCATTATAACAAAATCAGTTGATCACAGGCTAATAATAACGGTATGGATAATTAAACAGTAAATGATCGGCTTTGGCTAAAAGACGTTAAACGACATCGCTTAATTGATTAACGTCGTAGCCGAGTTGTAGCGTATAAGAACTACGCGTTCCATGCCAAGGGCGATACTTTTAGTTCAGTGCTATATTAATTATGGTGTATTAAATCGGTTTTATTTCAACCACATAAATGTTTTCATTGAGTAATAAATGTGTTTTAATTTTTCTAATTAATTTTTATAATACACGTCTTATTCTATACGAGCAAAGCTCGGTCACCAGGTACTGTAAGATTAAGTACTATCTTTTATGAAATACAAATTACAGATGAACCACAAGCATATATATACAGGGCGTCCATGAAAAAAGTTTCAGGACTTCGGTGAGTGATTAGGTACAGTAAAAGGAAGAAAAAAGTTCCAATTGAGGTATGGCGTAAAACGGTTATTTTCTCAGATATCCGTCATTTTGTATTTTTCACAAAATATTTTTTAATTCAAACATTTTCTAACAGATTATCAAATTGTTTATGTGTTTTACACTAGTAGACTACTTTCATAAAAAATTAATAGCATGATCCAAACTCAATTCAAAACGGCGGTCATTGTATTTTTACCGTTTTCGAAGTATTTTATGTATATTTATAAATTTATCACATTCACTACACCATAAGTTGTCATTAAATTAAATTAAACTTTTTCTATATTTTTATTTAACCTTCTTGTTACATAATGAATACACTTTAACGATGGTTTATCGCAAGGACGTGATTTTATCATCAACAAAAAACAACTGTTTAACACGTATAACTCAAAGTTTGAAACGATAAATTATGAATCTAAGATTCTGATTTATAATTTAATCCTATTGCGCTTCACTCCTGAATGTTGAACTAGGGCCATTTCCTGTTCCATTTGAGGATTGGTTAGAGTGAAGAAAATTGTATTCTAAGCCATTTATAATTTTATTGTTTACTTTATTCTATAATATGAGCAAGGTTTTTATTTACTCGTACAAATACGATATCAAAAATGGCTGTATAAAAGTTCTTAATCGTACAAAATAATTAAAGAAAACAAATAAATAAGATGTCCCGGAAAAAGTATTAGGTATTTTAAATTTTAAAAAAATTGCTACATTTAATAAATGAAAAATGAAAAAATTAAAAACGAAAAAATATATAGCTTTAAGGACATCAGGATGAACGTAATTTTAAAACCAGGGTATTTTTTTAGAAACACCCTAAAAATATATGGCAATTTTAATTCTTTATATATTTGTTATCAAAGAACTCCCTCAGAGGAATCAAAAATATTGAGAAATTACTAATAAAAAATTGCTTTTTAAAAATTTAGAAGAATTCTTTGACAGTTCTCGTAATTAATGACATGTTATAGGTTAAATTATGCAACCTATACTATTTTTCAACAATTTTTTCATGGAATTAAAAGAAGGATTTACTTGAAAAACGCAGGGTATCAAGTCTTCTCAAACCTTCTTTTGGGTATTTAATATTTTTTTAAGTTAATAATTTTACAAAATAGGTCAAAAACTACGTAGGTTTAAAAATAACCGTTTCACAGCTAAAGGTTTTTTAGCACATTTCCACAAAATGCGATTTCACTTTTGAAACCATTAATAATTTAATTGACTCAGTGTTTTAAAGAATCCGAAAGAAAATAAATATCTGAATTTTTTTATATATTTTCTTTCGATTTGCTCCTCGACTCATAAGCGGAAACCTGAACAAAAAATAATAAGTAAGTAAAATAAATAAGTCTCACTCTATTATGCTTTTATGTTGCAAAAGCTTAATAGAGTAAAACATATTACTTTTACTAAAGTTGTAGTAATTGGACTACAGTATTCGTGTGGTGTCCTGTGAAATTTCTATTGCAAAAACAAAAGTACAACATAGGGTTCGTACGTTTTCCCAGAAAGCGTATATGTTATGTTAATTAATTTTCTAATTAATTGCCTGAAGCGTTGATACTGCATAAAAGCCAGCAATTGAATGTTTGGAGACATATAATACAAGTCCACCTAAAATACCCTGTAGATTTATGTAGGTTCTGAAACAATTATTCTGTACTGTTTATCCTGTGAAGTTTACTAAGTTCAGTTATCAGAGGAGATATTTCTCTTTTGGTCTTCTGAACTTGAAAAAGTGTTTCATTGAGCGTGTCGGTGTGAGTCAAGAGAGTTTGTAGGAACCATTCTATATTTTAAATAGTCATAGTTTATTTACTGAATATGATACATTCATTATTTCATCAATCGTCAATCTTAAAAATAACATAAAATAAAGTTAAAAAGTAATAACAATTTTGCTCTAAAAAATTGATATCTTGAAATTGGAGTCTCAAATAGAGAAATTCACTTACACTAGTACTCCTTCTCAATTCAAAAGTTCTTAAATTTCCACTGACCTTTTTATCTTTGAGAGAAAAAGAGGGTTCCTCAAAAGCTGCAAACCTTTCAAGAAGGGTTAAACTGTGTTTACGGATTAATTTAAAAACATACAAAGATGGTAGTGAAAATGATTTAAGTTTTAAAACGCCTCTACATGAGTGCAGAGTTTGTAGATCCTGCTTTATTCTGACAGCACGTTTTTGTGTTATGAAGACCTTCGTGGCATGTGAAGATTCACCCCACACTTCACTCCCTATGCCACGACGGAAAAAAACAGCCATGGTAGACTATAAGCAGGTTTATGAATCCAAAAGAGGCCATTATGTTCTGAGTATGTGCTTATTTGATTAAGTCTACTAAGGAGCTAGGTAATGTGGAAGCCACGATAATCTATTGTCGACTCCCGAGAAATTAATCGATGAAAACTCTTCTCGACTCGTCCAAAGAAACCACGGATCTTTATTAGCGAATTTCCTGTGGAAAAGCAAGCTATTCACATGACCCGTCTGGTGACCCAGGCCTAGGACCGTGATGGAAGTACATAACTCAACCCCCTGAACACGTTTTGGGGGTCATATAATGACCCCAGTAAATATAAGACCCCAACAATATATATACGAGTGTATCGACACGATAAGGGCAGCAATTATTGTCTGATTATTATAAAATTTGGTGGAGTTTTTCGTTTCTGTAATATCTTGGCCAAGTTCGTTTGACAACGTATTCGGGCTGCATTAATTAAACTTTTGCGTAAGTTTTATCCCTAAATATGGGGTTTTCATTTGATTATATATAATTTAAAAAAATACAATTTTCGTTTTCACCATTGGACTCAGCTCAAAAAACACATAATTTAGTATTTTAAATCATGAATCTAGGTCATTTGTTTACTGAGATGTTCAAAATGGTAAACAAAGTACATTGTGTATTGTTAATCTTATGGGTAATAGCTAAAAACCAATAAATCACTTATTTACTTTAATGTTCTTTAAAAATTTGGTATGCAAGTCATCTAGTTGGTTTTATAAATAGACACTACCCACATAAAACCCCAAAATTTAAAGTTTCTTACGGTATAGCAAACCACGTATTTATTTACCATGTAAGTTTTTTAAGCTTTTAGATACAGTATCAATTTCTAAATGTATTGACGGTTCTCATAAATTGAAATTGAAAAATCACATTGACATAAAATATTTCATAACAACCTGAAATTTGATTTCACGAATGTGTATTTCATCTCCATTGCTTGGTAGCTGTGAAAAAGTTGATCTAGTTTTGAAATGGCCCGCTCTGTTGAATACTCAAACTCAAGCTTCCTCGTACACATATTTATGAACTTTACTCGACTTTAACATTCAAAGTTTTGACAAACTTTGATTCAAAACCGTGCACAACAAAGTGTCTTCCAGATACGGTCTCCATTAATCTTTACATACAAAATAATATTCAGTAGAATGGAATTTTTGCTATACTTCATTTGTTAAAATTGTGTACCCTATTCAAAAAGTATGAACGATTGTTAACCCTATTATTTTATTTACGATCCGATATACTTTAAAATGAAACATTAGGTTGAAAGTGTGCTCAAAGAAACACATTTATTCATTTGGGAATTGTTTTTTATCCACAAATCTGGGATTTTACCTTTCCATTTGGGATATTGTAGAAAAAAGAAAGTATCTATGGTAAATTTAGTATTAATTATATTTTATAATATTTTTGATTACAAAAATGCATATTTAATAGTAAATTTAATTTGATTGCAAAAAATTTTTTAAGTTTAACACAAATTGTTTCTTTTTCATTTGATTTCATTTCAACACCACTTTACATATTTAAAACTTATGTTAAATAGTAAATTTAATTTTGAGTTGCAAAAACCTATTTTCAAGTTTAACTCGCAAGTTGTTTCTTTTTCATTTGAAAAAGAGTTCATTTCAACAAAAACCACTTTGAAAACATTATTTAAAACTTATGTTAAATAGTGAATTTAATTTTGAGTTGAAAGAGCATATTTTCAAGTTTAACTCGCAAGTTGTTTCTTTTTCATTTGAAAAAGAGTTCATTTCAACAAAACCCACTTAGAAAACATTATTTAAAACTTATGTTAAATAGTGAATTTAATTTTGAGTTGAAAGAGCATATTTTCAATTTTAACTCGCAAGTTGTTTCTTTTTCATTTGAAAAAGAGTTCATTTCAACAAAACCCACTTAGAAAATATTATTTAAAAACTTATAGCTATATATTCAAAAACTTAAATATAGACCTTAAAAAATTAAGAGAGTGCAGTAAAAGAGTTCATTTCAACAAAAACCACTTATAAAACATTATTTTAAAACATTATTCACATTCTAACGTTGGCATTAACGATGCACATGTCATGTCAAAGCACACGATAACTGGCCAGCTTTTCAAAACTTATTAGTATCTTTAATTATTTTGTTTTAACAACGCAAGTGTTTAGAAATAATATGCTCTAAGTTGTTTTGGAGAAATTTTCACATTTTCAAATTAAAAGGAAACAACCTAAGTGTTTAATTTAAAAATTAGTTCTTGTAACCCGAAACCATGGTAGTTTTAAAACCACTATTCGGACCACTTGGCTGATACGGGTAATTTAAACCTTGTTATTTAGGTTTTAACTGTGGACATTTTACATTACGATTAGTAAAACAAAGACTTTTTGGGATCTGGAATATGATCACCTGAGGACGGGATCTGTTTTCAGATTCCGAAACGTTGTGAAACTTTTTTTACTAATCGTGATGGAAAATGTCCGCAACAAAAACCTAGATATCATCACGAACAACTAAATTCAAACAAAGAATTTATACATTGTTCTTTATTCGTATTTCATAGACTAATTAATCATGAAATTATATATTACCTTCCTAGACAAAGTACCCATCCTTCGCACGGGTAAAAAGGTTTGAGAGAGGTTACCTTTTCTCTTCGGCATGAAATAAATATTTTAAAACATGAAATTTGACTAAGAAAAATGCTTTATTTAAGGTACAATACTATTCACATTAAAAGAGGTATTTACAATACTATTTTATACTAAACACGATATCAAAAATGTATAGTCACCTGTTAAAGTAGTATTGGGAAAGGATAAGGAATAACGTAATAGAGACAGACATCGGGAGGGAACATAAAATCTATCAATATCGATCCAGCAGTTCATCTGTAAAAATGAACTTTATTTATTCTTCTGTCGAAATGTAGTGTAAACGGATGTTGCGATTTAGAAAATGTTAACATTGGAACCCAGGACGGTCTTGGCAGCTCTTTCTTCTTCTTCACGAACTGTCAAATTTTTGTGTTCACAACTGTTGACAGTCAAGTAATTTTATGTTTTCATTCTTTGAAAATGTAAATATTGAAACTTAAAACGTTCACGGGGCGTAGCCCGAGGGGATTTTATGGAAGTGCATGTGTTGCATGAGTTTAAGATCTACCTTTGTATAAATTTTAAAACCGTTCGGATCAGTATTTTTTGCGTTTACTTTCCACCACAAACAAACCAACAGACATACAGAAACCACCTCTTCTTTGTAATATATAGATTATCTAACCTTCACAACTATCTAAAAAAATAATCAGCTGAATAAATGAAAACAATTTACATGGAAAATATGTCTCACTCCACACATTTTGGAAATATCAAAATATCATATTATTCTTAGATCATGAATTTACTTGATAATTATGACGCTTTATGTCTGACCTAACGATTAGGCCATATTTTCCGTAATATACATTGATGGCATCGACTACTAATAAACGAGCTTTATAGACGGATTTTAAGTTATAAGGTAAATATAGACCACTCGTTGGAAAAGAGTGCTCTAAAGTAGGAGGTAAACGTAAAAAATACTACCACACTCTTAAAACCTAACCTCTCAGTAATCTAATACTGTTAATACGACTAGTTTCCTAGGTAACAGTTTCCTAGTTTCCAGTAACTAGTTTCTTAGTTTTCTAAGTAACAGCTAGTTGTGAGGAAGATGTATATCAATCTTTTATTCTCGCACCAAACCAAAACTTAGTGATGATATTTGTTCTTCAATATTTAGAAGGCACTCTAATCCAAACGTATAAGATTCACCTTCATTTCATGAAGAGTTTTTGAGTTTGGGATTCCTACCTGACAAAAGTAATTGTTCATTAACTGTTCACTCCTTTAAAAGGTATTACGGTGTGAATTATTTTCCTCTTGATTTTTACAGAGTCTGAAATACCTATCGGAGAAAACTATCGCTTAAAAATCCCCAATGCCAGGTTAGGCTTGAAAAAATACAAGGCTTTGAAAAGTCAATGAATCGGAAAAGGTCAGCAGACAAATCTAGTTATCCAACTTTCAAGAACATTGTACAGTCCCAACAGAAAACTGCGTTTTCGGGGGTTCCAGGGTTGGAAATTCTTACTTCTTCTGCAAGATAGGTATGAATTTAACTCAATAGAACAAATAATCTACTTCTATCTGCGTATAAGTAGAATGATGTTGAATAATTGAGAGCCATGTAAAAATGTGACATGATCTTTATTTTTCGTGCCTCGATTATACGAGAATTATTTCACTCCTATACAAAGGCCAACAGACTTCAGAGTTCTGCCCCTTTATATAATAAAAAGTTTAAATATCATACTAACATTTAAAGCAATAAAGTTATACTTAACGATACGATTTGTTAATCATGGACTTTTTTGGGAGAGTAATGATTGAGAGTAATGTATTGTATTGTGTAGGGAGCCATGTTAAAGTGAGTAGAGTGATTTTGCGATGTATTGTGAGTTATATAAAGTGATTAGAGTGATATTGCGATGTATTGGGAGTTACATAGTGCGATGTATTGGGAGTTACATAGAGCTGGTAGAGTATTGCGATGTATTAGTTACATAGTAAAATGCGATGTTTGGGAGACATAGGGTAGATTTGATTGCGATGTATTGGGAGTTACATAGAGCTGGTAGAGTGATGTTTCGATGTATTGTGAGTTATATAAAGTGATTAGAGTGATATAGCGATGTATTGGGAGTTACATAGAGCTGGTAGAGTGATATAGCGATGTATTGGGAGTTACATAGAGCTGGTAGAGTGATATAGCGATGTATTGGGAGTTACATAGAGCTGGTAGAGTGATTGCGATGTATGGGAGTTATAGAGCTAGAGTGATATAGCGATGTATTGGGAGCTACATAGATCTGGTAGAGTGATAATGCGATGTATTGGGAGTTACATAGAGCTGGTAGAGTGATATAGCGATGTATTGGGAGTTACATAGAGCTGGTAGAGTGATTTTGCGATGTATTGGGAGTTACATAGATCTGGTAGAGTGATATCGCGATGTATTGGGAGTTACATAGAGCTGGTAGAGTGATATCGCGATGTATTGGGAGTTACATAGAGCTGGTAGAGTGATATCGCGATGTATTGGGAGTTACATAGAGCTGGTAGAGTGATATCGCGATGTATTGGGAGTTACATAGAGCTGGTAGAGTGATATCGCGATGTATTGGGAGTTACATAGAGCTGGTAGAGTGATGTTGCGATGTATCGGGAGTTACATAGAGCTGGTAGAGTGATATCGCGATGTATTGGGAGTTACATAGAGCTGGTAGAGTGATGTTGCGATGTATTGGGAGTTACATAGAGCTGGTAGAGTGATGTTGCGATGTATTGGGAGTTACATAGAGCTGGTAGAGTGATATCGCGATGTATTGGGAGTTACATAGAGCTGGTAGAGTGATGTTGCGATGTATCGGGAGTTACATAGAGCTGGTAGAGTGATGTTGCGATGTATCGGGAGTTACATAGAGCTGGTAGAGTGATGTTGCGATGTATTGGGAGTTACATAGAGCTAGTAGAGTGATATCGCGATGTATTGGGAGTTACATAGAGCTGGTAGAGTGATATCGCGATGTATTGGGAGTTACATAGAGCTGGTAGAGTGATATCGCGATGTATTGGGAGTTACATAGAGCTGGTAGAGTGATGTTGCGATGTATTGGGAGTTACATAGAGCTGGTAGAGTGATATAGCGATGTATTGGGAGTTACATAGAGCTGGTAGAGTGATATAGCGATGTATTGGGAGTTACATAGAGCTGGTAGAGTGATGTTGCGATGTATCGGGAGTTACATAGAGCTGGTAGAGTGATGTTGCGATGTATTGTGAGTTACATAGAGCTGGTAGAGTGATGTTGCGATGTATCGGGAGCCAGGTGAGAGCGGATGTCGTGAGTCTTGCATCGATTATCCTTTTGGCCTTATTTAGTTGTTCGTCGCGCCGATCTCACCAACATACAAACTGTTCAGCCACATTTTATCTGAGTATGCAATGTAAAATGAAATACTTTGGATTGAGTCTCCATTCTTCTTTAAGTAAAAAAAAAGGTGTGAAGTAGTAACTCTACATGTATTTTAAAGATTCCTTCATTGCCAATACCTTGTAAATGAGTGAAAATAATGATTCCTAATAGTGTCAATAATGGAAAATAATAGTTTATATGACATTAATTAAAGAGGACCTTGGGTTGTGTGGACTAAGTTTTATTGAATTAACAGTGAGATGTCATCCCAAGACTGGTTTACTTCTTGGTACAACTTTCTACAAACTTCTCTCTCGCTCCTTTCAACAAATAAAAACAGTAATGTTTATTAGCTTTACGAACAGTTAGCAGATTCATTTACTGCCGGAACCACTGGAAGTGCTGGATCAAATATTTAAATAAGTTTTAATTAAACCAGTGGGGTAGGTCGTACACCCGATGTAGATTTGTTCTGTAGATCTTATGCATTAAAATGAGATACAATAGATAACGAATGTAAATTAAAGTTTATTTTATGTTGCCTAATCATAAACATTAATATCTACGTTTAAAAACGTTAATATTATTGGTTTAAAAAATGCCAGTTTTTTAGTGTCAAAAATATGTGTCGATATTCTATATGACCGATCTTTCATGATGAAATAATATTTATCAACATTCTAGATTATTGATACAGTATCTCATAATAAAATAGTGTAAAACGACAATTTATATGATAAAGTGATTATACTTATGAAAATTATAGATTATTGATATCACATAATACGATGATATGTAGCGACAATTTAAATGATAAAGTGATCATATTTATGAACATTATAGATTATCGATATCACATAATACGATGATGTGTAACGACAATTTAAATGATAAAGTGATCATATTTATGAACATTATAGATTATCGATATCACATAATACGAAGATGTGTAACGACAATTTAAATGATAAAGTGATCATATTTATGAACATTCTAGATTATCGATATCTAAATATTACGATAGTGTGTAGTGGCAATTCTAATAATAAAGTGATCATATTTATGAACATTCTAGATTATAGATATCTAAATATTACGATAGTGTGTAACGACAATTTAAATGATAAAGTGATCATATTTATGAAGATTATAGATTATCGATTTCACATAATACGAAGATGTGTAACGACAGTTGAAATGATAGTGTAATAATATTTATTAACATTACAGATTATTAATATATTATAATGGGACAATGTGAATGACATTGTAGATTAATTCTCATACTAGGAATAAGAATCAAAATCCTACGTCTTTCTTTGTTTAACAACAATGAACAAAAACTACTGAAGTAAATCTTTCTTTCTTTATTTTGTAATTTAATATAGAAATAACTATTTTGTAGCTGGTTTTTTATTAGGGAAACATAGAATCTCACGAAAATTGAAACAATGATTTTGTTAATTAAGTTTAGATAACCGTGCAATGATGATAAGATTGACGGTTGATTAGTTTTTAAGAGAGTCAATAAAAATTTGACAAGTATTTAGTGATAGCTTTGTCTAAATCAACATCAGACCTCAAGAAGCTGGGTTATTTATTTTCCTTGCATCTAAACCAGGTGGTACGGCCAAATGCAATCAAAATCAATGCACCTCCCCTGAAAGACCCCCACCATCCTCATTTCCCCTCTTTCCCACCTTCAACACCTCGGTCATATTCATGTTGGCTATCATACCTCTTGTACTATATGAGCAAAACTGTTATACAGAACAATATGTACGTCTCAAAAAGACTCTCTCTTTTCAGAAATAGCTATTTTTAAATACAAAAACTTCTAGATAGATCCCATGTTTAGGAAAAACTTCGGATTTTCTTTATAATGTGTTTTATTGATTATTTAACTAACTAAATGAAATGTTTAAAAGTACGTTACAGTTGGGATATTTTTAAAATATGCAATGAAACAAACGAAAAAATACCTCTCCCTCCATAGCAGCAAACCTGCATACTCTTTCCCATGTTAATGTTACGGAGAATAGGCAAATACTCTTATTTATCAACAGGTATTGATTGATCAATCTTGTCATATACTTGTATTGTTATTGCCATATTATTGAGGTGGAAATTCGCTGAGTACGCTGGTCTGCTGCGACGGGGGTATTTGCTTGTTGACCCAATAAACCACATCATCAAGTTTGGTGAAGACCTTAAGAGACTCTATATACATATTACAACTTTTGGATTGATAAAAGTATTAAAACCATTATATTAGTGTATGAATCAGTATGTGTAAAGATTAAACCAGTGTTTGTGCCTGATTAAGATAAAGCTAAAACGAGGACACGCAAGACCAGCTGACACCGACGTGTCCGTGTTATCGCCCTCATTAACTGCAGCCAACCGTGGTGTATATAATTAAAATACAAACACAAATTGTTTAAATTAAACGGTTTAAATACCTCTATCTGTAGCAATCCTAGTAGTTGAAGTAATGGCGTAACTATGGTTTCGGCCTACATTAGGTCATCATGAGGCACAAGGATATTTATTGTTTATTTTAATAATTTTACAAAGTTTTCAAAACCTTTCGGTAGGATCCGACAAACAATTATAATGGTAATTCATTATTTACAATTAATTTGATTCCCTAGTCCTTAGTTTCCCTAAGATGGCTTAGGGTAGAAGCCATCTTAATAGAAAATAAAATATTGGGCCTCTTCAGTACTACGGTAATTTCAAACAGTTTAAAGAAACTTTAAAATTATTTAATCACTGCTGTTAATTTTTTAAACACTAAATGTATAAATCTAGAAACCGCACCCTTTTATACACTTTGGGGCGGAGCCCATTGGACAGATTTGCGAATCTAAACCAATAAATCAGAATCAATCTAAACCAATTGTGAATCAAAACCATTCCTAAATCCCATTGAATACACACAAAAAATTCACCAGAATCGGTCCAGCCGTTTAGAAGTTCACTTACAAACACACGTACAGAAGATTTTTACATATTAACATATGGAAATTCACTTAGAATGCATCTGCTGCGATGAAGGACTTATTGTTTCACTCACTTTGGCTTAAGACCTTGACTTATAGATGAAATATTTCGTTGTAGTTCCAAAAAAAAGATAATTTTATGACAGCATTTCTGGTTACAGGTCGTAAAAAATTGTCGAGTAAAGGTAATATGGTTATCTAGTGAATTACATTATGATCTTTTCGGAAAATGTAATTACTAAGCAATTATATCCGATAGTTAGCAAGTTAATGTTTTTTATGATCGAAGATTTAAAAAAATGATTTTTGTTCCCTAGATAACCACTTTATCTTTAATATAACTTTCATTTTAATTTAACTCAACAATATTTTTACAACTCTCAAGTGGTCAGTAATGCCTTGACCAAAGCTACGTTATTCTTATGGGACTAAAATCAAAGATGTAGAAGGTACTGCAGATTCTTAAATTCGAACACTTTTGTAGATTTTTAATATAAAAAATTAAAAACCAATATGATTATTCGTAAACTTTCCATGAACTGAAAAGTATTACAACCGACATCGACCAATTTAATAAAAGCGAAAAATGCAATAATATTGAGAGGTAGATTTCACGTAATATTAATGATCCTTAAGTCTCCGCTGTAATCATCACTGTCAAAGCACTCCCTTCACCTTCTACATTACAGGGCCACGTTTGTTGAATCATTGATCAATTTCTCACCCTCGTCAATCCGTGTCATGACTAACGATCTCTCAAATAAATGTTTGTATTAATCGCTTGGTTATTAAGTGTTAACCTTCAATTTGATAACGGTGAAGTCTTAAATATAGAATAATATATAAGATAAGATGAGATAGATACGATAAGATAAAATAAGATAAGATTAGATGAGATGAGATAAGATTAGATAAGATTAGATAAGATTAGATGAGATAAGATAAGATAAGATAGTACAGATAAGATAAAATCGCAAAATATACAATCTGATTAAATCGGTATCTTAATTTTTAATATAATTTTACTTCAATTTATTAATTAAAAAAACTATATCTCTGAAGTAACTAATATCAATAAAATTGCTTATTTTTTTATTGTTACATATCTCACAAACATATTTTATACATCCAATATAGTTGTTTCAAACGAGCGCTGAAGATAGTGAAATATTTCCCGTATTCAGCTGGGAAACGCTAACATGACATACATATTACCATTTATTCAATCCTAATAAAAAATAAAACGTAGCTTTTTGTTAAGCAATGTTAATATTTCTCTTGAATAACATATCAGTTTTCCGTATACGAAAAATTTAGAAAATAATTTTTTAATCTTTTAGAAAACGTTCAAGTTTTATCAATTCAATAATAGTTTTTTTTAGTTTTAAACCACAAGACGCACTGGAAAATCCCAATACTTTAATGGTAAATTAATAAATAATTTGGCGAAAATAAAAGCTTTTTGAGGAGGATTTTAATAATTTATTTTTTTGGAATCGAGATCAGCTTAATTTAAAAAAGTAGGTTGAATTTTAGTACAAAACCATTTCGAGTAAAACAAAAGACTCATCGTCTAATAGACTCGTAGATTTACAACGTGAAGGTTGACCCTTGTACCTCTCAATTATTGATAAAACTATTCAATTGTCAAATTAGGTTAGGTTGTTTTATTAGGTTTGCAAGTAAAAAACACCTAAACTCAGTTTTGAATATTCCCGGCGGCGTTCGAGTGGCCAGAATGGTCTGGCGAGGGAATCACGTGAGCCAGTTGTTATCAGCTGTGATAAGCGGCACGATCGATCTCGCCCTTTGAACTTTGACACTGCCAAAATGCTAGGGGTAGCCTCCTCTCCCTTCCCTGCTGCACAATAACACCTTTATAATACGTATTTCATATTGGTTTAAGTGTTTTCCTCAAGTAAAAATCCGGTGATTTAACGACATTAGTGTACGTTAAAGTGTTTCAAAAAGGTGACTATTAATTATATTTGACAATATCAAATTGATTATCAGTAGTGTGTTGCATAAGGATCTGTGTTTGGCATGTTTTTGAACGATCAGTGTGTGTATAAAAGTGGTTGAAGCAAGGTGATCAGTTGTATGTAGAGTGGTTTAAGCAAGGTGATCCGTGTGTGTAAGGAGATGTGGTTGAAGCAAGGTGATCAGTGTGTGTATGGAGAAGTGGTTAAAGCAAGGTGATCAGTGTGTGTATGGAGAAGTGGTTGAAGCAAGGTGATCAGTGTGTGTATGGAGAAGTGGTTGAAGCAAGGTGATCAGTGTGTGTATGGAGAAGTGGTTGAAGCAAGGTGATCAGTGTGTGTATGTAGATGTGGTTTAAGCAAGGTGATCAGTGTGTGTATGGAGAAGTGGTTGAAGCAAGGTGATCAGTGTGTGTATGGAGAAGTGGTTGAAGCAAGGTGATCAGTGTGTGTATGGAGAAGTGGTTGAAGCAAGGTGATCAGTGTGTGTATGGAGATCTAGTTGAAGCAAGGTGACCAGTGTTTGTATGGAGAAGTGGTTAAAGCAAGGTGATCAGTGTGTGTATGGAGAAGTGGTTGAAGCAAGGTGATCAGTGTGTATGAGAGTGGTTGAAGCAAGGTGATCAGTGTGTGTATGGAGAAGTGGTTGAAGCAAGGTGATCAGTGTGTGTATGGAGAAGTGGTTGAAGCAAGGTGATCAGTGTGTGTATGGAGAAGTGGTTGAAGCAAGGTGATCAGTGTGTGTATGGAGAAGTGGTTGAAGCAAGGTGATCAGTGTGTGTATGGAGAAGTGGTTGAAGCAAGGTGATCAGTGTGTGTATGGAGAAGTGGTTGAAGCAAGGTGATCAGTGTGTGTATGGAGAAGTGGTTGAAGCAAGGTGATCAGTGTGTGTATGTAGATGTGGTTTAAGCAAGGTGATCAGTGTGTGTATGGAGAAGTGGTTTAAGCAAGGTGATCAGTGTGTGTATGTAGATGTGGTTTAAGCAAGGTGATCAGTGTGTGTATGTAGATGTGGTTTAAGCAAGGTGATCAGTGTGTGTATGGAGAAGTGGTTGAAGCAAGGTGATCAGTGTGTGTAAGGAGAAGTGGTTTAAGCAAGGTGATCAGTGTGTGTAAGGAGATGTGGTTGAAGCAAGGTGATCAGTGTGTGTATGGAGAAGTGGTTGAAGCAAGGTGATCAGTGTGTGTATGGAGAAGTGGTTGAAGCAAGGTGATCAGTGTGTGTATGTAGATGTGGTTTAAGCAAGGTGATCAGTGTGTGTATGTAGATGTGGTTTAAGCAAGGTGATCAGTGTGTGTATGGAGAAGTGGTTAAAGCAAGGTGATCAGTGTGGTTCTCGTTTTTGCATGAGATAAATAATTGTCTTTTTAAAGTTTCTGTGAAACGCAAATGTCCAATAGTTGTCCTGAGAACAATAAACAAGTTTAAAAATGAAAAAGGGCGCAATCTTGCCTCACTCTCCTATACACATAAAAAAGCATTGTTAATATTTGAGTTCACATATTACCAACTGACATAAAGAAAATGTGGAAAATAGTTTAGCATATAATAAACACGATGTTTACACATTAAAGCAGTGATTTCAAACCACTCAAAGATAAACACAAGGTATAGGAACAAGTGATTTGTCAACATGAGATAAGATCGGCACGCTCGCGCAGTAGCCCAATCACTAATGTTTAATAACAGCCTATTTATTGTGGTTTGCGTGTCCATCCAGTTACTACTGGATGGCCGGCTCTTCGTGAAAAAAACTTAACTATATTTACGAGTTAAACTGTTTTAAATTTTAAAAATATTCCTTACAACCTAGAAAATGTTATTTAATTTGATATTGCCTACAAGTTCCTGTTTTTTGCTCCTCGCGGAAAGTAACTTAACTATGCTTACAATATTAACTTTTTTAATTAAATATAATTATTTACCTCACAACCTAAAAAATTTTATTTAGTGTTACAGTGCGTACATTTTCCATTACGATTAGTAAAAAAAAGGTTTCACAACGTTTCGGGATCTGGAGTCTGAATTCGTCCTCAGGTGCGCTCAGGTAATGTTCTAGGTTAAGTGCACCTGAGGACTGGAATTGATTCCAGATCCCGAAACGTTGTGAACCTTTTTTTACTAATCATGATGGAAAATGTCTTCAGTAACAATATATACAACGTCGCCAACAACGAATTTCAAACAAAAACCTTGAGAATCTTTGAAATTCATTGTGACGTTTATTAATTATTCTAATATTTTCTCCTTGGACTTTTTTATTCTGTCATTTAAATTTAAGTAATCACTTGAAAACGTGAGGGGTTTCACCACTTTCAGAAACGTCATGTAGTTAAAATCACTGGCACGTTTGAATCGTCCAACACTATACTATTATAATAAGTTAGTTGAAGTAATATTTTGAACATATTTGGCATAATACTACCTTATATTTTTTGGTACATAAAAGGAAAATTTAATTTTGGAAAGGGGCAGAAAGTACAGAGCAAAATAAAAAATATTATGGATTTTTAAATTTTAATTTCCAATTACATAAACAATAAAGCAAGGAAAATCAGAAGTCTTGAACAAAATATCAGGAATATAGCTGTAATATATACTATTACGTAATGTAATATTGCCATCAACATAATTGCATTAGTGCTTTGGCACTGAAATATTTGGAATATTTTAAAATATGCCTTGAATGGTTTGGATAGGGGTTTTAAATGAATAATTTAACTATTTTTTCTAGTGTGTAGTAGGATAACAAAAAAATACAAAAATATGACATGACCAAAAGGTTATCACATAGACGCTACAGCAAATAAAAACTGATTTTTACGTTTTTAGACGATAATTCAAAGTGATATAAACAGAAATCATAGAGTAAACTTTAAGCTTAAAAAATGCATAGGCCCTACTAAGTAATATATTCACCTAAAAATGTGATGAAAATTTGAAGAAATATCTATTTTTGCCTGAACATTTGTCGAAATTTAAACTTGAACTTTAAACTCGAACAGAAAACTGGGGTTAAAAGTAAACGTTCAATACTAAAAATTCAAGTATATTTTTTAGTTTATAGTTGTGAAATAAATTTACACTAAGGGGCAGCTAGATTATCATATCAGTGTTCGATAAAATTATATACATTCCATGTAAAATAATAAGAGTATGTAAAAATTTGAAATTTTGTTCAAAGACACGTACAAAAAATATAATTTTTCGCACTTAGCGTTAAAATATAGGTCTTATGGTGCTATATTCTTGTTCGGGGGTTCTGAATGACAGATTAAAAACCTTTTTTTAGCGAATTTCCCATAGGGGATAAGCTATTACCATAGGTCTCATTGGAAGACCTAAGACTGGGGCCATGTTCTGTTTTCGTTTTGATGTACCTAGAGACAAAAAATTCATAAAAATATTTTATAAGTGTGTGTGTGTGTGTGTGTGTGTGTGTGTGTGTGTGCGTGTGTGTGTGTGTGTGTCTGTGAACATTATAACTCTCGTAAAAATGGTCCGTTTTAGACAAAATTTGGTAGAGTCGTGTTTTCTAAATTTACTTGAATGATTACGTAATCTAAATATATCGGTCAATCGGAACGGGTAGTTTGGGGGGGGGTTGTGCCCCAAAATTGTGTTTTTTGTGTTTTTCATGTCTAGTTTTTAAATATTTTTCATCTTTTGCCGTTATAATTAGCTTACAAAATTACGCAATTCAGTACATTAAGGTTTTGCTGTATCTCCAATGGTTACAGATATATTAAAGAAACTAAACACGGTACGTTGAATTTTGGGCTTCAATGTTAATCTATAATAAAAATTAATATTTCACTTATTAACCTATATTTTTTATGAAACTTGGTATTTAGCTTCTTGTAGTTGAAATCTATCAATTCATGCTTAAAAATCACAGTATATGTGTTTATCGTGGCAGCTATCCTGCATACTCTTTTCCAATGTTAATCATATAGAGAATAGGCAAACCCCTTTATTTATGGACAGATTTTCATGAATCTTGTTATAAGAAGTAAAAATAAAAAATCTAGTGTCCCTCACAGCAGCAAAACTCCATACTCTTTTCCATGTTAATCTCACGTAGAATGGACAAACTCTCATATTTATCAACAGATACTGATAAAACTTGTTATATATTATAATTAAACTATTGATTTAGAAATTCACTGAGTACGCAGGTCTGCTGTAACGGGGGTATTTTATTAATTTGATGTTTTAAACTATTTTCAGCGGTGAATCCCCTTAATTGCATAGTGCAACGCCACTCCGGTGCTAGCCGGGAAGTGTGCCGCAACCCATTAGGCGAGAACTATTAAACACCAGAATCGATATTGTCCTTTGAACTTTAGGTCTGCTGATAGAGTTAATCTTCTTGATAGACGTTTAGCTCAGGGAAATATTTCCCAACCTTTGGTTAAGTTTGAGGTTCTCAATTGAAGTTTATTAGTTCATTTTTGTATAATTCATAAACCCTATCAGTTAACTGGCATATATTTTCCCACTTTAAAAGTCATCATTATAATGGCCCCAGAACCGTTATATACCTTTCAGTCATCAGTTCTAAAATAATTGTAGGTATTTTTTTAACCTACATGTTTCGGAGCTGATACTCCATCATCAGGGTTAAAATTGTCAGAAGAAATTCATCACACAAATTTTTTAACTTAATAATTTTTTGAAAACATATATGTCACACACACGACATCCTAGTAATAGACAACGACTCAACACACAATAGACAACGACTCACCACACAATAGACAACGACTCAACACACAATAGACAACGACTCAACACACAATAGACAACGACTCAACACACAATAGACAACGACTCACCACACAATAGACAACGACTCAACACACAATAGACAACGACTCACCACACAATAGACAACGACTCAACACACAATAGACAACGACTCACCACACACAATAGACAACGACTCAACACACAATAGACAACGACTCAACACACAATAGACAACGACTCACCACACAATAGACAACGACTCACCACACAATAGACAACGACTCACCACACACAATAGACAACGACTCACCACACAATAGACAACGACTCACCACACACAATAGACAACGACTCACCACACACAATAGACAACGACTCACCACACAATAGACAACGACTCACCACACAATAGACAACGACTCACCACACAATAGACAACGACTCACCACACAATAGACAACGACTCACCACACAATAGACAACGACTCACCACACAATAGACAACGACTCACCACACACAATAGACAACGACTCACCACACACAATAGAAAACGACTCACCACACACAATACACCACGACTCACCACACCTGACAACGTCTCAGAGTCTATTATTCACTATCAGAGTATCTCAATTACGAACTTATTTCACATTAAATAGACAGATGACTCACCACACGGTTTAATTGACTCAACACACAATAGTCAACGACTACACAATAGATCGACTAAAGTATTTAAATACCGTACACTCATTTATGGAGTAAATTTAAAGGTTTATACAGAATTTCAAGTTTCTATGTCAAAGGAATTACGATCTTTTACGGAATATTTTAAAAATAGATGCAGAGAGACAGACGGAGAACAATTAATGTTTAATTTGTAAAATAGATTTTCTTGATACTAGTAACAAATTAGAAAAAATGGACAGGCTATTTAAATACCGTACACATTTTTGGTAAATAGATATTTTAAAGTTATAGATATCGTGTATGCATCTTTTACGGAATATTTTAAAAATAGATGCAGAGAGACAGACGGAGAACAAGGCAGCGTAGACGGATGTTTATATTGTAAAATATGATTTTCTTGATACTAGTAACAAATCTACAAAAAATGGGACAGGCTAGTTCAGAAACACCCTGTACACATGGTAAATAGATATCTCGATTATTTAAGTTATAGATATCGTGTATGCATGTCTGGTTTCAAATTTATAATTTGTAAAAAACATACAGAGAGGCAGACGGAAAAGACAGTACCGTAGACCAATGTTTATAGTTAAAAATTATGTTTGTCTTAATTCAAGGAACAAATCTACAAAAAATGGGACCGGGTAGTTCTGAAACACCCTGTACAGATGGTAAATAAACATCTCGATTATTTAAGTTATAGATATCGTGTATAAATGTCTGGTTTCAAATTTATAATTTGTAAAAAAACATACAGAGAGGCAGACGGAAAAGAAGGTACCGTAGACCCATGTTTATAGTAAAAAATTATGTTTTTCTTGATACAAGGAAAAATCTACAAAATGGGACCGGGTAGTTTTGAAACACCCTGTACAGATGGTAAACAAACATCTCGATTCTTTAAGTTATAGATATCGTGTATAAATGTCTGCTTTCAAATTTATAATTTGTAAAAAAACACATACAAAGAGATGGGTCGAAAACAAGGCACTGTAGACGCATGTTTATAATAAAAAATTTGTTTATCTTGATACAAGAAACAAATCTACAAAAGGGGACAAGGTAGTTCAGAAACACCCTGTACACATGGTAAACATCTCAATTCTTCATTCTTGATTCTTGATGGTATCGACAACTTATAAATGTCTGGTGAATATACTCGTGAGGGAAAGTTACTTGGATTCAGCTCACTGCGAAGAATAATAGTCAGAGGTGAAGAGCAAGGTTTTAATTGGTTCAAATTAAATATTGCTGACAAAGCTTCGCTTTAGAGACGCTCTGCTTCGCTCGGCGCCGGCGCCGGTGATCTATCTAATTACGGTTTGCTTGCCAAAGAAGAACCTTTCCCCGGATTACCTTTTATAATCGCCTGCAACAGGAATAAAACTTCATAAATGATACATTTTTAAGTGCTAAAGTTTTAATTGCAACTCAAGTCGCATCGGAATTTTATATTTAATCAATTCTTTATTTTATTTGTTATTTTCTGGGAATAGAAACAGCTGGTTTAATTATAACTTACTATTATTATCTATACGAACAACCAGTGTACTTTTCAACTTTGTAAATTAGTTTCCACTAAAAATTATTTAGGATTACGATCACTACTGTTTTTAATGATGTTTTTGTAAAGTTACAAATCAGCTATGCGTTTAAAAATATGATTTTTTATGTTTTTTCTATTTTTTTACTGCCCAGTTAAGGAGTATGTACACGAAAAATACTGTAGAAATTTCGTGCCAGTGAAAAAGAATGCTTTAAAGACCTTTTTATGATTGATTACTATTCTACCTAAAACTTGTATTCTATTATGACGTTCATTTTGTAGAATGCCAAATATCAGGTGTTTTATGATGAGGTAAAGGGAGTTTACCCAATTCCTATATGTAAAAAAAATTACTTCAAACTGAAAATCCATCACATCATAACATTAAAATATAATTTATTATTTGGTAAAATTATTCATTTGATCTACCGACATGCTAATTTTACTATCGAAGCAGTAAAATTGTATTAAAGTACAGGAAAAGTTTTGTGATTATGTAAGCATAGGACATGGGCAGTCTATCTAACCTACATTTCGATAATGTTTTGTTCTGAATTTAATTTATCCTTGGTGCATTAGTGCTTTGGCAGGAAACATATGCGAGATAGTGCAGGTAAAGGTGGAAGTGGGTTGTGTAGGTCGGTATTGTCGTAATATATCCTGTAACATCGGTGCATTAGTGCTTTGGCAGGAAACATATGCGAGATAGTGCAGGTAAGGGTGGAAGTGGGTTGTGTAGGTCGGTATTGTCGTAATATATCCTGTAACATCGGTGCATTAGTGCTTTGGCAGGAAACATATGCGAGATAGTGCAAATGAAGGTGGAAGTGGGTTGTGTAGGTCGGTATTGTCGTAATATATCCTGTAACATCGGTGCATTAGTGCTTTGGCAGGAAACATATGCGAGATAGTGCAGGTAAGGGTGGAAGTGGGTTGTGTAGGTCGGTATTGTCGTAATATATCCTGTAACATCGGTGCATTAGTGCTTTGGCAGGAAACATATGCGAGATAGTGCAGGTAAGGGTTGGAAGTAGGTTGTGTAGGTCGGTATTGTCGTAATATATCCTGTAACATCGGTGCATTAGTGCTTTGGCAGGAAACATATGCGAGATAGTGCAGGTAAGGGTGGAAGTGGGTTGTGTAGGTCGGTATTGTCGTAATATATCCTGTAACATCGGTGCATTAGTGCTTTGGCAGGAAACATATGCGAGATAGTGCAGGTAAGGGTGGAAGTGGGTTGTGTAGGTCGGTATTGTCGTAATATATCCTGTAACATCGGTGCATTAGTGCTTTGGCAGGAAACATATGCGAGATAGTGCAGGTAAGGGTGGAAGTGGGTTGGAGGTTGACAGACAAACAGACAGACGGACGGACCACCACCCCCCAAACATCGATCACCATGGCCTTGTGTCCAAAACTACACTTCCACCTTCCACTGTAGGCTTTCAATTTTACCATCCCGAATGTTTCTGTTCACACCTTTCCATAGGTTTTAGAAATTTCTCTTATTTCATAATCTTAACATATGTGAAAAGGGGTATTTTATTCAAACGTAATTAATAATACTATGATATCATACATTTTATTACTTTATCAGATAAACTACAGAATATATATCTCGCCATTTAGTACGTGAATTCTATTGAGTAAAATGACACAATAGGGCATTAAAACAATTCGTCAAGTAAATAATTAACTAAATAATTTAATGTAATTCTTTAGTTTCCTTACCTTCAGTGATATTTCTTTAAGAAATAATATATAAGGTTTTTTTAATATTCGTTCATAAATGTAGGTTAATCTTAAACTACCTTATTTAAGTTAAAAGTTTAATGTTTTACCGCAATAATTTTAATTCCATATTAAAATTTCCATAATACTATTTTAACTGATTATTCATACACGTCTTTTGTTTTTTATGATTACATTTTCAAATATAGATTTTAGCAAATTAAATTTTATTGTATATTAATATATTTTAAATAGCATTCTTTATATAGAGTATTATAATAAAAGTGGTTGATTAATGTATCATGTTACCCTTACTGTACATAATACATGCATTGTATTTATGTTTGGTAACATTCATAGTTAATTATTAGTCCAGATGTATTAAATTTGAATTAACATATTATTGTTGAATCTTAATGTCTTAATATTGGCTGCAATGAATTTTAACACACTCTTGTTATGAATTTAAATATTTTAATCTAAAATAATGCACCACTTCTGTGTTTCTATAAATACATATTGAAAAGTCATTTCTGTAATGTTAGAAATATGTTTTTTTATCCTTAGAGAATTTACTAAGTACGTTATTCAAAAGTTTACAATAGTTTTATTAGTTTATAGTAAAGATAACACTCCTTATATATTTAAAAAATTATTTTTAGTTATCTTTATGGTTCCTCAAGTAAGCATTGTCAACCGACTCTAAGATTGTAACGAATAATTTAGGGAAGCGAGAGGAAAGTTAAAAAAAATGTCAATAGCATAAATTCTACTAGATATTTATATAGGAAGGCATATTAGAGAATTTTATGAAAATAGCTTGTACAGGAAAATCGTACCGATCTCGTTGTGCGATAATGTTGTCAACTAATTTATAAACAAGCAAAACACAATGTTTTGTTGGAACGATGTCTGCAACAAGGTTAACAATGACGTTGTAGCAAGGTGATGGAAGCGCGTTCATTCGATAACCGAGGTAATGAAGTAACATAGCCACAACGGCCGCTGTTCGGCCTCAGGCCCACCACAAAGGCCAACGACGACCACACTCCCGCCTCGCCAGGCTGTTGATCACACCATGTGATCCTCATGTGATGATCCTGTCTCGTACAACGGCCGCTGTTCGGCCTCAGGCCCACCACAAAGGCCAACGACGACCACACTCCCGCCTCGCCAGGCTGTTGATCACACCATGTGATCCTCATGTGATGATCCTGTCTCGTACAACGGCCGCTGTTCGGCCTCAGGCCCACCACAAAGGCCAACGACGACCACACTCCCGCCTCGCCAGGCTGTTGATCACACCATGTGATCCTTATGTGATGATCCTGTCTCGTACAACGGCCGCTGTTCGGCCTCAGGCCCACCACAAAGGCCAACGACGACCACACTCCCGCCTCGCCAGGCTGTTGATCACACCATGTGATCCTCATGTGATGATCCTGTCTCGTACAACGGCCGCTGTTCGGCCTCAGGCCCACCACAAAGGCCAACGACGACCACACTCCCGCCTCGCCAGGCTGTTGATCACACCATGTGATCCTCATGTGATGATCCTGTCTCGTACAACGGCCGCTGTTCGGCCTCAGGCCCACCACAAAGGCCAACGACGACCACACTCCCGCCTCGCCAGGCTGTTGATCACACCATGTGATCCTCATGTGATGATCCTGTCTCGTACAACGGCCGCTGTTCGGCCTCAGGCCCACCACAAAGGCCAACGACGACCACACTCCCGCCTCGCCAGGCTGTTGATCACACCATGTGATCCTCATGTGATGATCCTGTCTCGTACAACGGCCGCTGTTCGGCCTCAGGCCCACCACAAAGGCCAACGACGACCACACTCCCGCCTCGCCAGGCTGTTGATCACACCATGTGATCCTCATGTGATGATCCTGTCTCGTACAACGGCCGCTGTTCGGCCTCAGGCCCACCACAAAGGCCAACGACGACCACACTCCCGCCTCGCCAGGCTGTTGATCACACCATGTGATCCTCATGTGATGATCCTGTCTCGTACAACGGCCGCTGTTCGGCCTCAGGCCCACCACAAAGGCCAACGACGACCACACTCCCGCCTCGCCAGGCTGTTGATCACACCATGTGATCCTCATGTGATGATCCTGTCTCGTACAACGACCGCTGTTCGGCCTCAGGCCCACCTCAAATGGTACCAATGACTGCACGACATATAATCAACTGTTCAATAATCACTAGGTATAAAAATGAATGTATGTAGGTATTTGTGTATGTCCAAAGTATAGTAATTATTTGTCTCGTTACTAATTTAATGACCAGTGTAATATTTAAGTTAGACTGCTTGACCTGTTGCGCTTCGGTTTAATTTAAGGATATTTAAGGTGGACATAATTTTTGAAAAGTACCATCAGAGCTGTAACGTAGCTTAACACCTGTTGCAATCTACCTAATCAGCAAAGGGGTTGCAGTTACAAGCTTTTAAACTTTACGGCTTGTACTACTTTCATTGTTTCATCGTTTTGAGACCAGATTCCTTCCGTCTCATTCCACGATGTAGATAATATACAAGTAAGATGGTAATTGGAAACACGTTGTGTTTAATTGCTAGTTTATTTCTAGAATAAATAAATAAATCTACTTAGTTTTCATAAAACGCTGACAACAACTCAGGCCACAAATACCTCAAAGTATTTAAATTAAACATTATATTTTCATAAACTTTACTTCACCGACGACTTACTTCGAGTGAATTTATGATTCGTGACATAAGAAAGCTAGTTAAAGAGAGATTGTGGAAGTAATTTCAATTTAAAATATTTTATACTCCTGCTGAGGATTTTCTAGAAATGTTAAGACCTCCATCTACGAGTTTGTTTTACAAAATACAATTGTTTTAAAAACAATTAGAAGGAATGAATATTATTTGTCACTCAATTAAAGTCAAATATGATACGTCCTAAGCCATGAAATCTCATGTGAGCATATTGAATGTAAGTAACTCTGTAGTAACTGTTGACTGAGGATTCTGAGAAGTGTCAAAGGCACGAGAGCTACTTTGCTCTTAGACTGCGTTAACAATATCAACTAAACATAGGAAGTCTACAATATTAATGATTACTCATGTGGTAACTCAAGGGTAACGCTAGCCCAGTGATAGCTCATTATATTGATGTGGTAACTCCTGGGTAACGCTAGTCCAGTGATAGCTCATTATATTGATGTGGTAACTCAGGAGTAACGCTAGCCCAGTGATAGCTCATTATATAGATGTGGTAAATCAGGAGTAACGCTAGCCCAGTGATAGCTCATTATATTGATGTGGTAACTCAGGAGTAACGCTAGCCCAGTGATAGCTCATTATATTGATGTGGTAACTCAGGAGTAACGCTAGCCCAGTGATAGCTCATTATATTGATGTGGTAAATCAGGAGTAACGCTAGCCCAGTGATAGCTCATTATATTGATGTGGTAACTCAGTGGAAACTCTAGCCCAGTGATAGCTCATTATATTGATGTGGTAACTCAGGAGTAACGCTAGCCCAGTGATAGCTCATTATATTGATGTGGTAACTCAGGAGTAACGCTAGCCCAGTGATAGCTCATTATATTGATGTGGTAACTCAGGAGTAACGCTAGCCTAGTGATAGCTCATTTTATAGATGTGATAACTCAGAAGTAACGCTAAACCAGTGATAGCTCATTTACGAATGCTGTAGTCTGTGACAGCCCAGTTTACTGATACCTTTGCTCAGGGATAACACATTATTTTCGCATTATTTTCGCATCAATGACTATTGAGGCGTTTGTCTAGTAATGGATAAAAATGTTTTTTGCTGACTTTTGCTAAGAAATATTAAGTTCTGTCTGTGCAGCTAACGATGAGGGTTAATGATCCATCGTTAATTAGGACAGAATCGAGTAACGAACTGGCAAATGACGTTCGACCAATACACTTCCAGCACTACTAATGATGGCTAATGGAGGTATTTAAATAATTTACGATCGTACAACATCGATCTTTCGAGTTGTTTTAACTGCGTAATATGGGCCGTAAACGGTAAATTGTCATGTAACATTGGCCGTTAAGGGTAATAGACCAATATCGTTGCCGCCTTACTCATTTTCTTTACGAACTGTTATACGTTATAAATTGTTACACATATATGTTGCTATGTTTTAGACTGCAAAATTGGTGACATCCGGATCCACAAGGTAATAGATTGCAACCTATGCTACTTCTGAGGTTAGTTATTTTCCGAAGCAGTCAAGGGTTAGGGCTGAAACCGTACATTTAAAAAAACCATAGAATATGGAAAACCAAGGGGGAACAAAATTTTGAGTTTAAGACACTCCCTTAACAGAATTCAAGGCCACGCGATATTCAAGGTCATGCAGGAGTCAAGGCCACATCGAGATCTATAAACACTTAAGTGAAGGCTAAACAGAATTCAAGGCCACGCGATATTCAAGGTCGTGCAGGAGTCAAGGCCACATCGAGATCTATAAACACTTAAGTGAAGGCTAAACAGAATTCAAGGCCACGCGATATTCAAGGTCGTGCAGGCGTCAAGGCCACATCGAGATCTATAAACACTTAAGTGAAGGCTAAACAGAATTCAAGGCCACGCGATATTCAAGGTCATGCAAGAGGGCCACATCGAGATCTATAAACACTTAAGTGAAGGCTAAACAGAATTCAAGGCCACGCGATATTCAAGGTCGTGCAGGAGTCAAGGCCACATCGAGATCTATAAACACTTAAGTGAAGGCTAAACAGAATTCAAGGTCATGCAAGAGTTAAAGCCACATCGAGATCTATAAACACTTAAGTGAAGGCTAAACAGAATTCAAGGCCACGCGATATTCAAGGTCGTGCAGGAGTCAAGGCCACATCGAGATCTATAAACACTTAAGTGAAGGCTAAACAGAATTCAAGGCCACGCGATATTCAAGGTCGTGCAGGAGTCAAGGCCACATCGAGATCTATAAACACTTAAGTGAAGGCTAAACAGAATTCAAGGCCACGCGATATTCAAGGTCGTGCAGGAGTCAAGGCCACATCGAGATCTATAAACACTTAAGTGAAGGCTAAACAGAATTCAAGGCCACGCGATATTCAAGGTCGTGCAGGAGTCAAGGCCACATCGAGATCTATAAACACTTGAGTGAAGGCTAAACAGAATTCAAGGCCACGCGATATTCAAGGTCATAAAATTAATTATATAATTCACAATTATATTTAGATTTTAAATTTGTTTACTAACGTAATTAAAAATAATTGTTATCGTTAATAGAAATATATTAGGCATTAAAGATATTTAATGGACTCATCTTTTCAGGTTTGAGTTTAAATGTATTTGATAGGCTTAAGGTAGATTTTATATTACAAAGCTGGTTGTGAGACTATTAAATCAATTGCAGTAAACTATAATTCACTAAGTACTGTACGGTTGGATAATATCACAGAAGACGTAACTTGTAGTTCAGTCGTCAGTCCTTTGACTCCGACTTAGAGTTAACATGCATGTGGATGTCATTAATACTAATGTTCCATAATATATATCCGTTTATCCTCTCACTAATGTTTACAAGTGATAATGAGCTTTATTTCGATGTACTTAGACATATGTGTGTGTTTTACTTAATCAATGTATATTTATAAGGATATTTAGATTTTTATTACGGACATTTTCCATCATGATTTTTAAATAAAAAAAGTTTCACGACGTTTCGGAAACTGATCGGTACCTAAAACATAAGCGACTAAGCTGGTAAAAAAGCTGAAAAACAAAACTTTTAAAGCAGTAAAAAAACTTACAAACAAAAATTCACTAACAATTACGCACATAAACAGAACATTCACGCGATACTCAATCGTTATTATAAAATAAATTAGAAAAATTAAAACACATTTATTACACAATGGAAACATTTATGTGAATGGAACTCGCGGCCTATAGTTCTTGAGGCCGACATGCTACAACTCGGCTACGAGTTAGTCAATAAACGATGCCGTTTAACGTCTTTTAGCCAAAGCCGATCATTTACTGTTTAATTATCCATACCGTTATTATTAGCCTGTGATCAACTGATTTTTTTATAAACGGAATGAGGATTGAAAAGCCAAAGAGAGATTTAATTTACATCAATTAATTAGTTTGTTACAGTGGCTTCAAGCAATACAACGAATACGTTTTCTATCAAAACACGGAAGATTTTGGAAATACTCTTTCCTGCTTTTATTTCGCACAGCTATGTTATCCTTAAGTTTTTACAAATTGTTTAGTAACCTGATAATTTTACATTTATTACATACATAAAATAAATATTTATGAAAAACCTCTATTCACATATTGTTCTTTGCCGTCTTCAATCAAGAACTGTCAAACGTTTATAAACAGCTGTTTTGGTTTGCATTGTTTACATTTGATTCTCCATAAGCGTAATGTTAAATTTTTAGATTTTAAATTAATATTACAAGAAAACACGAATTTTCCTGGACATTAGACCTATCTAGAACTTATTTTCTACTCGGAAATTAGTTATTTCCAAAAATTAAAGAAATCCTCGTTTTCGAGATCGTGTGCAAATTTACATTTGATTCTCATAAGCGTAATTTAAATTTTTAATTTTAAACTTAATATTACAAGAAAACGAATTTCCTGACATTAGACCTATCTAGAACTTATTTCTACTAAATTAGTTAAACAAAATTTAAAAAAAACTTACAAACAAAAATTCACTAACAATTACGCACATAAGAAACATAACACGTCCACTCGTCACGAAGACTCAAAGACAACTAAAGACTGAACAAAGACTCAGTTGTCTTTGAGTCTTCGTAACGAGTGGACGTGTTATGTTTCTTATGTGCGTATTTATTAGTGAATTGGATGTTTGTAAGTTTTTTGACTGATTTAAAATATGGCTTTTGTAATTTTGATAGCTTTGAATTTCGAAAGGACGGTCTCAGATACAAGATCCCAAAATGTCGTGAATCTTTTTTTACTAATACGCACAGAACATTTCTGCTATAAAGTTTATAGATATAAGATATTTATTTAGCTGGAATCTTTATATCCTACGCGCCCATCCTTCAGTATTTTTCAAAACGCAAAACGCGTAAAATTGAAAGTTATGTCTGTATACATTACCTTCCAGGGACTTAATTATTTTATCATAGGTATATAAAAGCTACCTAAGTGTCTATACACACCGTAAAGGACCAAGTGTGGACAAAAAGTGTTCTGAGTTAAGATAATTTTGCCGATAAAATATTATTTTTCCAATGTTAAAATAAGGTAAGGTTACGTTATTGATGTAAAATAACTCACTGTGATGAAATTAGGAACCAATATTGGTACTGCACCTATAAACTACTTTAGTACTTCATCCCTTCAATACCTCTACATTCCGACTCCAACCCTTTAACGACTTGTATTGTTTGGCCATAACTACGTTGATCAACTGACTGAGGTGAAATCGTGTAGCAATCAATATCAACTCTGCACCCACAACATACCTTAATCTGTCAGCGTTGCCCTGCCGCTCCCCCCCTCCGCCCCTAACGACTAGGACTGGTATCGATTGTGGGTTTGACTACCTTCAATCGTTACTGAAGTATTCAGTCAGATTGTTGACAGACAAAGATACGATAGTACCACGAGGACACGTACTAGTGACTGAATAAAATGTGGTGTTTTATTTTAGCGAATTTACCATATTTAAGTTAAGATACGATGATCCTTTTACACCATACTACAAAATATTTAAGTGGCTGAAGATAGCTGAAAGAAGGGACTTAAGCGAATTCCCCATAGGGAAGAAGCTATTACCATAGGTCTCATGGCAAGACTTAAGCCCCGGACCATGTTATTTTTTTAGTCTTTAGGTGGCCAGAGGCCAAAAACAATAGTCGTTAAAATTATATAAATGTATAGAAATCATCAGAATAAAATTATTAACGAATATTTAAATATATTATATATCAGAGGATGTTTGAATACATGATGTATCCATAAGAATGGATGCAATGTTAGAGAATGTTTGAATACATGATGTATCCATCTGAATGGATTCAAGATTCAAGATTTGAAATGTTAGAGAATGTTTGAATACATTATGTATCCATCTGAATGGATGCAATGTTAGAGAATGTTTGAATACATGATGTATCCATCTGAATGGATTCAATGTTAGAGAATGTGTGAATACACTATGCATCCATAAGAATACAATGTCAGAAGATGTTTGAATACATTATGTATCCATCAGAATGGATGCAATGTTAGAGAATGTGTGAATACATTATTTATCCATCAGAATACAATGTCAGAAGATATCTGAATACATGACGTATTCATTAGAATAAAATGTCAGAGGATGTTTGAATACATCATGTATCCATCAGAATGGATGAAATGTTAGAGAATGTTTGAATACATTGTGTATCCATCAGAATACAATGTCAGAAGATGTTTGAATACATGACGTATTCATCAGAATAAAATGTCGCCGGATGTTGGAGACGTTATTGGCTTCGAGATGAGATTGAGATTGCATTTAGATGTAGGCTTTGCCTTCAATCGCTTACAACATTGGTGATGATTACTATATAATAGTTACAATAATACTTTAGTAATAAAGTATCAAGGTAAATATTAATAGTTATTGTATAATATACATAATGTTATTCATTTAATTTGAAATTTTCCCATTTCATAAATAATGCCAAAATTCATTTACAATCTACTAAACTATACTACTGTCTATTTATAATGCATCCATCGTTTTGAGAAAGTGTTAACGAAATATGGGAGTCTATAAATAAATTTATTTCTCAACCAGTTCATAACCGGAGAGAAAAAATAACTTATGATTTGTTATAAAACTAACTAACCGATTAAGCAAAATTATAAATATACGACCCAGTCTCGGAAATCTATATGCTCATACAACCAATGCGTCCACATGCATGTACAGATGTGTCATATGGCTAAATAATCAGCTGATTATTACCATTATTAATATTATTGTTTACATTTTTCTAGGTAGTTAGTTTTGTTTTGAGAATAAAGAATTATCAATTAATTTATGTGTATTATATATTTATAAAGATATATAAAAATGGCGACGAGGATGGGATAATAATAATCGCTAAACGACTTACGTACATATGCATATGCATTTTATGATCTTACAAACCTCCTATCACGCCATCTCCAACATCCTTATGCTCATGCACACAAATGCGTCCACATGCTAGGATTGCGTGTAGAGGTACATGCACGCAAAACGGTTTATGCCCGCATATATATGCTTTTTATGAGAAATGAAAACACACTTACAAAAAAAATCTCCGAGTTTGAAGGTTAAAAAACTGATCACGCACAACAATGCTTCCACATGTATGCAGTAAGTACATATGCATTGAAGCGAAATATATAACACTATATAGCACTTCTAATTGTATATTTTAATTATGACGAAAGATACCCTCCCACTCTTGTAAAACAGTGTGTGGCTAATTAATCATTACATAATGATAGAACAATCAGAGTGTGGCAAATTAATCATAACACATCCAAAGAGCAGCGTGGGGCAAATCAATGATACATAATTTTAGAACAGTCAGTGTGTGGCAAATTATTCATTACATAATTATAGAACAGTCAGTGTGTGGCAAATTAATCATTACATAATGATAAAACAGTCAGAGTGTGGCAAATTAATCATTACATAATGATAGAACAGTCAGTGTGTGGCAAATTAATCATAACATATTCATAGAACTGTGTATGGGAAATTAATCATTACATAATGATAAAACATTCAGTGTGTGGCAAATTGATCATTACATAATGATAGAACAGTCAGTGTGTGGCAAATCAATCATAACAAATTCATAGAACTGTGTATGGGAAATGAATCATTACATAATTATAGAATAGTCAGTGTGTGGCAAATTAATCATTACATAATGATAAAACATTCAGTGTGTGGCAAATTGATCATTACATAATGATAGAACAGTCAGTGTGTGGCAAATCAATCATAACAAATTCATAGAACAATGTACGGTAGAACAGTCAGTGTGTGGCAAAATAATCATTACATAATGATAAAACATTCAGTGTGTGGCAAATTGATCATTACATAATGATAGAACAGTCAGTGTGTGGCAAATCAATCATAACAAATTCATAGAACAATGTACGGTAGAACAGTCAGTGTGTGGCAAAATAATCATTACATAATGATAGAACAGTCAGTGTGAGGCAAATCAATCATAACAAATTCGACACATTATTCATATCATACTTTGTAAAATGTTTGTGGAAAATTGATCAAAACACACTGATAGACCTATGTGTGGTGAATCGTTAATAACGCTCAGATAGAAGAGTGGGTGGCAAATAAATCATAAAAGAGATCAGTCAGTGTGTAGCATATTCCTCACCAAATCGTTGTCAAATGACCTAACAGTATTACATGAAATGCACCGTTGATACAGCTCAAGCCGAAGGTTGGTTTTCAAGTTTTTGTGGAAACGCATATTGCACATGCTGGAGAACACGGGATGAATCTTCTCCGCTCTGTTGAACAAGCTATGCCCTGATTGGTTCCAGCTAGAATTTCTTCGAGTACAATAGCTTTTCTCCTTTTTTTACTCAAATATGATGTAATTCGTTTTATCAATTGTCAAATTTATAAAATATTCTGAATGTTACAACGTAGATTGACCAAAATGGGTTGAACATAGTCATAGTATTTTCTCTTTTCATTTTCCTCAACACCCTTTTCTTCTTATCCCAGGATAAACTGATTACACGATTGCAATAAGTAGAGAGCCGGTGGAAGGGACCTTTTTTGGTCTATACCGATACTATAACAACCACATACTTATATAATACCAGCCCAACCACAATTATCTACATCATTTGGTATAGTTTCACATTCAGAGTATGTATGTAGTTTCACAAAATATGTCAAACTTTGAATTAATTTCAAAGAATATGTGAAACTGTGAATTTAGTTTAACAGAAGATGTGAAATGTTAGAAATTCAATGAGAACATATTTTTTCACCATACAACTCTCTTTTAATGAACTTCCAGTGCTGTCAGTAAATTGATCGGAAAATGTTCTAATGACAGTTGACAGCGATGGCAGTTGATTATGTAAACATAAACATAATCTTTAAGTCAAGAAAAATTATTTTAAGAAATGAGAGCGTAAAATGGTGACAGTGTTTGTCACTTGGATTGGTTGCCTTTCAAAGGAGTGGGAAGGGTAAACATTTTTTTACATTTTCTGTTTTTAATGTAGTTCTAAAGAAGAAATCTTCCTCTTTCAGGAACTGGTCTTAGAATCTACATATGATGATCCTAAGTCTATTTTTTTTAATAAATTAATATAGTATGTCTTGAGTTTAATGGTTGATAGTAGTAACCCTCTATGGTAAACTTACTGATGGTTGATTTTTTTGTTCAAAAGTACACTTTCTCAGGAACCATAAGAGATAGAGAATTAAAATATTCTATCCATGTACCACTATAAAATATCAAGCTACAGTACTACAATTATTGCATTAAAAATATTAGTTGCTGAGTAAAAATGTTTGAATGTAGAACAATATTAGTTAAAAAAAATTTACCAATTAAAAATAAATAATTCTAGTGTTGTAGGTTTACAATACATAAAAAATACAGGTATAGAATTTCAACTCCGTATCTTTTACAATTTCTGAGAAAAAGGAACCCTAAAGCTCACAATTTTAACATGGCGGAGATAGGACCTTTCCACTCCTCTTCAGGTAAAAGTATAAAGTATTTCTACATCAAAGCTACGAATAAGTAATATGAAAATGTTACCTTCTGCCTGTAAGTGTTTTCCTCGGAGGAACTCTTGTGCCTGATCCGCAGCCGCTGAGGCACCCAGATGTTGAGGTACAGACAGTCCTCGCTGATGTTAGTGTTGGGGTTCCACATCTCCTCTCCCTCGAACCCGGGGAAGTACTCGTACCGCTCCTGATAGCAGGAGTTGGAGAGGGTGGTGGCGTCGTACACCCCGTGCCAGGGGTCCACGGGCACAGGTCTACGGAACCGCAGCGGTCCGACGGGCGGCTTGGCGAACGGTATGCCGGTGAACACATGGACCTCTCGACCGAGAACAGTCTTACTGAGCCCCCGCACTAGACCGCTCGTGGTCTCCACGATCAACGGATCCCCGTGCTTGGGAGTCCCGCCGCTCGGGGTACTGGCCGGCCCGGTGGCCTCCGCGAACTGGGCGTGCGTGTTGTGCGCACGGTCGTGCGACTTGTACGCGTGAGCGTGGCTGTGCTTGTGCTCGTTGAGGAAGCCGTGGTTGTGGTCATTGCTGTGAAGGGTACGCGGAGTGCTCGGCTGGGGTTGTGTGGCGACCGCAACCAGAAGTGACAGTGACAACGTGGAGAACCTCAACCTCGCCATGGTCCACTGGTGTGCCAGCTGCCCTCGTGTCTCCTGGACCTGTCAACAACAAGACACTCTTATTGTAGAAGAGATATTCACAACACAATAACCTCAACCTCGCCATGGTCCACTGGTGTGCCAGCTGCCCTCGTGTCTCCTGGACCTGTCAACAACAAGACACTCTTATTGTAGAAGAGATATTCACAACACAATAACCTCAACCTCGCCATGGTCCACTGGTGTGCCAGCTGCCCTCGTGTCTCCTGGACCTGTCAACAACAAGACACTCTTATTGTAGAAGAGATATTCACAACACAATAACCTCAACCTCGCCATGGTCCACTGGTGTGCCAGCTGCCCTCGTGTCTCCTGGACCTGTCAACAACAAGACACACTTATTGTAGAAGAGATATTCACAACACAATAACCTCAACCTCGCCATGGTCCACTGGTGTGCCAGCTGCCCTCGTGTCTCCTGGACCTGTCAACAACCCGACACACTTATTGTAGAAGAGATATTCACAACACAATAACCTCAACCTCGCCATGGTCCACTGGTGTGCCAGCTGCCCTCGTGTCTCCTGGACCTGTCAACAACCCGACACACTTATTGTAGAAGAGATATTCACAACACAATAACCTCAACCTCGCCATGGTCCACTGGTGTGCCAGCTGCCCTCGTGTCTCCTGGACCTGTCAACAACCAGACACACTTATTGTAGAAGAGATATTCACAACACAATAACCTCAACCTCGCCATGGTCCACTGGTGTGCCAGCTGCCCTCGTGTCTCCTGGACCTGTCAACAACCCGACACACTTATTGTAGAAGAGATATTCACAACACAATAACCTCAACCTCGCCATGGTCCACTGGTGTGCCAGCTGCCCTCGTGTCTCCTGGACCTGTCAACAACCCGACACACTTATTGTAGAAGAGATATGCACAACACAATAACCTCAACCTCGCCATGGTCTACTGGTGTGCCAGCTGCCCTCGTGTCTCCTGGACCTGTCAACAACCAGACACACTTATTTTAGGAGAAATATTCACAACACAATAACTCAACCTCGCCATGGTCCACTTTTGCCCTCGTGTCTCCTGGACCTGTCAACAACCAGACACACTTATTGTAGAAGAGATATTCACAACGCAATCTCAACCTCGTCATAGTCCACTGGTGTGCCAGCTGCCCTCGTGTCTCCTGGACCTCTCAAAACCCCGACCTTGTAAAGTGTACAATGGAGGGAGTTAATGATAAATTATAGATTTACAAGGTTTATTACAAGATTTAGAAGAAAGAAGCGATTTGAATATATTGACTTGCTTCGACTTATCTTCGACTTTCAGCGATTCGGAACTTTTAGGGATCAAATACTGTAGGACAACCAGAGTGAACGGAGCTATATTCTATGTTGCTTTCTAGTTTTGAAGATAAAAAGTTTGGTATCTCTTTCAACCCCACCTCAATCTTTTGTAGTCGCAAGAAAAAATCTAAATGCACGACAAAAAAATTGATGGTCCATTTTTTATTGTCCGTAAGCCCATACGTTTTGTATGGGCTCTTAAGGGTCCAAGTATAAGGGTTCACCGTACATTCTACATTTTTTGGGACGAAATAAATTTCTGCGTTTATTTTAATCCCATCTATACTGACCTTCAGAGATTCTGTATGCCTTCATCTCCTTAAAAACTTTTAAGGAAAGTAGATATTGTTTGTGTCCACATACTTTGAACTACGATAATTCCTCTTTCAAATATATTCCCTAATTCAGTGTGATTTTATGAAGCTATGAGATGGTAAAAATTATAAAATAGAAACGTTTTTAGAATATTTGATTTGGAACCAAAGCACCCACAGTGTCTTTAATCGTTATTCCTCAACCGTTTTTATTTTATTTTATTTTATCACTCAAACTCCTAGCTAATAAATAATAAAACACTTAATTAATTTTAAAATTATACTTCCAATTTGATCACATAAAATTATAGTTTTTTTCTCGACACGTGATTTGAATACTGCACAACCAACAATGAACACGGTTCAAAAATGAATTAAAATTGATTTAATTTTTTCTCTTGATGTGTTTGATAGTTCCAGTCACTGAAACTGCTCCATGCGCACCTTATTCTAAAAATATTGACGTAGTTTGTAGTACAACAATAGGTTCCCTAGAATAACACCTAATTGAAGTGTCCCTTTTGTTCCAGCCATTGTCATGCTTTCCCATTGTTCATCTACCATTTTTACCACATCGTTGTCATATGATACGAATCCTAAATAATATTCGTGCAAAATAAAATTGCCTATTTCTTTAGGGTTTTGATCTTACGTTATGAAATTTATCTTTTTGTGCCGTACACCAGAGAATGGTGCGTTTTAAAAATGTTTTAAAATGTACAAGGATACCCGAATTAATATATTAACCATGTCACTCAGAAAGTGTGCATGAATAAATCACAAATAAGTGAATAAGCGACACAAGCACCCACCCAACGGATTTCAGTTCACTAACACCACTCGTACCACCTTAAAAGATAGAAAAGTAAAATCAGCATTTTGTATCTAGTGAGTAGTGACATAGATAGTTAAATATTTTTATCGTATTTGTGGAAGTATATAGACATAACGCAATTATTCCTGATAAGTAACAAGTTATATTACATCTTACATCTTACATACGGCGTCTTCTCCGCAGTCTTGGGACCAGGGAATCGTCAAAATCTTATTGCCTCTTCACGAAGTGAGCTCATTTGTAGCGATGTGTGTTCTGTAATATATTCTTGTATAGTGTAGTATGGTCTAATAAAGAAATATTGTTTTAGTTTATTTATAAAAGAGTTTGTATTTTTAAGTTTTTTGATATCATCTGGCAGGAGGTTAAAGAAATATGGACACGAATATGCTGGGGAATCACTAGTTTTTTTGAGCCTGTGTTGTGGGAGGTCAATGTCATTTTTTCTTCTTGTGTTGTAATTTTTGTTGATCGGATCTAAGGATAGGTTTTGATTTTGTTGATAAAATTATGGTTTTGAGGATGTATACGGATATTATTGTGTGAACGTTATTTTGGACAAAAAGCGGTTTGCAGTGTTCTGTGGTTGATTTTTGAAGACTTATTTTAATTGCTTTTTTTGGAGTCTTAGTATTCTGTCCAGATTTTGTACTGATGTTGAGCCCCAGGCGACGACCCCATACTGCAGGTGGGATGCGAAAAGGGAGTGGTAGGCAACCATTGCCGTTTTCTAGTGGTTCTAGGTTGGCAGGCCTGCCTAGATCATAGTGTACAACTCTGTAGTTGCTGTTCCAAATTTTCGTTAAAACAATTTATTTTCGTGTGCTAGTTGACTAAAACCATTTTAAAATAATAATTTTAAAGCTTTTTAACCATCATTAGTGTAAAGTTCGGTTTATTTCCAGTGTCTGGTGTACTAAATAGTTTAATCAAGTGTTCCAACAAAGTAACGCCGGCGGTGGAGGACATTCTGTTAACCTCAAAATTTAATTGGAGAAACTTAAATAAAGTGTTGGATTTTACAATAATATTTTTTAGGTTTACCTGTTCATTTTCCTCGAAACCCCCATTTGGGACTAACCTCATGCAGATAAAACATGAAAGAGAAAGTAAATCACTACCGATTTACTATAAAACATTCTCAACCGTATTTTTATAGCTAAAATGTGGCCGGTATCTCTCACAAAATAAACATTGTTATTACTAAAGATGCTCTAATGGTTTCAGTCTTCTGTTGGATGACACACCGGTTCACCCGACTGACAAAGTGAAGTTTCTGGGACTGATCCTGGATGAAAATCTCGATTTCCTGGATCATATTAAACAGGTCACAAATAAATTTAGCTCTGGAATTTTTGTACTACGAAGTTTAAAGAAAACTGTTAATAAAGACGTTCTAATATCTGTATATTACGGACTCATCTATCCACATTTAGCGTATGTTATACCTATATGGGGTTATAAAAGTACGAAAACCAATTTTTTAAATTTCAAAAATGGGCTATAAGAACAATTTTTCCCTGCCCAAACGCCATTCATGCAGAAAAGTTTTCTCAGATTCCAAAATTCTAACTCTTCCATCGATCTACATTCTTGAAACCCTCACATTTGTCAAACAAAATCTTTCGCTATTCACCGATTTAGAAAACCCCCGTATTCACTCATATTCACTTCGAAATTCTCACAATTTGCCAATCCCTAAACATATTACATCTTTCTTAAAAAAACACTGTCTTTACAACGGAATCAAATTGTATAATAGCCTCCCCCTTTCTTTAAAATTAGAATCAGACCTCTTAAAATTCAAACGGTGCATAAAAATACATTTGATTGAAATCTCGTGTTACAGCGTCCAGGAGTTCTTGAGCCAAAGAGATTGGGCTGTTGTAAGCACTGGTTGTAAGCAATTGTTTTATATATTATTGTAAATATCTTAACCTTATGAAGGAAAGCTGTATTTGTATGTTTGACTTAGCCAATGCAATGTATCGTCAACTTGGCCCAATAAAATGATTTGATTTGACTGGCCAAAATCCTAAAACTCCTCCAGCGATGAAGACTCAAAACCGTCTTTGTATGTGATTGAGTCACTAGAGTGGTTAAGACATTGGTGAAGGCAGTTTTCTATTTTTGCTTGTCTACTTGTTGCTCATGTTGGCTTCAAGAGACTGACGCCAACACATAAACCTATCGTGGACTCGAGCACGCCAGTCCCCCATCATTCTGTCGCAGTATCCGATTCTTTGATTTATATAGTTTCTTCGTGGACAGATAGGCTTCCTCTAAATATATCTCGGGTGAAACCAGACGACTATGGTCTCACCTGAGACTTTTATAATCTTAGTTTTGTAATGGTCATGCTTTAGGCATATTCATTTTCCAAAAATTCAATTAGTTTTCATTTTATAGCGTTTTAATTTTCTAATGTTAACCTTATGGGGAATAAGTTTGTTTACAAATTATCTACAATCAAAACATTTGATTTCTTAAACCAGCTGTTTGTTTACTGTCCGTTAGCAATATGCTTTCCTATCCAATGCCATCTGAATCATTCATTAATGTAAAACTATGAAGTAAATATGTGCTGTACAAAATGAACAACATTATTCGCCACGTTAATAGTTTACGGTTTTTGGGAATTATGTACTTATATTTCTTTATATTCTGCATGATTAAAAGTCACGTGTTGATATGTTTGCCAAATAAAAAATAATTACGATGTTTATACATATTAGGTTTATTATAATAATCAGCTGTTGTATATTTAAAGCTTTCACAACGAAGCAGCAATGCTATTTGACTTCAGGACATGGCCAATCTTAAAGTTAACATGTATTTAGTGTTAGGCGTTACGAAGTTCGCCGCGTCAGCTAGTTTAATATATTTAAATAAAAAAAGTTATTTAATTTGCACACTTAATTCATTTACTATTATTGGCACGGGTAACCATGATCAGTTTCCTAGATAAAGTACAATGCTATATTTGTCATGAATCAGTAGCTATAAAAAACTAACTTAATCAAATCATCTTTATTTCCCCCCCAAAAAAAACTGTATAATAGCGTCACAAACAAGAATGCATAATAAAACTAAATGCAGCTTAATAACATTTTAATTCAATCGGCAACTTAAAAAATCTTTCATAGTGTAGGGAGCTTGTTCCAAGAGTATGCGTTTGACCGCACTCCCAAATTTGTTATTTTTTCTTGTTCCACTTTCAGGGATTCAGGCAACACAATGAAAAACCTAATACTATTATAAAATAGGTGTCTCTCAAAGAATCTTGTCCTGTGTTGAATACTATTGGCTATAAGTCTTCCGGCAGAAGAATTTCGGGCAGCCAATAGTATTTAAGCAGGGACGCCATTTTGTTTCTTTCAGTCTCCGTTTGGGCCTGATGATGTCTGGTGTGACTAGAAGAAATCGATCGCCAATTAAACACCTTTTGTATATATTTACCGTATTGTATATAATTACAATATAAGTGTAAATAAAGTAGTGTTGGAAGACGTGAGTTTTGACTACATCCTACAAAAAAAGTAGCCAACTATTCCTAATAACGTATTTTAAATTTGAGACTTTTGGAGAAAATTAATTTTCTCAACATACTCAAACAACTCTGAAGCTAGTTAAGCCCACAGTAGCGTAGGTATAGAGAAACCTCAACGTATTTTAGATCGATCAAAAGTCAATAAAGACATTAAAACATTTCCTATCAAAGTTAGACCATTGGGTGGCAAGTCAATGCGTGGCTTACCACGAGCTGTTTTGTCTTGCATGCGTTTTAATACTTAATTTTAAACTATTACATCTAATCAAGCAAAGTTATTGAACTTTATACACATTTTACGTTTTAGCGAATTTCCCATAGGGAAGAAGCTATTACCGTAGGTCTCATGGTAAGACTTAAGCCCGGGACCATGTTATTTTTTCTTCTTTAGGTGCCTAGAGACCAAAAACAATAGTCGTTAAAATTTGTATATATATATTATATATGTGTCTGTGAACACGATAGCTCTCGTAAAAATGGTCCGATCGAGACCAAATTCGGTAGAGACGTGTATTCCTACAAATGCTCGGACGAGTTCGTAAACCAGAAATATCGGTCAATGGGAACGGGTAGTTTGGGGGGGTTTTTTGTGCTTTTTATATGTAATTTAAAACTTTTTTGGATTTAATCTTTCACCATTAAAATAAGCTTAAAAAACTACACAATTAAGTTTCTTAAAGTTTTTCTCTATCTCCAACGGTTACCGAGATATAAAAAATCTAAACACAGTACGTTGTATTTTGAGGCTCCAATGTTAATCTTATGGAGGATAAGAAAAAATTAATATTTCACTTATTAACCAATATTTTTGGATAAAAATTTATATTTAGCTTTATGTGGTTGAGGTTCATCCATTTATGCTTAAAAATCATAGATTATGTGTTTAACATGGCAGCAAACCTACATACTCTTTTCCCATGTTAATCATATGGAGAATAGGCAAACTCCTTTATTTATGGACAGATGTTGATGAAAGTTGGTATAAATGTTAAAAATAAATGTTTTTGAAGATATAAATGCCTACTCTCAGTGTTCCTCACAGCAGCAAACCTGCACACTCTTTCCCTTGTTAATCTTATGGAGAATAGGCAAATAATTCTCATGTTCATTGACAGACTTTGACCACTTGACTTGTAGTATATTATTATTATTATATTATTGATTTGGAAATTCGCTGAGTACGCAGGTCTGCTGCGACGGGGGTATTATCCTTTTATTTTGTTATAGTTATTTTAATATAAATATATATTAGATTAGTTTCACATTTTTTTATTCTCTACTGACGAATCGTAAAGAGTTATCTGTAAATATGTAAAAAAACCTCAGGTATGTCGTTTTTGTTTTTTAAAATAATAAATCCCTCTCAAGGGGAAACTATTCCCAACATTTATTTATGTTAATGTTGTTAATTTATTAATGTACACTTCAGTTTTTCTCAAAGAATCACAAATGATAAAGCATGTAAAATAGTTAACCATTAAAACCATTTCAAAAACCAAACGAAATAGAATCTTGAATTATTAGCCCAAAATCGAAACAATTCTAGAGAAAAGTTTAAATTGTTTCTCCGCGTTAAACATAGCACATTGTCTAAGATCGCCCAATGTGTTTTAAAGGAGATTGACGTCCCTTTGTTGGCATGTTATTTCGTCATTACTAATGACCCAATAAAAACTTTTTGAAAATGTAAGAAAATCAATTTACGTTTAGAGGGTTTAAAGAACTTTTTTAGCGAATTTTCCATAGGGAAGAAGCTATTACCGTAGGTCTCATGGTGAGACTTAAGCCCGGGACCATGTTATTTTTTCTTCTTTAGGTGCCCAGAGACCAAAAACAATAGTCGTGAAATGTGTGTCTGTGAACACGATATCTCTCGTAAAAATGGTCCGATCGAGACCAAATTTGGTATAAACGTGTATTCGTACATTTGCTCGGACGAGTTCGTAATCCAGACATATCGGTCAATGGGAACGGGTAGTTTGGGGGGATTTTGTACCCCAAAAATGGGTTTTTAGCATTTCCCCATGTAATTTTTAAAAATTTCAAATTTTATCTTTCACCATTAGAATCAGCTTAAAAAACTGCACAATTAAGTTTCTTAAAGTTTTTCTCTATCTCTAACGGTTACCGAGATATTAAAAAATCTAAACACAGTACGTTGTATTTTGGGGCTCCAATGTTAATCTTATGGAGGATAAGGAAAAATTAATATTTCCCATATCAATCAATATTTTTGGATTAAACTTGGTATTTACCTTCATGTTGTTGATACACACCCGTTTATGCTTAAAAATCATAGTTAATGTTTTTATCATGGCAGCAAACCTGCACACTCTTTTCCCATATTTATCATATAGGGAATAGGCAAACTCCTTTATTTATGGAGAGATGTTGGTGAAAGTTGGTATAAATGTAAAAAAATGCTCCTCACAGCAGCAAACCTGCACACTCTTTCCCATGTTAATCTTATGGAGAATAGGCAAATAATTCTCATGTTTATGGACAGATTTTATAAAACTTGTCATATATTATTGTTATTATATTATTGATTTGGATATTCGCTGAGTACGCAGGTCTGCTGCGACGGGGGTATTATTATTTATCAATAAATTGAAAAAAGTTTATTTTAATTGTTATACAATACTTAGATCGTGAATTGGTTTGACAGTCAATATCGGTTTAAACTCGAGCTAGAATGAAAAGCACGGTGGAACTCGAGTTTAGCGATGGCGTTAGTGGTAGAGTGATAGTCTGTGACCGGCAATCAACATAAAAGCCTGTTCATGGATTCAGGGCTTTACGCGACGGGTTGCCAGCAAGTTTCCATTTACAGGGCTTCCGTTACATTTCTGCATCCCTAACCCATGTTCGCACCAACTTTATGACCAGTAACCCAGTGCACTACTCGATTGAAGCTATTAAGCAAGTGCCTCAGTCGACATGCTAAACCAATCCCGGTACCCGGATGATGGGTTCCCATAAGTTTTTTACTTTCTCTCCTTATGCATGGTAAATGGAAAAAGTATTTTTATTTTCAAATTGTTTAGTTTAAGTTAATAGTCTGCATCAGTGGTAGCCATCTTGAATTTTAGTCCCGTAAGAGCAATGTTAAATTCTGGCGGAACATACCTTCACTTTGGCGTCTGTAGTGGCGTTAATTATCAAAGTATCAATGTAAAACTTTGGAAGTACATTGATAAGATGTTCAAAAATTTAACTTGATATAAAAACAAAAATCCAGGAATATTTTACAAAATAAATCATTATTATTTTTTTATTGAGAGCGAAAATAAGTTCTGTAAGGTGGTGCCCTGGAGGACTGTAATACCTTTAATTTGACACCTCTTCCGTTAATTTATGACAATAGGTCAAGGAGATATAGGCGCCAGAATTTAACATTGCTCTTACGGGACTAAAATCCAAGATGGCTACCACTGATGCAGACTCTTAAGAGTGGATTTGTCCGTTTTGAGGTTCCCTGAGTCCGACATTGGGGAACTGAAATTAGCTAGGTCAGCGCTAGCGTCGCGTCGTTACGTATATGTTATTGTTTCATGCAAGCTTCCTGAGTGACCTGTTTAAGATAAAAATTCTGTTTTTGTAGATTTTAAAACCTTTTTTAAACCTTCAAAATGACATATTTTATAAGATATTCGGATCAAAAATGTGGCTTAAAATCATTTTCTGTAGTATACGAATCTTTTCTTATCAAAATTTTACATAGGTTACGTGAAAAAGGTCTGTTTGGGAACTAATCCAAAGTTGAAAATTAATCAACCTGTAACCTGAAAGGCTAACATTAAACTAGAAAAGCTATTTACTTTCCATTTATTATGACTTTTCCTATCGCTTCTAGTATTTTAAACTACACTACGTTTCGGGAGGTAAAGGTAACTCCTCCCGTTGTCAAGTGAATTATTAAGTGATTGAACTTGAAAAGAATACGCCAAAGCATTATACAATCATCAAATAAACGTCAAAATTGTGTTTTTACGACTTTTCGTTCGCACCACCTTAAGGGCATATCTTAGAACTTAGATGTCCGGTATGAATCCCAGTATTGGTTGGTTCCCTCTGGGATGGATTGCTTGATGCTTATCAGGTTTCTTGGTATCCGAGCTTAAGAGTCTGCATCAGTGGTAGCCATCTTGGATTTTAGTCCCGTAAGAGCAATGTTAAATTCTGGCGCCTATATCTCCTTGACCTATTGTCATAAATTAACGGAAGAGGTGTCAAATTAAAGGTATTACAGTCCTCCAGGGCACCACCTTACAGAACTTCTTATTTTCGCTCTCAATAAAAAAATTATAATGATTTATTTTGTAAAATATTTCTGGATTTTTGTTTTTATATCAAGTTAAATTTTTGAACATATTGAAAAGGTCATGCCCTTGAGCCACATCTCATCAATGTACTTCCAAAGTTTTACATTGATACTTTGATAATTAACGCCACTACAGACGCCAAAGTGAAGGTATGTTCCGCCAGAATTTAACATTGCTCTTACGGGACTAAAATCCAAGATGCCTTCCACTGATGCAGACTCTTAATACCAAGACCTGGGACGGGCTTTTAGTTGCTTCCTCTTCATCCCGGGTGATCCAGACTGTTCTACGCTAGCCGATCATCAAGAATCCTTTCTTTCCTGTGGCTGTACAATAGATCAACTATGGAACCAGTCAGCTTTGCTGGAGTCGTAGCAAGAACGTTCAATGGGACTAAAATCAAAGATGGCAGAATAAAATTCCACTGGCGTTGAATTCGCGCAAATTAAAAAGTTCGATTAAGCGATTTCATTGCTTAAAAATGTTAGTCCTGGGTCTAAAATAAATTAGACCATTATTAGGAAAAGTGCATATAATGTAACCATTACTCTGAGTCCATTTGCTAATAGCTCAGACAGATAATGCGTGGATTGAAAAGTTATTTATCCAACTGAAATCCATTCCAATGTTGTGTTGACTATCTAGTATTGCTAGTTAATAAGCGATTTACTGATTCAAAACCCATCTTTTCTAATTGAACACACCGATTTACCAAGTTAGATGTTAGATTTTAGATGTTATATGTTAGATGTTAGGTGTTAAATTTTAGATGTTAGGTGTTAGATGTTAAATTTTAGATGTAAAGTTTCAGATGTTAGGGATGGTTAGATGTTAGATGTTAGATTTTAGATTTTAGATTTCAGATTTCAGATTTTATATGTTATATGTTATATGTTATATGTTATATGTTATATGTTATATGTTGTATGTTGTATGTTGTATGTTGTATGTTGTATGTTGTATGTTGTATGTCGTATGTCGTATGTCGTATGTCGTATGTCGTATGTCGTATGTCGTATGTCGTATGTCGTATGTCGTATGTCCTATGTCCTATGTCCTATGTCCTATGTCGTATGTCGTATGTCGTATGTCGTATGCCGTATGTCGTATGCCGTATGTCGTATGCCGTATGTCGTATGTCGTATGTCGTATGTCATATGTCATATGTCATATGTCATATGTCATATGTCACATGTCATATGTCATATGTCATATGTCATATGTTATATGTCAGATTTCAGATGTTAGATGATATATATATTAGGTATTAGATGTTACATGTTACATGTCAGATGCTAAATACTGGATTAATACCCAGAAAACCCGGCTATGCACGTCTTTTTTGCGGAATATTGATGTAGAGCCACTGAAGAGAAGGGAATACCACCATTAAGCAGGGCACTTTTATTCATAAGGATTACAAACGTGCAATATGAATCGTCTATATGGATATGATGAGTAAAAGGGACCTACAAACGATTCTGGAGGGCCACAAATTTCTGGAGGTGTATAACAAAATTTATACTCCAGCCGTCCATAGTAATAGACATGAAAGGAACTCCCCCAGGGAGGAGCCCTCAACTTTTGAGACATTTGGTTCACTCCCCAGGAAAATACGTTCCTCTTCCCAGCAATCCATGAGAGTACGCCAAGTAACCATCCTTACTTCAGGGCACCCCTCACAAGTGGACAGTATGGAGTCACACCATTTCCCAAGAGTTTTGGCCAGACTGGGTGTTGACGCTGAATCGGAAGAAAAGCTCAGGGAGACAAAAAGAAACTAAGGTGATTGACAAGCCCACCTCATTGGATAGACAAAGGATTTACTTGTAATGTGGCAGGACCTTTTTTATAACTTTTTGTCAATCTCGATCTCTGATATAAAAAATCCCTAATCATAAATCCTATGAGGTCTGATGTCTAACATTGAGGTTCCTGGACGAACACTGTAGGATTCTTGAAACAGAAACGGACCAATATGTAATCTATATGAATTTTCCTTTCTTTGTCAGAAAAGAAAAAAAATTGCAAAAGTCGATAACAGCTTGCAGGGGTTTAGACTCCAGAAGATGAGACTGAGATACATGTGAGCTAAATTTAGCAATGATGAAACAGATTATAAAGCTGATAAAAAACTGTGAACTGGCATACGAGGTAAAATAATACATTTGTATTGAAAATCGTCAAAAGTAAACCAGAAAAATCCTATCAAATTTCAAACACTAAAAACTCACAGTGGAACTTTTTTCTTCCTTTTAATGTACCGAATCACTCACCGAAGTTCTGAAACGTTTTTCATGGACACCCTGTATATCCACCAGCTCTCCCAGTCTGACGTTTTACTGCAATAAAGTGTCAGCGTGCAGTGTTATCAAGGCCCTTATTAGCTGTCACGCACGCGTATCACGCTCAATCCATGCAATCGCCTAAGCAAGACTGACCGATCACAGGCGATAATTAACGGGTGATACGCGTGCGTGATCGCTAATAAGGACCTTGACAACACTGCACGCTGACACACTATTGCAGTGAAATGTCACACTGGGAGAGCCGGTGGATATACAGAGTGTCCATGAAAAACGTTTCAGGACTTCGGTACATTAAAATGAAGAAAAAAGTTTCAATGGAGGTATGGCCTAAAACGCTTATTTTCTCAGATATCCGCCAGTTTGTATTTTTCACAAAATATTTTTTATTTCAAACATTTTTGAACGGATTATTTTCTAATTTGGTATGTGTTTTACACTCGTAGATTAGTATTATTAAAAAAATAACTAGCATGATCCAAGCTCAAAATCTAAAATGGCGGCCATTTTAAATTTTACCGCTAACAAAGTATTTAAGTTTAAACATTTTAAATGGCCGCCATTTTGAATTTTGAGCTTGGAACATGCTAGTTATTTTTTTACTAATAGTAGTCTACTAGTTTAAAACACGTACCAAATTTGAAAATAATCCGTTAAAAAATGTTTGAATTAAAAAATATTTTGTGAAAAATACAAAATGGCGGATATCTGAGAAAATAAGCGTTTTAGGCCATACCTCCATTGGAACCTTTTTCTTCCTTTTAATGTACCCTATCACTAACCGAAGTCCTGAAACGTTTTTCATGGAAACCTGTAAACTGTGTTTTTGTGGTGTTTGTGTTAGATATTTTTGATTATTTTGACGAAGCTTTAAAAATCCTAAATTCTTCTAGTCCACGAATCTCTAGATAACGATTCACCATGGTGGATTTTAGATAGCAGCCCTAATAAGAAATTTCAATTTTAGCTTAGATATCGAAATAAACAACTACACCAGAGTCCCGATAATCCGAACGTCCCGCTAATCCGATCTACCTGATGGGGGAAAAGGTTACTGAGCTTAAATTTAAAAATTAAGCAGTATAATGTGAGTTATATTACTTTAATCTTCACCATGGTATCATTAATTATACATTACTACGCACACAATGTTAATTAAACACAATAAGTTACTTTTTGTAACATAAGAATTCAATTATCGTCTTTAGACGTAACAAAGAAATCCTGTTAGCCAATGCAAAGTTGTGCCCTCGTCTCATAAACATCAAGTATGTGGATGTAGCAGTACAATGTTGCTGGAGATAGCGTAGGGCGATGTCTAGCTACACTCACAGTACATCAAAAAAGACCCAATTAAATTTTGTTCCGACTTTTTCGACCCTTTGGGCGAAGTACTTTTCGAACATTTGAGTTCATCTCCAGCAAAGACCACAATCGCGTAGCAAGTAGGCCTACAAACAGTACTGTTTTATCATTGTTCGTTTTTATGTGTCATTGTGTGTGTCGTGTTTTGTAAATAATAATAATAATTCTTTATTTCCAAAAAATTACATATTTACAGCAAAAAACAATGATAAACCTGTATACTGGAAATTAGTTCCCCACATGGGACCAAGCCATGGTGGGGAACGAGTCCTTAAACTTCCGCTTATGACAATCCTTAAAAACGTGAGACTATAAAAATAAATAATTAAGAAACTTATGTTAACAAACAAAAATTGAATTTTTTAAATACGTGAAAAATCCTTTTCATGCATATAAATGGTATATTTTGCTATGCCATTAAAAGAAAAAATATATAAATAAAATCATTCCAACCGAGAACCCAGTCCATTCGCATACCAACCTTACGACATGTCATCCAAGCAGATAGTCACATAACTCAGAACACACACGCGCACACACGCGCACTCGCACAAACACACACGCAACCCCACATGCCAAACACCACACACACACAAACGTACTAATATCCATATTATCATTGTATTTCTATTGACTAGTTTATAACGGATGGAACGTCTCTACAGGAACACTTGATGCCCGTTCAAGCAAAACGTGTAGTGTACAAACCTATATGTGAACTTTGATAAGACGTAAGTTAATTGGTCTTAGTACACAGTTTGGGTCTAAATAATTAGATTTTATTAGTACTGTACTATTAATGCAATCCCTCACTTCATTTCCGGATAATGAAAAACTTGGTAATCCGAACATGGCTCGTTCCCAATTACTTCAGAATACCGGGACTCTGGTGTATTTAACTTAATTATTCAACACATGTCTTCACACACATGTCACATGTCTTGTTGTTTGTTTACAAACTCCAATTGCGAACAAGTTGAAATTCTGCTGGATCTGTAGTGATGGATTCAGCTGGTGAACATTAATCGTCTCAATTGGTCCAGCAATGTCACATCAACAATTTAAGTGCCATTAATCAGTTTGTTTGTGTGATTATGATGTATTTCTGCTGAACTTCAGCTACTCTAGAGCACTCTGCGAAGTCATCAGCCACTTCCTTATATTGCAGTTACATTATACTTAATATAGAGTAAAGAGATCACACGCAGCACGCTGGCGTGAGTAGAGCGAATTTCATAAAATTTATATTATTCCCATCATAATAATCGAATAGTAGCCTACTACGTATGTAGGTTTGCTGCAATGCTACCAACAACAATGCAACAGTCTCCGCCTGCTTTTTATGTTATTTGTAGGTTATTTTAGATTACTTCAAACGATAATAAAATGTCACATAACCCTCTTGGTCTTGGCATACGTTTAGAATAACTGTAGAGGAACTGACTACAATGAATAAAATAACATTTTCAGGCAAGAATAAAATCAGATGACTAGTTTGTAAAAAAGTATTTTGACTTTTACCACAGCTGATATAAAAATTTTGTTTTGTGAGAATTTTAATGACAGTAAGCAGACGGAGGCTGTTGCATTGTTGTGGCAGACTTTAGTCGCATTCCTTGACATGCACTGCAACTAAGCTCTAGCGGTCACCTATCACTAAAGCTGCAATATCTCAGTTAATATTTGTATAATTTACAACAATTTGGTGTCAATCGATTTGTAATTACATTACCTAAAATAATTTATTCTTGTAAAATTTCTGTTAAATCAACGGTTCACGAGTTATTTGAGGAACAAAATTTTAAATGGCCGCCATTTTGTTTTATGAATTTGAGAAATTGTCATAATTTTTTATAGTTTTGTCTAGTTATCATAATTGTGCAAAGTTTCAATTCCCTACGTTTAACCACTATTCAGAAAAAAATTATAAGTGAAAAAAACAAAATGGAGGCTGTGTGAGTAACTAAGGGCATCCGGACAATTTAAATATGATATTTAGATATGTTTCTTACCCAGGAACAATGCCCTAGAGTATTGGTAGGGAATTCTGAAACAGCCTGTATAATGTAAACTATTTCCCACAAGGACGTCATTTTTACGTGAGTATTTTTGGCTCAAGAATTTGCGAATCTTAAAGTATTAGCACAAGCTACTTGCACAAAGGTGTTTAAGATTTCATATTGGCTATAAACTGAAACAATGCGATTAATATACAGTATGTTTAAAAAGTCTGGAGACGCCTTTTTATTTTATAAATCATTGCAGATATAAACTTTAAACTTTTAACCTTATTATATGACTATCTTAACTACTTAATTATGTAATAACCATCGCTTGTGTACATTGGAGGGAAAGCCCATAGAGGATATCTTATAAATCTTTAATGTAAGCATAGATCTTGTCATACCTTAATTTAAGGATCTTATTATGTACAGTTGAATGCCACAAACCAGATCTACAAAGGTCAGAATCAGCGATCAGATCAGATCAGAAATGTCAGCGTGTTACAGGAATCTAATACTCGTGAAAAACATCATCATAATTTATTGCAAGAGTAACTAAGTATAACGAATGAAAAAAGTTTCAACATAATAGGTCCTAATTATTGGCTATCCTAAGTATTGGCTTCGCATTGTTTGCTGCCCCACCATGCATTATGCTCTACAGGCAAGAGCACTACTGGACTAGAATTTCACCACCGTTGGATAGGGGTTAGGACGTAGGGGGAAAGGTTTATACAATTAGCCTGTCAACATAAGACAGCTAACCGAACATAATACGGAAGAGTCACAACGAATACCTCCAAGTATATTACAAAAATACAGGAGCATTGTTGTTCGAAATATATTACAAAACTGTAGTTGTTACAACAGGTTGGCACACTGTCAAAATATGCAAAAGCAGCACTTTGAACACTTATTGTAAATCCTACAATAATTAGGATGTGTTCTGTTGAACTTTTTCATTTCATTTTTCTTAATTTTTTCTTTATGTTTTGTACGATTCTTTTTAGCGAATTTCCCATAGGGAAGAAGCTATTACCGTAGGTCTCATGGCAAGAGTTAAGCCCGAGACCATATTATTTTTTCTTCTTTAGGTGCCCAGAGACCAAAAACAATAGTCGTTAAAATTTATATATATATATATGTGTGTGTGTGTGTGTGTGTGTGTGTGTGTGTGTGTGTGTGTGTGTGTGTATGTGTGTGTCTGTGAACACGATAACTCTCGTAAAAATGGTCCGATCGAGACCAAATTCGGTAGAAACGTGTATTCCTACAAATGCTCGGACGAGTTCGTAAACCAGAAATATCGGTCAATGGGAACGGGTAGTTTGGGGGGTTTTTTGTGTTTTTTATATGTAATTTAAAACTTTTTTGGATTTAATCTTTCACCATTAAAATAAGCTTAAAAAACTACACAATTAAGTTTCTTAAAGTTTTTCTCTATCTCCAACGGTTACCGAGATATAAAAAAAATCTAAACACAGTACGTTGTATTTTGGGGCTCCAATGTTAATCTTATGGAGGATAAGGAAAAATTAATATTTCACTTATTAATCAATATTTTTGGATAAAACTTGGTATTTACCTTCATGTTGTTGATACACACCCGTTTATGCTTAAAAATCATAGTTAATGTTTTTATCATGGCTGCAAACCTGCACACTCTTTTTCCCATATTTATCATATAGGGAATAGGCAAACTCCTTTATTTATGGAGAGATGTTGGTGAAAGTTGGTATAAATGTTAAAAATAAATGTTTTTGAAGATATAAATGCCTACTCTCAGTGTTCCTCACAGCAGCAAACCTGCACACTCTTTCCCTTGTTAATCTTATGGAGAATAGGCAAATAATTCTCATGTTTATCGACAGATTTGGACCAAACTTTTCATATATTATTATTATTATATTATTGATTTGGAAATTCGCTGAGTACGCAGGTCTGCTGCGACGGGGGTATTTTAAACACGCCACCACTCAGATCTGATTAACATTTTTAGATGCAATTTGTGGTACACAACTCTACAAAGTAGTACATGTTAATTGAGGTATGACAAAAAATGCTTAAATTTAACATTTCTATGATGTCCTCTATGCGCCGTCCCTCTTAAGCACTCGATTGATGGTTATTAAATAAAAAAGTTGTTAAGGTAGCCATATAATAAGTTACATCAGTTTGAAGTTTATATCTGAAATTATTTAAAAACAAAAAGCGTTTCCAGACTTTTTAAACACACTGTTTGTAACATTTTGTGCGGGAGAAGTCTTTGATAGTTTTCTACAAAACTCTTCCTTTATAGTTTGTCGGAAAGGTAAACGCAATCATAAAGATAATTTTAGAACTCGCTTGAAGGAAAACAGCAAAACGAATTTCCTCGGGCAATATGATAGTCGCAAAGGTTCCAGTTAATTGAAAAACAATCGAAATTTAATAGAATCAAAGATTTAAAATTGCTTTATTTCCTTACCATACCATATGTAGAACTGTGATTTTATTTATCGGTTTGTTAAATTACATAGTCAACTAAATTGAATAACAGAAAATTGTGGATTGAATATGTAGGTTTTTATGGCCTGACATAATTCTCCTGCTGAAATAGAAGCTATTATGAAAGCAAATTAAAAATGCCATTAATGAAAGTCATTCAGAGAGAAATAATGCGGTAATACCCCCGTCGCAGCAAACCTGCGTACTCAGCGAATTTCCAAATAAATAACATAATAATAATAATATATGACAAGTTTTATCATTATCTGTCGATAAATATTAGAGTTATTTGCCTATTCTCCATAAGATTAACATGGGGAAGAGTATGCAGGTTTGCTGCTGTGAGGAACGCTGAGAGTAGATTTTTCTAGCGTAAACAATTTATATGTTGACCATTTACACCAAGTTTCATCAACATCTGTCCAAAAATAAAGGAGTTTTACCTAATCTCTATATGATTAACATGGGAAAGAGTGTGAAGGTTAGCTGCCATGATAAATACATAAACTATGATTTTTAAGCATAAATGGATAGATCTCAACCATATGAAGCTAAATAATATCAAGTTTCATCAAAAAATATTAGTTAATAAGTGAAACATTACAATTTTTCTTTATTCTTCATAAGATTAACATTGGAGCCCCAAAATACAACGTACTGTGTTTAGATTTTTTAATATCTCGGTAACCGTTGGAGATAAAAAAACTTTAAGGAACTAAATTATGTAGTTTTTAAGCTGATTCTAATGGTGAAAGATAAAATTTGAAATTTTAAGAATTACATGGGAAAAACGCAAAAAACCCATTTTTGGGGTACAAAACCCCCCCAAACTACCCGTTTCCATTGACCGATATGTCTGGCTTACGAACTCGTCCGAGCAAACATAGGAATACACGTCTCTACCAAATTTGGTCTCGATCGGACTCAATTAACTCAATATAACGACTCAATTGCACGACTGGTGTTGGTGAACACAATACAATACCTCAACTGTACAACTAGTAATGGTGAACGCAATATAACGACTCAATTGCACGACTGGTGTTTGTGAACACAATAAAATACCTCAACTGTACAACTAGTAATGGTGAACGCAATATAACGACTCAATTGCACGACTGGTGTTGGTGAACACAATACAATACCTCAACTGTACAACTAGTAATGGTGAACGCAATATAACGACTCAATTGCACGACTGGTGTTTGTGAACACAATACAATACCTCAACTGTACAACTAGTAATGGTGAACGCAATATAACGACTCAATTGCACGACTGGTGTTGGTGAACACAATACAATACCTCAACTGTACAACTAGTAATGGTGAACGCAATATAACGACTCAATTGCACGACTGGTGTTGGTGAACACAATACAATACCTCAACTGTACAACTAGTAATGGTGAACGCAATATAACGACTCAATTGCACGACTGGTGTTGGTGAACACAATACAATACCTCAACTGTACAACTAGTAATGGTGAACGCAATATAACGACTCAATTGCACGACTGGTGTTGGTGAACACAATACAATACCTCAACTGTACAACTAGTAATGGTGAACGCAATATAACGACTCAATTGCACGACTGGTGTTGGTGAACACAATACAATACCTCAACTGTACAACTAGTAATGGTGAACGCAATATAACGACTCAATTGCACGACTGGTGTTGGTGAACACAATACAATACCTCAACTGTACAACTAGTAATGGTGAACGCAATATAACGACTCAATTGCACGACTGGTGTTGGTGAACACAATACAATACCTCAACTGTACAACTAGTAATGGTGAACGCAATATAACGACTCAATTGCACGACTGGTGTTGGTGAACACAATACAATACCTCAACTGTACAACTAGTAATGGTGAACGCAATATAACGACTCAATTGCACGACTGGTGTTGGTGAACACAATACAATACCTCAACTGTACAACTAGTAATGGTGAACGCAATATAACGACTCAATTGCACGACTGGTGTTGGTGAACACAATACAATACCTCAACTGTACAACTAGTAATGGTGAACGCAATATAACGACTCAATTGCACGACTGGTGTTGGTGAACACAATACAATACCTCAACTGTACAACTAGTAATGGTGAACGCAATATAACGACTCAATTGCACGACTGGTGTTGGTGAACACAATACAATACCTCAACTGTACAACTAGTAATGGTGAACGCAATATAACGACTCAATTGCACGACTAGTGTTGGTGAACACAATACAATACCTCAACTTTACAGCTAGTAATGTTGAATGCAATAATACTATCCTTATGGAACTGAAATACCCCATGGCATCGATGAATACTGTCATAATGTAATGAGCGATATTAAGTTAAAAAAAACTCCAGCATTATGTTACCTTATAGCTATTATTACTATCTTTGTAGCTAAAAAGAAATTTGGCTCACATAAGTGTTGACAATCTCAGTTATAGCGAAACAAAAATTAAAATTGAAATATTCGATACATTATCTTTTATAACTAAAACATCATAACTAAAATTCCCTATAAACTATTGTTAAGTATCCATTATAAAACTGGTCTAGTATCATATGTGTTACAGAATTATACTGTCGTAGCATTTTAGAAGTTAGAATAAGTTTATTTACATAAATATTAATAAACACGTAATGAGTAATTTTTTTAAACTACTTTACTTCTTCTGTTACGTTTTGTTTTACCTTCTTCAACTTTACGACATAAGACCAACATAATAATCCTTGTTACTGATTTTGGGCACCAAATCACAAAGAACTTTTAACCAGTTAAATCGTAGTTTGGTGTACGTTGAAGGGATTTTCTGTGCGAAAATATTTACTAATTGATCTAAAACGTTCCTTAATACATCTAACAATACATTCTGGAGCCCAAAATACAGTAACACGGATTATTATGTAGGTTTTCTGTCGTAAAGTTCAAGAAGATATCAATAAACAAAACAAGTAAAATATTTATCAGGATTACTCAACATGTGTTCATTAATCTATACGTAAAATAACTTACAGTATTCTCAGAAATAACAAAAGTGAAAGTTAGTTTTTAAAGTTATTTTACCTAGAAAAGAAAATAATTTGAACTTTTTTCTCGTAAATTGATAGACTAAAATGTGAAAAATATAATTCACTATAATTTGGTAGTGAATAAAATGTGGTAGTGGCAGAAACCCCACAACCAACATTTTTTCGATTTTGACTTTTTAACATATTATTTATGTACGACTTGAAATTCATCGTTTGGTGCATAAACCCCACAACTATTACAGTGTCTTTGATTTTAAACTGGTCTTCGAATTATTTGTTTGTTGTAGAAACACCTCAAGTGAACTGCAGTTGTGGAGTTTCTGCAACAAACTCTGGATAAATTTATTTTTTGTGTAGAGTCATGTTGGCAATTACCTTGGAAATACTTATCTTTTAATTTAATATTTGATCTATATTGTTGTTTTTCAACAAGCCCAAATCATAAAATATGTCAGAAAATTCGTAGATTATTAAAAAAATCAAACAGTGTTTATTGTAGAAACACCTTATGTAAAAATTTAAAAAAATTAAGTAGTATTATTAATCTTAATGATTACAAACAGCATCCAGGGATTTGAATACCTGGGTAGTTAACAATAAATAATTACAAAATTAAAATGTTATTTACTTTTTTGGAAAAACAGTTTCTTTTATTTTCCTAAAATTTAAAAGTTGTTGGTTATGGCGTTTCTGCAGTAAGCGATTCAAATCCTAAGTATATGTACTGATACTTCAGTTTAATTTAATGTAAATTTCGTCAATTCGTTTCTTTTATTTCCTACAAGTATCTTTAACTATAATAGGTGTATTGATAATTGTCAGGTAAGATAAACTATATTTTTTAGTTTTCCTATAGCATAATTAAAGCCAAGAAAAAGGTAAAATTTTGAGATGAAAACAAATATTCCAAACATAGGAAAGGAAACGTTCACTTTCTGAGTTAATTTTCTTAGAACACAAATATAAAATGTATTTATTGAAAGTCGACTCCCAAAAATGGCACGCACAAAAGTACATAAAATACGCAATACGGAGAAAACATGAAAATAAACTACAACGTCAACCACCTTCCGGATATAAATAAATACTGTTATTCTTAGTTCCTCCTTTGCTTTACTTTTCCAGGAAACATGTATCATATTGTCCTCACTCTCTCAAGGAAACAATAATATTAAAATTCATTCGTCCTAAATATAAATTTATTTAAAATAAATAAAGTATTGCGTTCCGCGTTCCTAAACTTATACTTTTAATGAACAACTTTGGAAGATAGTTATTTTTATATATTAACAGAAATAAAAAAACGAAATTTATTTATCTCTAAATTATATCGTATTTTGTGGTATATTAGTCCTACTAGTGAGAATTTGGTGACCGAATTTATTTACGAAGTTTTGCCAAATTGAAAAATTTTGTGAAGGTACCTTTACATTTGATATTTTTATGTTCAAATACATCTAATTGCAAATTCATAATTTACGTTCCTCTAAAAGCTACAGGGCTCCCGCCAAAGTGACTATTATCGGGACTGCCCAACAAAGAAATATTTGAACTAAAACAATATTCTAATTGGAAACTCTAAAACACAGTATGATATTATAGCCGGTTGATATTCGGACTCATTCGGGCGAACAGAATAATTCAATAAATAAAATAAATATTAAAAGATGTATTAATTAGTAAACCAATGTTATGAAAAAAGCATCGGAACGAAAATCGAAACAGAGATCGGATACGAATTCACAAAAAAATCGATTACCAAATCCCGATTGATTATTGACGTTTTTTCCTTGTACGATTTCGATCAGCCATTAGTAGGTATTGATCATTAACCCAGTAACCCTTCCTGTTCCCTAGGTCGATTCCCAAGGTCGCGCGGTGGGAGGGGGTGGGGGGTATTAAAGATAGGGGAGCACTTGTTGCTACGTGCGTATCTGTCTGCGTGCCCTTATCACACAAACTTATCACACCAACCGGTACTTATACTTCCTTCTGTCGGTTAAATAATTTTTTACTAATTCGATTTTCCGAGTAACCCTTGGGTCCGAAATCATTCACGAAGTTAAATGACTTTCGGATAAAACCCGCTGGATCGTATATCTAAGCGTTCTCGCGTTTATACGGATTCCGGATAGACGAGAGTTGCAACGGCTGGTACGAAGGTAGGTACTGACCTTGACCTGGCCTCTACATGATAGACGGTCGACAGCGATGCAAGCGGTGGTGTATAGCGCGGCGAAGAGTGTGCCGGACTGGCGGCGGCGGCGGCGACGTTAGGGACGGCAGGGGTTGCGGGGGGCAGCTACGCCGCGCAGCGCATGCGTACGTTGCCGCCCACGTCTTCGACGTAGCGTACGTACTCTCGCCACGTGACTCACGGTGCATACGGTATTGATCTAGAGAAACCGGTAACGATCGAATAGTTGGTGAAATGTCACCTCGCTTCCCACCCTTCTTCAACTTAAATTTATTTTTTAGTAAATTTCTTAATGGAAAATGAAACTATAGTATTACATCACTTATTAGGGTGACCAAACGTTCTGGAAACCCGGGAATGTCCCAGTTTTTCGTTGTATCAGATGATGTCCCGTAAAATTGTTCAGAGATGGCTAAAAGTCCCGGAATTTTGTTATTGAAAATTTAAAAATATATCTATCTATTAACATTATATAAAAAAGCGGTTTGATTTTTACCCCTCGTCAACAGGCTATCAAATTAACCACGTCAAATTAACGAAAATTCATGGAAAATCTGTTTTTGAGTTAATAGTTAATTGTAATTAAAAACATTAGCTACATGTATAAAGCCTGATTCTTATCCTAGGAACAATAAGCAAGTCGATCATCAACCTAACTCGGAATCCTTGAGCTGAGATGAAATTTATCGACAGAGTTCTTTTATTTCACATTTTTACAGCTCAAATTGACTATTCTACTTAAAAACTTTCCGGGGGAGGGTCCCCGTACCTTTCCCGGCCTTCACTCCCGGCAAGCCTCTGGGGGAGGGCCCCGTACCCCCCTGCCTTAACTCCCGGCAAGCCTGCGGGGGAGGGCCCCGTACCTTTCCCGGCCTTCACTCCCGGCAAGTCTCCGGGGGAGGACCCCGTACCCCCGCCTTAACTCCCGGCAAGCCTCCGGGGGAGGGCCCCGTACCCCCCTGCCTTAACTCCCGGCAAGCCTCTGGGGGAGGGTCCCCGTACCTTTCCCGGCCTTCACTCCCGGCAAGCCTCTGGGGGAGGGCCCCGTACCTTTCCCGGCCTTCACTCCCGGCAAGCCTCTGGGGGAGGGCCCCGTACCTTTCCCGGCCTTCACTCCCGGCAAGCCTCCGGAGGAGGGCCCCGTACCCCCCTGCCTTAACTCCCGGCAAGCCTCTGGGGGAGGGCCCCGTACCCCCCTGCCTTAACTCCCGGCAAGCCTGCGGGGGAGGGCCCCGTACCTTTCCCGGCCTTTACTCCCGGCAAGTCTCCGGGGGAGGACCCCGTACCCCCGCCTTAACTCCCGGCAAGCCTCTGGGGGAGGGCCCCGTACCCCCCGGCCTTTACTCCCGGCAAGCAACTAAATATTAATTGTTAACTAAAAATTATCATTAAATAGTACGACAGAGTTATGTCTTTAAAGTTATCTTTATGTGAAATAGTAATTTCATACAATCTTTTAGTCTGTTCAAGGATTCTAATAATTGACCCTTCCATTACCTGACCGTTCGGATAACTGACACTGAGTTAATTGACTGTTCAATGATTTGCTCGTTCGGATAATTGACGCTCGTATATTTGATCGAACGGGTGATTGACGTTAGGATATTTGACCAATCGGCTAATTGACAGTAGGATATTTGATCGTTCGGGTAATTTTCGCTAGGATAATTGGCTCTTTTGTTTGTTAGCCGTTCGGATGATTGGCCTTTGGATGATTGACTCTCGTGTAATCTATTCTATACTCTACACAAATTTACCAGCCAACATTTTTGTTTTTTATCCGATTTGTACCTCGTTTTGTTTGGATTCACTGACAGATTATAACGAAGGATTTCAACTAAACAAACTAAGGTTGACTTTCACAAGGTTAAGTGGAATGCGCCTCTCGCCACTTTTCACCTTTCATCCAAACCATTAATTTCATTTCGTTTATTTGATGGTAAATGCTTTAGACCGGCTCTTTAAATACACTTCCTTTTGTCACAGAGTGACTTGAGTTTACGAGAGCACATTCGGGAATTGTACGCGAAGTCCTCGAGGTGTTGAGTTCAAATCCTGCCAACTACTGCTTTACTACAACTTTTTAATTCTTGAAGTAAACTGGACATTGTTGATTTACGTTTTTTAAATTGACATTAACCAAAAAGATTAGTCAAACAAAGTTTCACGACGTTTCGGGATGTGATATTTTTCACTCCATTCTCAGGTGAGCTGAAACCTGGAACCTCGGAGCTTCCTGAATGGATAGCTTTTGTAGTTTTTTTAGTTATTTGTTCCTAAGTAAAACTAAATACAGGTTTTCATGAATTTCAGGGACCACTCCTTTATAACGCAAAATTAAACTTGCAAAACTCTACAAAAATGTTAATAAATTTCTTTGTCAAAGAAGCATAGCATCGACAAATTATTTGGCAAAACCAAATCGATGAGTCTCTAGTAGCGGTTTGATATAAGCAACAATTTGTTAAGTTATGTTAGCTATTTTTAATCTGGAAATGATGAGGTGTTATGTTGGTCTGGTCTCAAGAGGATACTTGTGATGATATAGTACTCATCGCAAATGCAGTCCAAGAGATCTAAAACGGCCACAATGTATAATGGATAGTATTTTTAGCTTTTCTGTTGCATGAACATGCTTTTTCCTCACCTATTATGCCAGTGGTATACATTAAAGACACTAAAGACTTCCTAGACAAAATTTCAAGTGTTAACCTACCTCAAACTCCAGATTTATTTCTTGTAACAGTTGATGTTGAATCGATATATAGAAACATCCCTCATGACAGTGGTCTGAAGGCTAGCAAATACTTTCTAAATACTTAACCCATCCATTCTAATCCCTCCACTAGCTTTCTGACAACGTTAATTCATATGATTTAACTATGAACAACTTTGAATTTTCCAACATTTTTTTTACAAATAAAAGGTACAGCGATGGGAACACATGGGCCCCATCGTATGCCAATCTATTTATGGGTCTTATAGAACAAAATCTTCTCCTAGGTTGTTCATTTGCCCCTCTTGTTTGGCTCGGATACATTGAAGACATTTTCATTGTTTGACAGCATGGATTAGATTCCTTAACTTTTTTTGCAAAATTTGAATGTGTTTTGCTGTTTGAAATTTACCTGGAATTATTCTTCAAAATTAGTCACGTTTTTAGACGTTGACGTATTTATTAGTAACAATAAATTGAAATAAAAATTCATGTTAAAGATTCCAACAAAATGCAATACTTGCACTATCAGAGCTGTCACCCAATAAACATGAAAAATCTATTCCAAAAAGTCTGTCGATCCGTGCAAAGTCTCTATGTAGTGACAGGTCTGACTTAATTAAATTAAATTAAAATTCTAAATTAAATTCTGCTTTCATTGAAAGAGGTTACCCCCAAAAAAGTTAAATAACCAATTTAGAAATCCCCAAAAATATAAACATAATAACTACTTTAAGGACCCACAAATTTATCACAGAGTATTTTCCTGGACTACATAAAATTAACACTGTAAAGCAGCATTTAACGGTTTTAAACCTTCTCCAGAAACTCAAAATTGATTTACCAGACCACTTCGTGTTACTTTTAAAAGGCCACAAAATTAAAAAAAACATGTTGGTGAGACCCAAAATTTAACATTCCCGGCCTAAAGAATTAGGTCATTATTGTCACGGCTGTGAACCATGCTACAAGCCCTGTTGTTATGTGTAATTCCACTGAATTTAAAGGCAGTTTTACTGACAAAGTTTACCCAATAGTTGGCAAATCAACGTGTGAAACCTACAATGTGATTTACCAACTACCATGTTAACATTGTCTAAAAGACTATATTGGTCAAACATCGAATTCACTTCGAGTTCGCATGACTGGCCATAGTTTTGATGTGGTACATGAAGATCAAAGGAAACCTATTTATAATCATGCTTCTCATTACAACCAAAACTTTGAGGGCTGTTATGAGCTTAAAGTCCTTCACAAAATTAAACCACATCAAAATGCAAAAAGCAACCAACTTTGAGGAATTCTGAATTGGCACACCAGTTGGTTCTTAAATCAAAATTTCCATCCGGTTTAAACTTGAGATAAAATGATACAAAACGATTCAACTCAATTGAAAATAACAATAAAAATTACATGTACAAACCTTTATATTCATTTTAAAATTTACCAAATCAATATTGAAAATTTACTGTCAAGACAATCACATGTCAAAATATTTATAGTCTTATTTATAGTTTCTCTCAATTGCTTGGACACGTTGTTATATTAATTAAACGAAAATTTGCAAAGGTTTTCATTTTATTTTTCAATTTGTCCTATCAAACCAGTTAAATGATTAAATCATTCGACAAATTTCTACAAACATCACTTTTTGGCCTCTGGTCACCTAAAGACGTAAAAATAACATAGTCCCGTCCTTAAGTCTTACCATCAGACAACTCGTTAATACTATGGTTAACAACAATGAGTTGTTTTTACCAATAGTACTACGTTTTATCATGAAATGTGATACACTTGAACACCAGTCGTGAAGAAACAGACCCTTGACACTTTAGTAGTCGAAGCGCGTTCTTCATCTTTTGTTACCCACCCCTCGTTGTTCCCACCCATCCGACCAACTTGTCACACAGCAAAAATCATTTATGACGGTTTTTATCTACTTCTTTTATAATATTTTTCCGATCATCCATCATTCACTCCACATCACTCATCTCCCTACTTTACGGTAGTATAAGGAAACCGCATTGTTTTCATCAAAATGTTGGAATTTGAGTTTTCGGTAAATATTACAGTTTTTGGCTTGTTTTGATTTTTGTTGGCTTTGAAGTATATTTTGTGTGTTTTTGTGTTTATGGTTGGGTAAAGAGGTGCGACCTACACCAGTGGTACGATTAGGAACGTATCAAACCACGTATACTTTTTGGTGGTACATCCCAAAGACCTAAAAAAAGAAGCAAAAAATCCAAATTTCTCAAAAGCAGGTTTAACGATTTTAATTGAAATTTTACAGTTTAGAGTGTTTAGCGTCCCGAATAACATGGCAAATGTACAGGGTGTTCTTTAAAGCTGGGGACAAACTTCGAGGGGTGATAGTACTCAGCAAAATATTCAAAAACTTCCTATAAACATATCCTGAAAAATCCTTCGTTTAGCCACTAGCCGTCATTTTGTACTTTTTACAAAAATCAAGTTAAGTTAAAAAGGCAAGTTAAAGGCTGATTAATGAAATATAATAGACAGTTGAACGGACGGACAGGTGGGCAAGGTGAAGGCTGATTATTGAAGTCTACTAGACAGTTGTACGGACGGACAGGTGGGCAAGTTGAAGGCTGATTAATGAAGTCTACTAGACAGTTGTACAGACGGGCAGGTGGGCAAGTTGAAGGCTGATTAATGAAGTCTACTAGACAGTTGTACGGACGGTCAGGTGGGCAAGGTGATGGCTGATTAATGAAGTCTACTAGACAGTTGTACGGACGGACAGGTGGGCAAGTTGAAGGCTGATTAATGAAGTCTACTAGACAGTTGTACGGACGGACAGGTGGGCAAGATGAAGGCTGATTAATGAAGTCTACTAGACAGTTGTACGGACGGACAGGTGGGCAAGTTGAAGGCTGATTAATGAAGTCTACTAGACAGTTGTACGGACGGACAGGTGGGCAAGTTGAAGGCTGATTAATGAAGTCTACTAGACAGTTGTACGGACGGACAGGTGGGCAAGTTGAAGGCTGATTAATGAAGTCTACTAGACAGTTGTACGGACGGACAGGTGGGCAAGTTGAAGGCTGATTAATGAAGTCTACTAGACAGTTGTACGGACGGACAGGTGGGCAAGTTGTAGGCTGATTAATGAAGTCTACTAGACAGTTGTACGGACGGACAGGTGGGCAAGTTGAAGGCTGATTAATGAAGTCTACTAGACAGTTGTACGGACGGACAGGTGGGCAAGGTGAAGGCTGATTAATGAAGTCTACTAGACAGTTGTACGGACGGACAGGTGGGCAAGATGAAGGCAGATTAATGAAGTCTACTAGACAGTTGTACGGACGGACAGGTGGGCAAGATGAAGGCTGATTAATGAAGTCTACTAGACAGTTGTTTACGGACGGAACAGGTGGGCATAGTTGAAGGCTGATTAATGAAGTCTACTAGACAGCTGTACGGACGGGCAGGTGGGCAAGTTGAAGGCTGATTAATTACGTCTACTAGACAGTTGTACGGACGGACAGGTGGGCAAGTTGAAGGCTGATTAATGAAGTCTACTAGACAGTTGTACGGACGGACAGGTGGGCAAGGTGAAGGCCGATTGTGGTTGCCAAGACAACAGCTCCTGTCCCTCCCCTTCACCAAGCATTTGGGGCTTCTCAAGTATATAATAATAGTTTCAAATGGAAGGCCTGCCATTATCTTTGTATCAAATCAAATTAGATAAAGTAGTATTATGACGTAATAATAATATGTTTTAAATATTATTTTAGTATTAATTTAGCAGTATTAATTTGTTATTGTTAAACTAGTGTTGATGAATGATATACTGATCCTCTAGTCTACACCATGAGTTCATATCAATATATTTTTAGATTTGTAATTATGTTATATGACCCATAGGTTCTTTCCAAGTTAAAATAAAAAAGATGGAGACATAAGAAAGAAAGAATTTTTTTATTTCCCCTACGAATATTACCACGCACTCCCAGACAATGTACTGTATTACTGCTCACCTGAAGGTTTAGTTTTTTCCGTAACCACTTATATACTAATAATAAACAATACTAAATACTTGAGTTTTTCACCCGCTGTAAATCTGTATATCTAAATTATAAAAAATTAAATGTTTTGCCGTTCTAAAAACATGATTTTTCATATTTTAAAAGTATATAGCTTTAAAAAACCACATGCATTAATGAGAGTTATTATGTTTTGAGGTTTTATAAAACTTTAAAAACCTCTTATACCGATGATATTTTTTTACATAATGTAAGCTATAATTTTGTTGATTTTCACGTAAGTTTTACTCGATGGTGAGGTGGTTCCGAATATTAGGGAAGCAGGTGGCGTGACCATTATCTTATCGTCTCTTGCATACGTTCACGGTGTCAACTCCTTGTTCACTAGGTCATAGCACACAGCTTTAACTTTCTTGACCCTTCTTTGAAGTAATGTTACAGTTCATTATTTAATTACATCCTAAATAAGTTCAAATCTGTGCCACTGTTAATGTCATTTTTTTAATTCCTGTAAGATTCAATTTATTTTTCATTTTCTTCGTCCACCAAAAGTATAAATGTTTAATGAGCCTTAAAACAAACATTGCTAATAGCAGTCGTTTTGGGAAGTTTGTGTAAGTCGCTCATTGTAGGTCTCATCAAGGCACATGACACATGAGAAGGTATCTTGCACGCATGGAAATTTTTTTGTCCAGGACTTTCCCATCCCAAAAATCTCATCCCAGGACTTTTTGAACTAGGTCGCCCAGAACTGTTTTGCACAACACTTCAGGCTAGACATAGTGGGTTGTTCATCACTTGGAAAAAAGCCATTGGTGATTGCCAGGGTTTGAACCCGAGACATTTTGTACCAAAGTCCCGCGCTCTACCCTTAGACCAGCGCGCTCCCCACATGCATGGGAATCTACACGAGACATCTGGCTGATAGGAAATACGAGAAATCTTAAGATACTACTGATCACCTGCTGTATGCATCGGGCTTCATGAGTGTTACAACTCTTGGCGCCATGGAAAGGTGCAGCGAACTCAGGGATTCGCCAGGCTCCTAAGATTAGATGGATCCTCAGACTTTAACCAGAGGGTGCGCAAAAATCCCAGATGATTGACGTGCCAGGGGACATAGTTTCCACCCCTTCATGCAATGTAATGTAATGATTGAGAAGTCTGGTCTATAAATGGACTTTATGATCTATGCAACATTGTCGCCACGCCTGGAACTAGTTTAAACTAGCTGAAAAGCTTGGTCCATGACTGGAGTTTATGATCGATACAAAGTTTTCACTCCACCTGGGACTAGTTTAAACAAACTGGGAAGATTGTTCCATGACTGATCTTTATGAAAACATTCCCACCTCGTATATGTCTAATCTAACCTAGCCGAGAAACATGGTCCATGGCTGGACTTTATGATCGATACAGGATTTTTCCTACGCCTGGGACTAGTCTAAACTAACCGACAAGAATAATCCATGCGGACTTTATGATCGATACAAGATTGCCCTTATGCCTGGGACTAGTCTAAACAAACTGAGAACATTGTTCCATGACTGAACTTTATGAAAACATTCCCATCTCTTCTGTGTCTAGTCTAACCTAGCCGAGTAGCATGGTCTTTGACTGGACTTTGATCGACACAAGATTGTCCCCACGCCTGGGAATAGTTTAAACTGGCAATCCTGTTTCACAACTGTTCTAAATATTGCTAGATTAGTTTCACAAACAAATTAACAATGTTGCTTTGGGACTATCCCAATCTCCTTCGCTTATTATCTCAAACAGAATGTAACTGTCTCCCTGTTGTTTCGAGATGTTTATTTAGTATAAGGGATACTGGTAATAATAAATTGAAAATTGAACATAATTTAATCCTCATTTAATAAAAGCTGTGTTAAAGTATAATATGGAATTATTGAGTCATTTGAATAGTTGAGTAGTTGAGCTGAAGACCAATACAAGTAGCGAACATGCTCAATTAGAGGAGACTGGGCGTTATTTGGTTACACCAGGGAAGGTCTGTTTACAATATTCATTTGGCAATTTGGTCCCTCGGGCCGGATTAACATGCAACAAATCACTTCTACAAAGTCCCGCATTATTTGCGGCTTTTATTAATGAAACTGGGTGCTTTAAAAATTCATTGGAGCCAAAACGACGAGATTCTAATAAACAGTAGTTAGAGCACACGAGGAGTACCAAAGCTGCATACGTCATCAAATTTGTTACATCATACTCATAATTTACCCTTAAATATATAGACACCACCAGGGGTGTTTAGTGTTTTGAATTTGTAATATGCGTAACACAGGTATTGAACACGTTAACAAACGCTTTCATATATAAATGTACACAACTTACAAATTAATACTTTTTTATTAACTGTATAAGCTATTTTAATACCATTGGAGTTGATTTATCATGACTCAAAAACGTTATATGTCTGTCTACCTTTTGGGAAATCATCATAACGGTGAGATTATTCTGGTAAAGTAGTTAAAACTAAGTGTTTCAGTTTGAGAGGTTTTTTGTTTTTGAAGGAAAAATAGACTTTACACAACATTGGCACTTGAGATTTTGACACTTATAGGGATGTGCTTATCCCGTTCAAAAAAACTGTGTCGGATGTTTTATGATTCGGTATGTAATTAATTGTACTACGTTCCTCAGTTGTTTACGTATGAGGGAATTTAAACTTAAACAACTTGAATTTTGAATTAAATCGTCTTTTATATAATAATTTTGATTCATTTTAGCTTTAATATTAAGCTGGGGGAAATCCCAGACCCTCACGTCCCGATGACACAGAGCGACAAAAAGTTCCAGACCCTTGCGTTCCGATAGCGCGGATCGGCAAAAATCCCAGAGACCCTCACGTTCTGATGGCGCGGAGCGGCAAAAATTTCCAACCCTTGCGTTCCGATAGCGCGGATCGGCAAAAGTCCTAGAGACCCTCACGTTCCGATGGTGCGGAGCGGCAAAAGTCCTAGAGACCGTCACGTTCCGATAGTGCGGAGCAAAAATCCCAGAGACCCTCACGTTCCGATGGTGCGGAGCGGCAAAAGTCCTAGAGACCCTCACGTTCCGATGGTGCGGAGCGGCAAAAGTCCTAGAGACCCTCACGTTCCGATGGTGTGGAGCGGCAAAAATCCCAGAGACCCTCACGTTCCGATGGTGCGGAGCGGCAAAAATCCCAGAGACCCTCACGTTCCGATGGTGCGGAGCGGCAAAAATCCCAGAGACCCTCACGTTCCGATGGTGCGGAGCGGCAAAAGTCCTAGAGACCCTCACGTTCCGAAGGCGCGGAGCGGCAAAAATCCCAGAGACCCTCACGTTCCGATGGCGCGGAGCGGCAAAAATCCCAGAGACCCTCACGTTCCGATAGTGCGGAGCGGCAAAAATCCCAGAGACCGTCACGTTCCGATGGTGCGTAGTGGCAAAAATCCCAGAGACCCTCACGTTCCGATGGCGCGGAGCGGCAAAAATCCCAGAGACCCTCACGTTCCGATGCGCGGTAAAATCCAAATCACGTTCGATGCGGAAAATCCTAGAGTATAGCCGCGAGCGCAATCCCAGAATAGTTCCGATGCGCGGAGCGGCAAAAATCAGAGACATTGCGAGAAGCATAGAGCACGAGTATGCGGAGCGGCAAAAATCCAGAGACTCACGTTCCGATTGCGGACGGCAAAAATCCTAGAACTTGAACGGAGAAAAATGAATACGTTCCGAATGGATGAAAAATGTTCTTGATCAGCGGCAAAAATCCCAGAGATCACGTTATGGGAGACGGCAAAATTTATGGTGATGCGCGGAAGCAATCCCGAGAATACGATGCGAAGAAGCAAAAAGTGCTAAACTCTTGCGATCCGGCGTCGCTTAGTGGGAAAAGATCCATACACTTGCGAAACTATAGCGCAATGGGGCGAATCCCAGTTTCTATCGTTCCGATTGCGTTTATGACAGAGTAAGCTCAATATACACAGTTTAAAATGCATCGTGTCATCTTTGGTAGTGTGAACGTCAAATTCACAACTCAGAACAGGAAAAATTCTCGAGGTAATGTATTTGGGAACAGGTATGTGTCTCTTCTACACCTCCACCCTGCCACCCACTGACCTAGACTGCAATAATGTATGCGTGGCCGTGTGCAAAGCGAGGAATAGGAAGGGGCAAGAGAGAGCAGAGGCAGAGTGAAATGAACAGCGACTTCAACCCTGGACTCATAATCATGTATAAGGGACAAGACAGACACAATGCGACTCGTGTAAAAACACATTTTATAAACAACAAATTATAAATCGATCACATATTACAATGGTATGAATGGTAAATTTTTAATAAATGGTATGATTGTGTCAGACTATAGCAATGCGTTACTAACGTATATATTTAATATGGGTTTAATACCCCCGTCGCAGCAGATCTGCGTACTCAGCGAATTTCCAAATCAATAATATTAATATATAATAATAATGATGTATGACAAGTTTTATCAATATCTGTCGATAAATACGTATGAGAGCCACTTGCCTATTCCCCATAAGAATAACATGGGAAAGAGTATGCAGGTTTTCTGCTTTGAGGAACACTGAAAGTAGGCATTTGTGCCATTATTACATGGGAAAAACGCAAAAAAAACTTTTTGGGGTACAACCCCCACCCCAAAAACTACCCGTTCCGATTGACCTATGTCTGGATAACGAACTCGTCCGAGCAAATGTAGGAATACACGTCTACCAAATTTGGTCTCGATCGGACCATTTTTCGGGCTTCACTCTTGCCATGAGAATAGCTTTTTCCCAATGGGAAATTCGCTAAAACTTCGGGTCAAAGTTTTTAGGAGAGTGAATTTTTAAAAGATGAAAAAATCTGTTATAATGTTTGAGAAAAAGGAACATTGAGTAAACAAAATTAACATGGGTAGGATATGGCCATCCGACTCCGCTCACAAACCTTTGGTATTTCGTGGTGACCAAATTAACTAATAAATATTTTGGTATATTTAAAAATATGTTTACGTAAAATTAACATAATAATAATAATAATTCTTTATTCATCAAAAAAATATATAATACAATACATTGCAGTAGTAATCTTATGAAATTCAAATAACAATAAACTACTCAACGGATAAACAAATACATAAACCAACTATACTTATACAACAAAATAAACTACTAGCGATTATTTAGACCTTAACATTTATGATGAATAACTGGGTTGCCCCGAGGCTATGCCCGATTGGGGTCCCTTCACTACACATACATGAATTCAAAGGAAAAAAACAGATGTGCCAAGCTGTTATTTTTTGCAATAAAATTAAACATTCAAATGAAAAAATAATTTAAAAAAGCATAGTGTGCTTACTTAAGACTGCTAAAAGTAAAACTGCAACATATATAACTCAATTTACAGTAGATGAAACTTAGGTAAAATATGAATTGGAGAAGTAAATTTGGAAGTAATTCTAAAAGTTATTCGGTAAAATTTAAAAAAAGGAACAAAATAAGCTAAATTTGAGGCTTAAGTAAAACCTCAACATCGTCAACCTTATGAATCCAGTATCGAAGTTTACTCAAATATTTAGTACCCTCAGTAATTTGAGAAATAGAATTAAATGTTATGTTGAATAACCTAGGCCCGTTAAACGAATAGAAATGTTGAAAGTGTGTTAAGTTGGGTTTAGGAACCACCAAAATGTGATCGGAACGTAACTGGTAAGGCCTTAAGTGATCAGTATGGTTTGCAACACTCCTACTAAAAAATAAACGCAAAACCTTGTAAATATACAAATTTCTAAATGGAAGAATTTTCAATTGTTTAAAAAGAGGTAAAGCATGATCGAATCTACGTTTCTTCATTATTGTTCTTACTATACACTTCTGTAATGTAACTATTGGTTTGATTGTTGATAAGTACGTTCCTCCCCAAGATGTCAGCCCATAACCCAGTCTGGATCCTACTAGGGCATGGTAAATTGTGATTAGAAAATTTCTGGGACACATATCTCGTAAAAAATAAAACTTCCGAATAACGCTATATAATTCTCCTTTCATTTTGTTAACTTGGTCCTTCCAGCCAAGTTTGGAATCAATAATTAGCCCCAAACATTTTTCCAGTTATTTTATAGAACCGTAATTTTTTACAATATTTTACAAAAATCTGTGTAAAAATACTTCCCACTTCCCAACAAACACAATTAACAAATAATATATACATAATACATATATACATATATACAAATTATATACATAAAGTTTTAAAGGCATTTTTTCAAAAGAGAGAAAATTTACCTACAAGTATAAATTCTTTTAGACAAGGTCTTAGAAATGCAACAAATTTTCGGGTCCCCAAACCAAACCTAACTTTTTTTACAAAAACATTTAATTATACAGCCCCAAGAATTTTTAATAAATTGCCACAAGACATTAAGAGTATAAGACATTAAGAGTATTAGGAAAATTGACAAATATTCAAAAAGCATAAAAATTTGGCTTTTAAGCATGAGCAGAGATGAAGTGGAGGAACTGCTTGGCATTGTTCAGTAAATGTGATTCTGTCCTCTCTTATCATATCTCCATCCTGATATCATATACTATTATCATAGTTACTACTAGTTGTCATCATAGTTACTATTATATACTGTAATTATGAATCTAGTAAAATTTACAGACTTTAATTTTGGAAATAGTTATTTTGTTTCTAAAAATATTTTTTTTTTACTATTATGAAACCCATTAATATGGGTAATTATTGTTATTATGTTTTTTTATGAAACCCATGGAGGATAAGTTTTGTTTTTGATTATGAATTTTATTTTGCCAAGAAAAGTATTTATTATTTTTATTATGACCCTTTTGTATTTAATTATTTTGTTAGCCACCGCAAAATTCTGACAAGTAAATTATATTAATTTATGATGGAATCCCTAATCTGGCGTTGCCTTTGGGATCCTATTTTCCTCAAAGATTGTATTTTTTAGTTCAATTAATAAAATTAAATGTTAGATGTTATGTTATTTTTGTTATGCTGTTATGTTATGTTATAAATTAAAGATGTTATTTAATTTTTGTTATGTAAATATGTTTTAGAAGGAGGAAATAAATCATTTATTCATTTATTCATAATAAACCCCAAAAACTGTTACAATTACTAGGCTATAATGGTATTATGGTATGATTATGGTATTATGTGATTGGCACGACATCAGAATGCGAGTCCAGGGAATGTAGTATGTAATTTGCGGATCGTTGTGCGGAGTGCTGGAGAGAGGTACAACCCCAGCGGGAGAGAGTTAAGCCCTGTTGAACCCTTCATTAGTGCACCATCACCTCTGGTCATATAAATCATTACGTTAACTCTTACCCTATTCGCCCGTGAAAACCGAGTTATCAATTTAGAAGTATTACTATATCCTTTATTCACATGTTTTTAGCGAATTTCCCATAGGGAAGAAGCTATTACGGTCTCATGGTAAGACTTAAGCCCGGGACCATGTTATTTTTTTGTCTTTAGGTGCCCAGAGACCAAAAACAATAGTTGTAAAAATTTTTATATATATATGTGTCTGTGAACACGATAATTCTCGTAAAAATGGTCCGATCGAGACCAAATTTGGTAGAGACGTGTATTCCTACAAACGCTCGGACGAGTTCGTAAACCAGACATATCGGTCAATGGGAACGGGTAGTTTGGGGGGGTTTTGTACCCCAAAAATTGTTTTTGTATTTTTACATGTAATTTTTAAAAATTTCTAATTTTATATCTCACCATTGGAATTAGCTTAAAAAACTACACAATTAAGTTCCTTAAAGATTTTCTCTATCTCCAACGGTTACCGAGATATGAAAAAATCTAAACACAGTACGTTGTATTGTGGGGCTCCAATGTTAATCTTATGGAGGATAGGGAAAAATTAATATTTCCCATATTAATCAATATTTTTGGATAAAACTTGATATTTAGCTTTATGTGGTTGGGACCCATACGTTTATGCTAAAAATCATAGTTTATGTGTTTATCATGGCAGCAAACCTGCATACTCTTTTCCCATGTTAATCATATGGAGAATAGGCAAACTCCTTTATTTATGGACAGGTGTTGATGAAAGTTGGTATAAATGTTAAAAATCAAAATCTTTGATGGTATAAATGCCTACTCTCAGTGTTCCTCACAGCAGCAAACCTGCTCACTCTTTCCCATGTTAATCTTATGGAGAATAGGCAAATAATTCTCATATTTATGGACAGTTTTTACATAACTTGTCATATATTATTATTATTATTATATTATTGATTTGGAAATTCGTTGAGTACGCAGGTCTGCTGCGACGGGGGTATTTTTGTAATTAGATATGTCTTAGGACTAGTTGCATACATAAAATACCCCCAACAGCAACGTGCGTAAGAGAATTTCCGAATCAATAATATGACAATACAGTAGACTCTTACTCATCCGGTTCGGCCTTGTCCGGACTCCCGCTAGTCCGGATCGGCAATTTTGCCAGAGCGACAAAACAAGGAGCTAAGACAGTAAAGCAGGCTACGATCAAAGACTTTTCAAAACATAAGTCGTACTGAACTGTAAGTTACGTCAGTTTTAGAATAAATTACAAACAGTATTTATTTTTTATTTAACCTATAGAGTAATAACTGTCTAAAGTTATTTTATATTTACGTCAAGTTTGTAACGTTTAAATTTCCAAATTGTAACTTTTTGTTTTTATGGCAGTAAACTTCCTGAAAGTATGTAACAAAGGTTTTCATTTTTACGTTACATTGTTTAAAATAATTGCTTTTATTTTACTGAATTTAGTACTGTACAGTGTATTTTTTGCGATAAAACAATTTAAAGTTAATTTCGTGAACTTAATTATTTTACTCCTGTGCTGTACTGTACTGTAAATAATTTATATTGACAGCATGGTAAATTGCTTTATTTTTACAGTTCCAGCAATAGGCTGCATGATTATCGATACAGTACAGTATTGCTGTTTTAAAATAGAGTACAGTAGCCGACTGCATTAATTACGTTGAGTACAAAGTTCTCACTAGTTCTAGACGATTCCGTTTGTATTAGCGCTTGTACTCCCGATAATCCGAATTTTTCGCAGTCCGGACGTTCGCTACATTAGTCCGGATGAGCAAAATTCTATTGTAGTGATATTTGACATGTTTATAATAAATAAGAGCGTTTGCCTATTCTCCTTAAGATTAACACGTGAAATAGTATACAGTTTTGGTAAAAGAAAAAAATTTAAAATAGTTAAAAATTACTCATAAAACACAAAAAACCTAAATGTTGGGGTACAAACCCCACCAAACTATCTGTTCCGATTAATCGATATATCTGGATCTGGATGTACACCTTTCCTGGAGAATCTCTGATGGGCCAAATTTTGAATTTTTTGTTGAATAAACATCGTAGGTATTTGATCTCCAGAAACAAAACAAAAATTAGTTCACTTAAAAACATCACACACTTAGCTTTTTCCTTTATTTTTTTAGTAAAACACAGCTTAAAGTTTATTAAAAAAATAATGAGGTTATCGATTAGTAAAGCATCAACAAAGCTGTTTTAACTAATGTACTCGAAAACAAAACTGAGCTACTGGATACAGGGGTACCAATATGAAACATTTAATTCCTCTTATAATCGTTTTACAGAATTAAAACCTCGCAATTATTTTTATAAAAATCATGTATAGTTAGGTCTAATCTATGAGACGATAATAACTTGTTTCCAATGCTTTTTTTGTTACCGTCTCACAATAATTCTAGTACACAGTAAATCAAAAATCAGCTTCGCAGATCGGCCATGAAACTGAAGCGAGCGTTGCTGTAATCTTCAGTTCGGATCACGTGCAACACTTTTCTATTAAAGAAACCCACGTGACCCAATCGACCAGCTTCAAGCTGTGAAGTCCAACTTTGTCGATGGTTGTACCTAGCCTCTTAACTGTTATTTTATTAATAAGATCATCATTAAAGTTTGATATTTTAAAGACTTCTTGAGGCTTTAAATAATTTTCCTTAGTTATAATGTAGAAGAGTTGCAGGAAATGATGAATTGTATATTAAGAGTTGGCAAAGAATTTGGAATGAAGTTGAACAAAGGAAAAACTAAGGCAATGAGAATAGGCAGAGAAGAAGGTCAGGTTAACATAACCTTAGAAGGAGTACATATACAACAAGTGAAAACTTTTAAATACTTGGGAAGTTTGGTCAAATGGAATGGTAGCTGCACGGAGGAAATAAGAAGCAGAATATCGTTAGGGAGAAGTGCTTACGTGAAAGTAAAAGGTCTGTTAACAGCAAAAAGAATACCATTAGAGTGAAGGAAAAGATTTGCTAAATGTTTTGTCTGGAGTGTGGTGCTTTATGGATGTGAGTCATGGACAATTAAAAAAAGGGAGGAGAAATACCTGGAGAGCTTTGAGATGTGGTTGTGGAGAAGGATGCTGAAGGTGAAGTGGACGGATAGAATGAGAAATGAAGATGTATTAAATAAAATGAAGGAGAAAAGGAAACTGATAATAACGGTAAGGAGGAGAAAAGCATGTTGGTTGGGACACATACTTCGAAGAAATTGTCTGCAAGCAAGGATTTTGGAAGGTAGGATTGAGGGAGTAAGGGGAAGGGGGAGAAGAAGGATTGGAATACTGGACGATATTAAGAAAGGAAGGAGATTCCAGCAACTGAAGGAAGATGCTCAGGACAGAGAAAAATGGAGAGCGTCGTGCAGTTGAAACCTGTCAGTCTGACAGATTCACAAAAGAAGAAGAAGAAGAAGAAGAAATGTAAAATCCATACTTTATGGCACAGAACTACTTCATGAAAGATAATCTGCATCTTCGATCTTCTACAGATCGTGCTGTCTCTCCGCTCCAGCTTCCACAGAATTCTGTCGGCGCAATCGCCTGCGTCTGGGTCGTCCTCTTTTCTTCCTCCATGGCGGAATCCATTCCAACACTTTCCGTAGGAGTCGACCATTCATCGACTCCTTCATCAGATTTACATGGCCAAACCAGACTAATTGCCTCTTTTGCTCTTTGTTTATTATATCTCATTCAACTGGGACGGTGGCGACGTCCTGTAATCCAGCTACTTGGAAGTCACGAATTATGGATAGTTGTAAGCGATGGTCGGTGGATGTAGTGTTCTCTTAGGTGAAGTAACGTCCGCACTATTGAATACTACGTTAATCCACAAAGACCATCTTCATAATTAGTTCAGTGGCCGTGGTTCGGATTCCACGTTAAACTGTAGGTCCCTTAGTTGCCATCGGCTGTTGGGCTATTAATTAACAGTCCTGTCTAAGGAACGTGTCAGCCTTAGTCAGTAACAAGTCTACAAGATCGCGCCACAATCATCCTACACTCATTTCTCATTCATACTTTGCTTAAAATACCTACCTGGGTAGGTTGCCATTTCAATAGTCTAATCTAATCTAATCTGTCCTTGTTCCTCACCCTGTCCATTCTTGTCCTCCTACAACTCCTCCTCAGCACATCCATCTTCGTAGTTAGCAATTAATTTAACATTACAATGTTTAATTGCCATAGGACCGATGGTAAATTTAAGACAACGAAGTACCGTAGCGTCATTAGTCACAGAAGCCAACCAGAGTTCACCTGAAAAGTGGAAAGTGATGAAAACAAAATTGTTTCGTTAGTGATTTTCAATTTCTTCTTTGACTGCTAGTAATTTGAGTCCTAAAATGTTACTCTTTGATGTTAAACGTAATAGTATTGGTCAGTAATGAATCATCATTGACACATGTCGTCTAACTTAATTTTTGTTTCGCTGCTTAAATTTTTCTCATAATATTATTGTTTTTATTAAATAGATTTTCAAAATTCCAAAATATTTTTTTGATGAGACTAATTTAAACCTCATTAATAGAATCGAGATTGACATACGGAATAGTACTATGGGGCTCTGCTTCCCAGTCCTCATTAATTCGAGTTTTTAGATTACAAAAAAGAGCTATCCGCATCATGTCCGGTGTAAACAGACGGACATCCTGCCGGACATTATTTAAAAACATGAATATTCTTACATTACCGTATATTTACATATTTGAAATGTTGTGTTTTTATAAATTTAAATGTAACAATCATGTAACTGGTGCTGAAGTTCATGGTTATAATACTCGTCACCGTCAAAATCATAGGCAGGCCACCCACAGATTGGAGCTTGCGGGATCCCTTCCTGAAAGCATCGGGCCAAAACTGTATAATCATTTGCCAGATAATATTAAGACCGCACAGTCATCTAGACTATACAAATCTAAATTGAAAAAACTTCTAATTGAGGGAGTTTTTTACTCAGTTGGTGAGTTCTTGAATACTTAATGTTTACAAATGTACCACCTTTTTTGTTAGTTTGTCTTTTAAAAGTTTTTTTTATATGTACAAATTTCATAATCATTAGGATATTGTAATAGGTTTGCACTGCTTTTGTATGTTGACGCTTGTAATACAATTTGTTGAATTGTCGCTTACAATAAAGGAATTTGAATTTGAATTGAATTTATTTTACTCCTAGTTCTCAGCCAATAAGATTCATCTATGACCACGAGGGTGGCTTTCAGGGTGGGCTCAATCGTCAAAGATTATTGGTGTAATATACTTTACGGAACAAAAACATATTTTATCAGATTAATTGAAATTCTTATTTAAATTGTTACTGTACAAATGTCCCATCACCATTAGGTTCAAACAAAGTTCCAAGTTTTACGACGTCTTCAGATGAGTCTGAGTCTAGAAAATGACAAGATTAGTACATAACCCAGACTAAGTTGTAAGTTTTTGAGCTGATTTAAACAAATTGGGTTTCAGCTTTATACTCATTTAGTCCAGAATACGTACTAATCTTGTCATGTGCTAGGTTTCTCCTCATCTGAGGACGAATTTATATTCCAGATCTCAAAACGTACTAAAAATTTGTTTTACGAATCGTTATGAAAAATGTCCGTTATAACAAGTTAAAAACACATGCAGTCACCATCGCAAACAAAGAATTAAAACAAAAACTGAAGAGTTTATTCCTAAAATATTTATAAAAGCTGTGAAACTGTAGAAAATATCACAAAAAAACCTCTTGAAAAACAGCAACGACAGAAGACATTAATAATCATACTTTTAACTTTTATACTTTTAACTGAAATGGCGACATACCCAGGTAGGTATTTTAAGCCAAGTATGAATGAGGAATGAATGTAGGATGATTGTGGCGCGATCTTGTAGTCTTGTTACTGACTAAGGCTGACATGTTCCTTAGACAGGACTGTTAATTAATAGCCCAACAGCCGATGGCAATTAATGGACCTACAGTTTAACGTGGAATCCGAACCACGGCCTCTGAATTACGAATTGGTCTAATTATGAGGATGGTCTTTGAGGATGAACATAGTATTCAATAGTGCGGACGTTAATCCACACAAGAGAACACCACATCCCCCGAACATCTCTCACAACTATCCACAATTCGTGACCTCCAAGTAGCTGGATTATCCCGATTGAAGTAGCTAGTAAGGTAATTGTTGCTTATACAAAAAGATGCGGAGAGCCTTTCCTAGAATTATTACAGGAACGTTTTCTAGGCTTTTAAGCCTGGAAGGTCCATGAGACAATCAACTATAGGGGTGTGCAAAAAACGCATGACTGACGTGCTATTGGAACACTGATCCGCCCCTTTGATGATTATTCAAGACTTTATGAACTATTCAACAGACCTGACGTCTAAGATAATCTAAGAACTAACTAAGATAATCTATAATCTCAACTATTTTTAGGGATAAATTAAAAATAAATATTCCAACGTATCTCCATTACACATTATATAAGGCAAATTAATGGAACATGTTTTATATATAGTTAACTTACTTAATTTTTTTACTGAAAAGTGACAAGAAAATTCTTTTAATTATTCAATATAATTCTAAAATTATTGTTGGAATTTTCAAAATGTTTTTACGGTCATTTAAAGATTTTTTTACATTTGTTCGTGTTACTTCACCAAATTAAATACATAACAGTCAATATTCAATAGACATTTCTAGAGAGTGGAAATAGACTAATTATGTTAATTAATTCCATGTTTCCATGATTTGTAAAATTAAACCCCTATAAAATTAATTATTGTACTTCGATTTTAATAATAGAATAATCTACCATCTCATTCTTATTATAATCACTATATGTATTTGTTAATTTCACTTTTAATATTATTCTGTATTTTTAAATACTAGGTCTAAGTGTTGGTAATTTTTCGTTATTGCTCAGTGAAATATAAATTCATACGTCTTTGTTTTTGTAAATCTTGCAGCCCCAAAGAAAGGTTTTCCAATAACTTAATTGGTTTAGAATTTGAAAAAAAACGTGTATAGAACTCGATAGATAGCTAAAGTGTTATAAACACCATTTCTGGATGATAGTAAGTTTTATCCTAAACATTGTATTTTTAACCTAAAAACCTTTTTAGTAACAACTATACTGAAAAAAGCTACTAAATGAAACCCTGAACATAATAACGAATCAGCTGAAAGTGTTTTCATAATATGAAAACAAACTTGAATCAATAAAACGGAAAGGAAAATTAAACGGAGTGAGGAGAGGCAAACACAGGAGTTTTGAGAAGAGGTTAGTGATCGTGTTGCCAGGGTAACCGCAGCGTACTACAGTACTACATAGTACTCACGGCTTACCTGTCCTACAATCAAGTGGCTCTTTGACTGGCTTTTACGAGTTCAGAGATAGAAAATGGAAATTAAAAAGAAATAAATAATCCAATTACTTTTATATGTCATTTCGCTACTGAGTGCGGTTGGCTTCCCAATCACATCCTTGTCTTTCCTAGACAAGGTTGTGATTAGCTTCCCAATCACATCCTTGTCTTTCCTAGACAATGATGTGATTAGCTTCCCAATCACATCCTTGTCTTTCCTAGACAATGATGTGATTAGCTTCCCAATCACATCCTTGTCTTTCCTAGACAATGATGTGATTAGCTTCCCAATCACATCCTTGTCTTTCCTAGACAATGATGTGATTAGCTTCCCAATCACATCCTTGTCTTTCCTAGACATTGATGTGATTAGCTTCCCAATCACATCCTTGTCTTTCCTAGACAATAATGTGATTAGCTTCCAAATCACATCCTTGTTTTTCCTAGACAATAATGTGATTAGCTTCCAAATCACATCCTTGTTTTTCCTAGACAATAATGTGATTATCTTCCCAATCACATCATTGTCTTTCCTAGACAATGATGTGATTAGCTTCCAAATCACATACTTGTTTTTCTTAGACAATGATGTGATTAGCTTCCCAAATCACATCCTTGTTTTTCTAGACAATAATGTGATTAGCTTCCAACACATCTTGTCTTTCCTAGACATTGATGTGATTAGTTTCCCAATCACATCCTTGTCTTTCCTCGACAATAATGTGATTAGCTTCCGAATCACATCCTTGTCTTTCCCAGACATTGATGTGATTAGCTTCCCAATCACATTCTTGTCTTTCCTAGACAATGATGTAATTAGCTTCCCAATCACATCCTTGTATTTCCTAGACAATGATGTGATTGGCTTCCCAATCACATCCTTGTATTTCCTAGACATTGATGTGATTAGCTTACCAATCACATCCTTTTCTTTCCTAGACAAGGTTGTGATTAGCTTTCCAATCACATCCTTGTCTTTCCTAGACAATGATGTAATTAGCTTCCCAATCACATCCTTGTCTTTCCTAGACAATAATGTGATTAGTTTCCCAATCACATTCTTGTCTTTCCTAGACAATATGTGATTAGCTTCCAATCACATCCTTGTTTTTCCTAGACAATAATGTGATTAGCTTCCCAACCACATCATTGTCTTTCCTAGACATTGATGTGATTAGTTTCCCAATCACATCCTTGTCTTTCCTAGATATTTATGTGATTAGCTTCCCAATCACATCCTTGTCTTTCCTAGACAATGATGTGATTAGCTTCCCAATCACATCCTTGTCTTTCCTAGATATTGATGTGATTAGCTTCCCAATCACATTTCTGTCCTTCCTTGATAAGGATGTAATTAGCTTCCCAATCACATCCTTGTCTTTCCTAGACATTGATGTGATTAGCTTCCAAATCACATCCTTGTCTTTCCTAGACATTGATGTGATTAGCTTCCCAATCACATCCTTGTCATTCCTAGATATTGATGTGATTAGCTTCCCAATCACATCATTGTCTTTCTTAGACAATGATGTGATTAGCTTCCCAAACACATCATTGTCTTTCCTAGACATTGATGTGATTAGCTTCCCAATCACATCATTGTCTTTCCTAGACATTGATGTGATTAGCTTCCCAATCACATTTCTATCCTTCCTTGATAAGGATGTAATTAGCTTCCCAATCACATCCTTGTCTTTCCTAGACAATAATGTGATTAGCTTCCAAATCACATCCTTGTTTTTCCTAGACAATGATGTGATTAGCTTCCCAATCACATCCTTGTCTTTCCTAGACAATGATGTGATTAGCTTCCCAATCACATCCTTGTCTTTCCTAGACATTGATGTGATTAGCTTCCCAATCACATCCTTGTCTTTCCTAAACAAAGACGGTTCATTGTTCAACTGTTCAAATCTTCATTAAGACATTGAACAGTTACACCAAAATTCACAGAGAGTGGTGTATCTCCTTCTTGTCCATCTGGAAGAGGTGCTCTAGAGGAAGGACGCTTACTTGGCATGCTACCGTGGTTTGCCAAACAGGAAGATTCTTTCCAAGTAAATTCGAATTAAAGGCTTAGAGCTACCTGGAATGGATTCTTCCTAGTCTGGGAAATTTTGGTGTTGTTGAATGGAAGTATGAATTCTCTTTGAGTGTTGCGTGTTCTGAACCAGAATCTGCATTGCTTTTGAAAATCGTTTTACTTCTCTGAGAATAGAGTAAACTGGTCATGTACTACCTTTGCTATCCTTATGGATCCCTTATTTCTGGTGGCTGTACAGTATTCCACTGGAAGACAACCCTAGCCGGCTTTGCTCGGGCCTCTTAATCCTAGCTATACAAAATAGCGAGCTTGCCTAACAACTTGGACACACCAAGCTTCTTGTCTTGGCTTTCCTGCGTTTTGTATTCCCTGGGAGCTTTACCCCTGGCTGAGTACACAAAGAGGGCTGCACTTAAGGAAGGGTGCTCACTTGACGTACCCTCTGGGTTTGCTGGGTGGGGATGTCGATCCATGTACATGGAGCCCTTATCCTTTCCTCATCCAGTTTACTGGAGGGGTTTTCAAGTTGAAACATTAATCTTTTTATGACCCGAGCCTAGATCAGATGTTGAAATTCTTTCAACTTCTCTGACTTTAGACTGTCTTTATCCTGACTTTCCTCTGCTCATCAATCCCCTCTTTTCAGTGGCTGTGCACTATGCCAGAGTAATACATGCCTAGCCAGCTTTGCTTGGGCATCTTAATCCTACAGAATCTAACATCTACTTTCCAGTTTATTCCCACAGAAAACCGGTCAAGTACTGTTGTTAACTACTGGATTTTCAAGGGTGGCGGATCGTACAGTGTGAAGACGTGTTTGCTGAAGACTGGTATGTGATTTTTATACCTTTTTATAAAATTGACGGTCTGGCCTATGTAGAAAAGTGGATGCAGAGACTGCGATAACATCTACCATGCGATAACATCTACTGATGAATATTTAATATTCCTCAGTAAATGGACAATAAAGTCATTGAATTCGATTACTGGAGAGGGTTTGTATTTTCTCGTTTGTTACGAAGTAACTGTACAGTAAAGCGTTACAGGCCGTATAAAGAGACTATCAAGAGTCATTTCGAAGGCTTGTTGTTACTCATAACCTAAACGTTAAGTGAAAAGAGATTTTCATGATGTCTTTCCTTTCTTTTGATAAGATGCAGCAAAGGATTGTCTCCTTATGTTAACAAAAAACTGTACAAATTGAATTATGTAGTTTTAAACAGGTACTAGGAAGTTTAGAGTCAACTATACATTTTAAGACAGCTTAAAGCATTAATCTAATCAAAACTTTTAAGAAAGCTGCAAGCCTATATCCATCGATACTTTCAGACCTTTACACATTGATATTTTCATACAACTTCAGGCTTACCAGTCGATTTTTTTAATAAAATTCCAAATTTTTTTGATACAGGACCAGAATATAATTACGAGTATTAGTATGGAAAATAATCTCGACCGGTTATCTGAGTACTAAGAATAACTTTGAAAATTTTATGGTAATTTCCATAATTCATTACCGTAATTGTCATGATAATACCTAGGCCTGGGACTATTCTTTTCATTTTAGGGTCCCATATGCAAAATCACCATTCGTAAAAATACAAGGAATAAAATAATGGCACTCACAAAAAGGTCCATTTTTTGCATAAAGGAATTACACAATTTGTGTTACTGGAAAGAAAAACAAACATAAAATTAAATTACTAAACAATTGCCTGTTTACATTATGTGATTATATACAATTTTCTTTATTGTATTATATTTTTCTAATAATACAAATGTGCAAACTCATTTTGAATTCGCTGAGTACACAGGTCATTTGCGACGGGGTATTTTCTCAGGGAATTTTGACATATTAACAAAATTTACTTGAATATAATTTATGTGGTAGGCATAAAGTGTATCGGTTTTATTCCAATATCCTTTGTCTGTTAGAGAAATATGGACCAAAAATGATACAAAGCTTTGTAGTAATGAAATGGGTGAAATGTGGTTGGTGCTAGTTCTGTGAGCTAGACAAGGACACAGTTGCATCAAGGTGAAGGTCGACGCAGTTCCCATGGCAACACTTCACCCTTGTGATTAGGGGAGGGGGTTCAACCACTGACAATATTCCAGGCACATTTTCAATTTCCGCAGATTCCAACTTGTGTCTTAGTAGCATTCAGTATCAGCGTTTCATCTCATGAGTGTGCAGTACAAAATAACTGTTGAGGTACTCACACGGTCTATCTAGTACCTAAAATGATGCGGTACTAAATAACTGTCAAAGAACTCACATGGTTTATCGAGTACTAAACTGTTTTAGTTCAAGTGTAGCGGTACTAAATATCTATGTTACATACCATCTTTCCGTTAACAGTTCTGTTCATTTGTATACGACTATACGTATTTTAATGCGTTTTGAAAATACGTTAGGTCATATAAAAAAGAATAGAACTGTTGACGGAAACAAGGTATCTATTCTAGATTATTTAGAAAATTCAGGAAGCAATATTGAAATAAATAAACTAAATGACTGACGAAGTACTAACATAGTCTATCGAGTACCTAAACTGTATTATTTCAACTGATGTGCTACTAAATAACTGTCCAAGTACTTACATAGTCTATCAAGTACCTAAACTGAATTATTTCAACTGATGTGCTACTAAATAACTGTCCAAGTACTTACATAGTCTATCAAGTACCTAAACTGAATTATTTCAACTGATGTTCTACTTAACTGCCTAAGTACTTACATAGTCTATCAAGTACTTAAGCTGTATTATTTCAACTGATGTGCTACTATATAACTGTCCAAGTACTTACATAGTCTACAAAGCACCTAAACTGTATTATTTCAACTGACACAAACGTAGGTTGTATTTAATAATTTGTCGACAAACCCACAAGCCCCAATATGTCTACTTTCAAAAACTGTACTGACAACACAATGACAATATAGTATTTTTATGGTAAAATGTCATTACGGTATAAAATTCATCGAGGATAAATTTTAAAATACATTTTTTGTTTATTAATAAATCATCCGAACATATTACATACAGAAATAAAAAATGTCTAACAGTTCTGAATAAATTCTTGATTGGCATTATATGTGTTGGTTTTACTATACTGTAGCTTGGCCCAAACGGAGACTTAGTCTCCGTTGGGGCCTGATGATGTTCTGTGTAACTGGACGAAATCGATCGCCAATTTAACAACTTTTTTATATAATTACAATATAAGTGTAAATATATTAAGTAGTTTTGGAAGACGTGAGTTTTTAATTCATCCAACAGTTCTGTAAAATTACTAAAATTATTTTACCATAATTATGGTAATACTCTGACGTAAACCTTTTCACTCAGTTAAAATCATTGAGTCTTATTTCAATAAAAACAAAAACACAAACCCTTAAGATTTAGGCCAGAAATACAAAAAAATACGTAAGCACAACAATAGTTTTACAGACTTCTTGTTCGTTAACAATTTTCTTGTAATTATATTTTGAAGGAATAAAATTTTATGGAATGTTGTATTCACATTAACTGACAGACGCAAACGTACAACAAATACATACGACAAGCACATTAGACAAAAAACTATTCAAGGTAGATCAATCAATATCTGTAATTTTTAATATCATTATAAATATTGATATTTCTCATTATCAGAGTCAATTGAAGAGACTAAGGAAATCTATCATACGGTCCTTACCCAATAGAGTGTAAATATATTATTATGTAGTTGAATGACTACATTTACAGAGAAAATGCAAAATTCCTGACTGTTTAATAAGAGTACAGAAAAAATCAAAGGTGATATAGTTTCTTTTCACTCATTCATAACCCCTTCAGTGCAAAACGTGCAAGAAGAGCCAGTGTCCGACTATACGGACGTCCTAAAAAAAGATTTTTTATATTTATGTTTAGGATATAAAGAACGCACATTAAATATAATTATTTAAGTCAAAATGTTATTTTGAGTATTTTTGGTTGCAGCCTGCATCAACGTCTGTTGTGTTTACTTGTTTAGTTAGCCGATAGACTTAAGAAATTTGAGGTTATTATTATTGTTTGTTTGGTTTCTTTTGTAATAATGAAATATTTTGATTCACTTATCAATGATAAAACAATTCTTAGGTTGTTAAAAAGGTGACGGTAATTTTTCCATGAGTGATTTGGTAATAATCAGAATAGTTTGAATCATTTTATTCCTTTACTCAGTTATAGACACAATTCAAATTCCATGTCTAATGTATACATATTTTGGAGAGTGATTAATCTTTTCAGTAACTTATGCGAAAACCAAAACTCACAATATTTTCTAAATTAATCACAAAATCTTTACTTTTGAAGAAAAATGTTTAAACTTTTTGCATAAATGTACAAAACTGAGTATAGTTCAACAAAAATACTCAATTTCAATTGTGAGGAAATTTCTGCTGGCAATTTTTCTACTTCAAAATGAAAAATTCACTATAAAATATTATTTAAGTAATATTTTTTCATAATTTATTTTATGAATAAGAATATTAAGTAAATTTATTTTATCTGTTACATTTACCTAACTTATTTATGAACAAAACAAAACTAAAAGTATCCATTTCCATCAGTAAATAATAAAACAATGAAAGTTTTTCTCAAACAACTAAAAACTGCTTATTTTAACCTGGCATTTCTTGTACACGCTAGCGGCGAAAATGAACATCTTTTTTTAAGAGGACAAAAAAGAGTAAAAAGGTTTCCAAAAATTATTTAAAAATTATGGAGTTAAATTTTAATTCAACCATATACAGTACCAATTTGTGTCAGTATCTGGACATAAATAAAGGAGTTTGCCTATTCTCCATAAGATTAACATGGGAAAGAGTATGCAGGTTTGCTGCTGTGAGGAACACATAAACTATGATGTTTTAGCATAAACATATGGATCCCAACCACATGAAGCTAAATACAAAGTTTCATAAAAAAATATTGGTTAATAAGGGAAATATTAACTTTTCCTTATCCTCCATAAGATTAGCATTGGAGCCCCTTAAAACAATGTACTGTGTTTAGATTTTTTAATATCTCGGTAACCGTTGGAGATAGAGCAAAAATTTAGGGAAATTGTGCAATTTTTTCAGTTGATTCTAATGGTGAAAGATAAAATTTGAATTTTTTTAAAATTACATAGGAAAACGCAAAACCCCCATTTTTGGGGTACAAAACCCCATACGGTAATAGTTTCTTCCCTATGGAAAATTCGCTAAAACAATATTTCAAAATGTCGACCTTAGACAACGAACTGTTTTTTTTAGAAATAGAAATATTTCATAACCCCAAGAACCGGACCAGCCAAATCACTCTAAGCCTCCCTGGGACTTCTGCTCTTACGCAGAGCCGACCGACCCCGGATATAACCTTCCCTACCCATTTTAACTCGAGCTGCTCTTGAAGAGCACGAAGCCAAGCAAGGCTGCCCCAGGCAGATGGTATATCGCTTGTGGTAGCCGTTAACAAAAAATGTGCCCCTAATATGAACGTTTAACTTATAAAACTAAAATTGTAAATATTACAAAAATATATTTTACAGAATACTTACATTATTTACATATTACACAAAACTTGACTCCGTCACAGTAGTATGAAGTGTGAAGTCACACCACACAAAAAACCTACTCAAAAAATTGGTATTACCTGATGTGGAGGGTTATGTCCCCAAAAAATTAAAACAATATTTTTAACTTGTTTCCTGTTGTTGGTAGTAAGGATATTGGATGAGTATTTTAAAACAATAAATGTTTAAATCAAAATTCAAAAATATTATAGTTTTATTAAAGATTGAAGTTTTTAAATTTATTTAAGGAAAAAAGTATGTGTGAGTCCACTGCGATGCCATTAATTTTTAATATAAATTTATATTACCTCGCCAAGCGCCGGTCCCCAGGTATTTTTATTTAATTCTCGTCTCTTCTCAGTTTGGATAAGATCCCAATCTCAATTTTCCCCCTAAACGTATTCCTAATTCACTCTTTATTTTTAGAGTCGAGAGACTTTTTCCCAGAGTTTGGCACTTCACTTATGGGACACTCTGTATGAATAAAATTTAGAGTTTAGTCTGTATCTTGGAATTATGAAATTTTTTGGTTATTTTAAAATTATACATATACCCCAGAAACCCCGAAATGGATCTTATCTTTTTCTGTCCGTCTGACTTGCTGTCTTTTTCTAACACTTTTTTATAAAACTGATAACACTCATAATGTTGAAGGTATGTTCATTACGCTTTACCTTTTAGCGAATTTCCCATAGGGAAGAAGCTATTACCGTAGGTCTCATGGTAAGACTTAAGCCCGGGACCATGTTATTTTTTCGTTTTTAGGTGCCCAGAGTCCAAAAGCAATAGTCGTTAAAATTTTTAAAAATATATATATGTGTGTCTGTGAACACGATAACTCTCGTAAAAATGGTCCGATCGAGACCAAATTTGGTAGAGACGTGTATTCCTACAAATGCTGGGACGAGTTCGTAAACCAGACATATCGGTCAATGGGAACGGGTAGTTTGGGGGGGTTTTATACCCCAAAATGGGGTTTTTGCGTTTTTCACATGTAATTTAAAATTTGTTTAGATTTAACTTTCACCATTAGAACCAGCTTAATTTTGTTCCTTAAAGTTTTTCTCTATCTCCAATGGTTACTGAGATATTAAAAAAACTAAACACAGTACGTTGTATTTTGAGGCTCCAATATTAATCTTATGGAGGATAAGGAAAAATTAATATTTCACTTATTAACCAATATTTTAGGATAAAACTTTATATTTAGCTTCATGTGGTTGAGTTTCATCAATTTATGCTTAAAAATCATAGTTTATGTGTTTATCATGGCAGCAAACCTGCATACTCTTTTCCCATGTTAATCATATAGGGAATAGACAAACTCCTTTATTTATGGACAGATGTTGATGAAAGTTGGTATAAATGTTAAAAATACAAATTTTTGATGGTATAAATTCCTAATTTCAGTGTTCCTCACAGCAGCTAACCTGTACACTCTTTCCCATGTTAATCTTATGGAGAATAGGCAAATAATTCTCATGTTTATGGACAGACTTTTATAAAACTTGTCATATATTATTATTATTATGTTATTGATTTGGAAATTCGCTGAGTACGCAGATCTGCTGCGACGGGGGTATTTATGCTTATACACTAGTACGGCCAATTAAGGGTACCATTTAAATTAGGTGTGTTTAATTTGGAGTAAATTTAGGTTATTATAAATCTTCCAGAACCATTTACATGTAAATAAAATTGAATAGTTGATTCCTGTATGTATAACATTGTGTCTCCTATTTTTGGAGTTAAATACAATATAAAATTATAAACTGGCCTTTTTATAAAATAAAAAACGAAACTAGTCTTACTAGAAATGATTTTGGTGGGACTCTCTACAACACTGGAAAAAAGTAGTTATGTCAACGAGCAGGTAGGTGCTTCTAGAGTTGCCACCGTGAATGAAAATTATAATTATGAGCTTTACAGCTTTGATTTGAGATCACAGGTCGACATCCTGACAAAACTAATTATCTGTACAAACAGAACTTGTCTTTTAACTAGATAAATATACAATAATAATAAATAACATATTCCTTGGGGGTGTTGTTTACTAATTAGCCGCAAAATAAATTAAATACTAACCATATCAGTATATGCTAAAGGCAAATAGTTTCGATCCTCTAGTTATGGGATAATCTTCAGTCAAGGATATATTGGGAGGATATACATATCCTGTATATACAGGGTGTCCATGAAAAACGTTTCAGGACTTCGGTAAGTGATTGGGTACATTAAAAGGAAGAAAAAAGTTCCAATGAAGGTATGGCCTGAAATGCTTATTTTCTCAGATATCCGCCATTTTGTATTTTCACAAAATATTTTTTATTTCAAAAATTTTCTAACGCATTATTTTCAAATTTTGTATGTGTTTTACATAAGTAAACTGCTATTATTAAAAAATAACTAGCATGATCCAAGCTCAAAATCCAAAACTAAGGCCATTGTATTTTTTACTGTTTTCAAAGTATTTTAGTTTTAAAATTTTAAATGGCCGCCATTTTGTTCAAATAATAAATAATTTACTATATAAACCATTTTTTAATGTATTCTCTATTTTCTATTCAACCATATAACCTTTTCCCAGACGTTGGATTTTCACTTATGGCGTTTTATGAAAAAATTATATTTATAATTTTCTCTTTATTTCGACCCAAATAACCTTTATCCGAAGTTTGGAACCTCACTTATGGAGCATCTGTATAAATAAAATTACAGTTTTGTCTGTATCTTGGAATTAAAATATGTCTAGGGTTTTTAACGTGTTTACCCCCAAAAAACTGAAATTAGTCTTATCTCATGTTCCGTCAATTTCTGTAATTTTCCCAAATTTGGTAACGCTAGCACTCATAATTTTGAAAGTATTTCCATTATTCTACACCTTTTCGGGAAGGTTTTTTGTTTACTTTAAACTGATTCAGGTCCAAATAATATATTTTTAAAATGGAAAAAATATTTTGAAAAAAAATATTTTCTTTTTACTCATGTAGCCTTTTCCCCAGAGTTTTCCCCTTTGCTTAAGGGACACCCTGTATAGATTACTTCACTTTATCGATCAAGCTGTGCCACAATTAACACCGTGTTAAAGTTGCATGAGGTACGCAACGGTACCGCATCTATCTGAATTTCTCGGAAGATGACATAGAAAGTCGTAGTGGTCCCTCGAGGCGTCACCGCGCAGATGGGGATGTTCGGATGCTGTTATATTTATGCCCCACCGTCCACACCCTCCAGTATTCATGACAGTATTATTCGTGAACATGTCATTTTATATACTTCCCCACAGAGGAGAATCACAATCCTTTCTCACAAACTTGAGCCAAGATTTACAAGTGGGATCTTTTGGCATTTGACCGTACATTAACACACACATTAATCGTACACTCTAAAGCAGTGGTCACGGAAGGATGTCAGGTGGGTCGCGACATAAGCCCAAAGGTAAATTTTAATTTTAAAAACAAATTAAAATTTACTAAACAAACATTAGAACACAATTAACAATTTATAATCAGTAATCCGATTTATTGTTCTAAAATTTCATTGTAAAACCTGAATATTTTTTCATTTCTTAGAAAGACAAACTTATAGAACTATCATCTGACTCTGGGATAAAAATCATTAAATGATTTTTATTCCATAAAATAAATGGAATAAATTTTATTCCAAGAAAAATTTTGTATCATTCTGGATTGAAGCAAGACAGTACTATTCTAATAATGCTAACGTTGCAATGAAGTTTTTGATGGCGTTAGTATCACATACTTATGTACGCATCATTTTTAACAATGGCGGTTTTTTAAACAAATACTGTACAGAAATCAACTGTCAGTGGAAAATGACTTGAGGCTGAAAATATCCTCATTAAATCCTGACATTGAATCTCTCATTGAGTAAAAACAATATACAGTATCTTGTAAATGATTGCGTTAGTGGGTCGCAAAATACTGTTTAGGTTGGTAGTGGGTTGTGGGTCAAAAAAATTTGAAATGGAAGTTTGGAGCGATGAGAAAACTACTCAATGCTGTATCAGTATCCAAAAATAAGTCGTCATTGTTGAATTGCGCTTCGATTTTAAGGAAAAATTAAACCTTGAGAAAGGTAAATACCAGTTTAAAGAAACATAATGAAACAAATAAAAACCATTATTTATATTATATTATTATTATATTCAAACATTAATGACAACATTTAAGATGTTTACAAAAATTTGTGTTTGTGAAGACGACTTTTGCAGTAGTTTAAAAATTAAAATCAAGAAAAAATGTAAAAAATGATTTTTTCAATCCCGGGATTCATAGGTACCCAAAAGCGACCGGGATCCCGGGATTGAGAACCCTATGCGCGACTCATAGAGCAGGTCCAACCATGAGTGGAACAGCGGCATGGCGAGATGGATTACTACCTCACTCAGTTTCTGACAAGCCATGGCTATTTCAAGTCGTACCCGTATCAGATGGGCAAAACCGGTTCACCGGATTGCATTTACTGAACATACAGAACGTAAATTGGTTTTTGGCGTCGTATTACTGCAACTTTATTTATTTATTAATATATTTTCATCTTTATCTTATTCTACATAAATTTCATTGAGAAAGGATAGTTTTGTTCGTTTTATTCTCTAATGAATACATTTTTTCTTAACTTTTACAAAATTTAAATTACATTTTTACATAAATTTTATTTTTATAAAAAACAACTCGGGCCCACACAAAGACCATTCTACGTCCATGTAGGCCATTCCCTAATTTTCACGTATTTTTTAATTACTTATAGATTTTTTCTGTTTTTTATTTATTTCTCTTATCAACCTTCTGAAAATGTGTAAAATTTATTTTGTAACATAACAAGATTTTCTGGAATTTGATTTTATTTGGAATCTGGATATGATTTTGACTAGACTTGGAAGATTTTGTAATTGCATATCATAGAAAAAATATTCTTACCAATATAAGGTACTCTGAATCTTCGTACCTGTAGACGAAGGAAAAGGAGCCAATAAAACTAATGCTTAAGTTCAATGTGTATATATTTCAACTAAATAATACTGATTAATAATAATAATGACTGTGATTAACATAAAACAACGATATTATTGAATATCTTGAGCCAACAGTAAGCACAAAAATATATCTATATATAAAAATAAAACGATTCTTACATAATTTGTACTAACATTATATGTTTCCAAAGGCCTCTTGAGTCTACTATCGTACTCTTTGCCTTTAATCGTATCACATTTTGTAAGTTTTTTTATTCCACAGTGGATTTGACTAACTAATAAAAAATCTGTTGCTAAATATCTTGGAAATGTTAATATTGTGTTGGTTTGAATTTATTTTGGATATTATAGGGATCACAATAATTACCAACTCCGAAAAATGTGTTAATAAAGTCTCCTTTTTTTGTGGGTCTTTACAACCCACGGCTACATGTAACAAGCATAGTGGTTAGGACATCTAAAATCGTCAGTCCAATCCACCTACTTTACAATTGGTGCGGTTGCACCAATGCACCAACCAAGTTTGGTTTAGAATCTTTGGGAGACAAGAGGGCACTAGAGGGATTTTGTACCCCCTTATTTTAGCTTGTCACAATTGATAAGTTATAATTCAATATTATTAAATTTTCAATTTCTTATTTTAAGACTCGAGAGACAAGGAGATGTGTTAACCCTTCCCGAGCGTTTGACGTATACACGCCAACGAAGCTAATCACTTGTGAGCGTTTGCCGTGTACAAACGGAACTCAATCTGGAGTTCAAAATCGTTTGACGTACATATATGTCAAAAAATTAAAACGTTCGGTATTTTAAAATCGTTTCTTGGCTATCTATAGTTTTCCTTAGGCCATAAATAAATATTATTACTGTAATGTAACGTTTAGTGAAAATGATCTTAAGGTTGAATGATCCATAGTTTGAAGAAGACATAATTGAGCTACTATATAGACACCAAAACAGATATAATCATGAAACATGTAAAAAAAGTTATTAGTATGAAAAAAAATTGAACAATCAACTTCAACCATTAGTCCATCTAATGGTTGAAGTGGAAAAACATCAAAATTTCAAAATCTATTTTTTTAACCCAAACAAAATATTTTTCGCGAAGTGGGCACCGGTCGGTAAGGGTTGAGAGAAAAAATATAGAATCAAACATAAAAAAACAAAAATTTCAACATCCATCGTAAAATACCAGACACTGAACAAATTACAACACCATAGTTGTAAAGAAGTTACATAAAAATAGAACATATTTTCTCCAAACACAAGCTAGAAAAGTTTATTAACATTATAGACTCAACACGTACTTCATTATTGCAAACACGTATACAAAGCACTTAGGTTAGTGAAATAGGAGATTTAGCTCCCTGAGTAACTGACACAGGAAAAGTTGTTGATGTCAGAGCAACAGAGAGTTTGTTGTAGTAGCATCTGACATAGAACAGGTTGAGGAGGTGCGAGCGAAAAATTTGATCTAAAAAACATAATTTTAACATTTATTTAATGGTTGTATCATAAATATGATTTTGCATAATTTTTTAGTGAAAACCTTTCGAGTTTGAGGGGTGATTAATTTGCAAATTTTTTTGGTTTTCATATAAACTATGCTAAATATTGAAATAAGAAAAAAAATTCGTACACTACAGAAAATTATATTTTAGAGCCACATTTTTAATTCGATAATCTTATAAAAATGTCTTTTTGAAGGTCTAAAAATCTTTTAAAATCTACAAAAACAGAATTGTTAACTTAAACAACTCAGGAAGCTTGCTTGAAACAGTCACATACGCGTGACCACTCGCACCGCCTTAATGAAACTTGAGGTATGGGTTCACATGAAACTTACACAATGTATGGCACAAATTTCAAAGCTGACAATGTACTACTACCTTAAAGTACAATAATACATCAATACACCCATAGATAGATAACATTGACACGGTTTAATTGAATGCTCATACAGTATTTAAATATCTCTAATTAAAATTAAAATAATATTTCAATTTTTTTTATTTCATACAGTAAAATTATTTTATTAGTAACTTTTATTATTATTTATATTTTATATTTATTCTATTTTTGTTATTAATAAATATAAAAATAAAATATTATTTACTCATATTGCTCATATAGCTAAGGGAAAAAACAAATCGGACCATACATAACAAAGTACAGTAGAACTTGGATAATTCGAACCTCAAGGGACCAGAAAAAAAATTCGAATTATCCAAAAATTCGAATTAGAAAAGTTTATGCAAGTGGTTGAAATAAACAATCAAACATCATGTTTTAACATTGTATATTAAAAAAGTTAGGTTAATGAAGATATCATTGATTAAAAATCCTATTTTTTATTAAATGTCAATAATGTGTTTGGAGGGATCCCGAAACTAGCTATTACAAACTTTTTCAAATCCCTTCTCTACCTCCTTGATCGCCGCTATTTATTCTTGCAACGTCAGAGATTTGTAGGTTCGCTTTGACGAAGCCATCGTACACACGACGTGTTAACATGAAAGCAGACGACGAATATCGGAACAAACCACCACCGATGATACACACAGATGTCAATGTTGTGATTTATGAGCAGTAGTGGACTAGTGAGTGGGGTGGGCGCCTTGATCTAGCTAAAAATAGTCTGAGGACAGGAAGCCCGAACGTCGTTTCCTGGAAAATCGCACACAATGACTTGTTCACTTATACACACACTATAGATTTCCGCTGTAAAAACTTCGAATTATCCAAAATATTGTTCGAATTAACCAAGATGTTTTAACATTGTTTTTATATAAAATTCTAGGGACCAAGACAAAATTTCGAAATAAAGAAGTTTTCGAATTACAGAAGTTCGAATTATCCAAGTTCCACTGTATTATAATTAAATCTATGTTTGTTTTTTTCTGTATCTTTCCCTGGCAACTGGGTCCCAGTTCGACCCTTTCAGGAGTTGATCCAGCGACCTTCAGTTTTGAAGGCAGGTACTGTGACCACTCAACTAGTATGTTGTATTAGAAGATAGAAACAGAAACTCAGCAAAATTAAAATCAAGAGTGAATAGCAAGAAAACTATCCTCTTATAAATTGAATACGGGAAAATATGATTAATAATTTAATATGCAGTCTATACCGGATAACCTGAAGATAGAATATGCATCCACATTGTGTAAAAAACCATCATGAATGGCACCTTAGATATTACTTTGGCACAGTAATAACATATAATGTATTTGATTAAATTTCATAACTATAAAAATTATAAGAAAGAAACGGTACTGTTATAAGATTTTTGTAGTAAAATACATACATCAAATATCCCCCTCGCAGCATACCTACATTACTCAGCCAAATGCCATATCAATAATATATGACAAGTTTTATTAATATCTGTTGATATATATGAGAGTTTGCCTATTCTCCATAAGATTGACATGGGCAAGAGTATGCAGCTTTGCTGCTGGGAGAAACACTGAATGTAGGCATTACTGCCACAACAATTTTTATTTTGACCACTTATTTAATTAATTATTCATTTATTTATTTCATTCATTTATTTATTTATGCTCAGCAGACCGGAGCATCACAACCTAGCGCCCTGGAAAAGGGAGCACCTGAAAGGGGTCTATAAAATAAAAAGCTGAGACTCGAAAGTAAGTAAAAACTAAGTAGTAATACCGGAGGGTTACAATCTAGCAACCAGGAAAAGGGAGCACCATTAAATGAATAAATAAATTACATGAGCACTATAATGACGTGAAATAAATAAATTAATGAACACCTGCGATGTTATGCAGTTATTCACTGTACAATAGTTATATGGAATTTTCATCACTAATATTACTGGCACCAATCATGATTGTTGTCAATGCAATGTAGACACATTTATCCTGTTATCTGGATTTTCAACTATCTGGATTTGGACTCTGTCACATTAATCCGAAAAAACGGACTTTATTGTATCTCCATAGTTAATAGCGTCAAAAGAACAAAATGTGAGAGTAAGAAATAACCATGACATTTTGATTTTAGATATTTAAATAGACAAGAAAAATTGTTAAAACTTTACCTAGCATGGATCAGCATTTATTGCCTATAAAAATTTTAAAATTATCGGTGTAGCGACCGAAAAAATTATTTTACAATAAATATTTGGGAAGGAAAATTTTTTAAGATTAAATGCCAAAGAAATTAAAGAGCTTCTTCAATATTAATAAGTCTAAAGTTTAAATGCTTATCTGATAAAACGTACTATAATATTTATTCACTTTAAATAATGTTATGTATGGTGTAAATATTACCACTTCACTATGTGTTGAAAATTAACCTAAAGGTTTAACAGTATTAAAATTCAACTTAACATTTTCAAAGTACAGTAGAACCTCTTTAATCCAAACCCCCATAATCCGGACGTCCACTAATCCGAACGCTGCCGCGGGAGCCGTTTAAGGCCGCCAACGGTGACAAAAATGACCCAGGTTACCAAATTTATAGTGTAGATGAGATTCTCTCCGTCGTCACCGAGAAAAATGAATCTGATGACAGCAGTGATGATGAAGAAACATTTACTTCTGGACCGTCCCATGCCGATGCGTTTACTGCATTAGAGACGGCAATGAGCTGGTACGAAAATAAGCCCGAATGCTGTTTACCGCAACTAATAGTCTTAAAGAAAATTCGCGACTTGGTAGCCAAAATAACGAATTCGACATTAGTTCAAAGGAAAATTATTGACTATTTTAACAATTAGTTTAACGACTTTGTCTGATTAGCTCATTGCTGTACTCTATACACAGTACAGTAGTTCTTTATTGTATACTGTATTTATTGATATATGCACTGTAAATGTTTCTACTGCAATGTACAGTACTGTTTATTCACTATGTTTACTACTGTAGTAAATAAACGCTGTACTTTACTTTATAAAGCATTGTTCACTTTTCCTGTAACAATTATGATCCATTTTAGCCACGTTTTAGCTATTGTTATGTAAAAAAACAATATGTTCTGTAATTCGAACTATTCCATGGTCCGAACTACCCCCGGTCCCAATTAGTTTGGATTAAAGAGGTTCTAACTTAGGAAAGACATTGACAAATAAAAAGAGATCTTGATGGTAACAAAAGAAACATATGTAGGCCTATATAATATACAGAGAGCAAGCCATTTATGTTTGATCTAGGCTGAAACAAAACATCACACAGGTCTTAAATGGCTTCATTTAAAAAAATTTGTCAAATAAAGCATGTTATAGATTTTTTAAATTTTTGTTTTAACCCTTAAACCGCTACGCACAAGTTAGCTCGGATTTGACGTTCACAGCTAATTCTCTCAAGAATAAAAATTGTCTTCTAGTTTTTATTTCAAGCTATGACTGTTACATTGACCGTGAGATATTTCAGACCATTTGGTGCTGTATTCTAGTGAATTTTTATGAAACTACGTCCACGCCACTTGCTTTGCAGTATCAAATGTCCCTCTCAGTTAGTTTATTTCGTTGCTTAGTGATAATGGTTTGTGTTCGTTTTGAGAAGATAAGAGTTGATTACAAAAGCAGTTTTATCGGTTTTAGTTTTATACACATTATTGATTGTTTTTGTTGGTCGTGGTAAGTGATTGAAATGGCAGATGATAAACTACTACAGATCCTGGAAATGCCCAGTTTGGAGTTAGAATTATTTATTTATAAAATGTAAGCATTAAAAAATAAATGTAAAATATAATCAAAATATTTAAAATATAAATGTTAAATTTTACATTACGGTTATTTTCTCTGAAAAGCATAAAAAACTAGATTTTCTCTGAATGTTAAAAACACCGTGGTGGGCTATCGGTAAGCGTAACTAAACCCTGCGCCACTGAACTGCAACGGGCCAACTTATGCCGCGGTTAAAGGGTTAACTATTTCATTTTTAATCGAGTTGAAAAGATAAATGAATGAGGAAATCTGAGTCAGGTTTTTAAATAAATAGGGTTTGGCCAGAAAAAGTAAGGGGATCGGCTTGGACGAGTGTCGTCAGAAGCGAGATGAGTGGATGATGTTCGGTTCCAGAGATACAGTGGATTACGACTACACCTTTTCGAAGCTTGTCGTAATGATGTGACATGTTGCGTCCAGACCTCTGCAGACTGTACACACTCATATTCTGCATTCCTTCCACACTGGCATTCCATATCACGTGGATTATCAGACCCTATAAACAAAACAAGTATCAGACTCACGGTCAGTCATTCATTATATTACTTACACTAGAATTATACATTATACTACATTACGCTAGAAGTGGTAAAGTCGTAATTTATGATGCATTTACAAATTCAATAAGAAGTGGCAGGTGAAGGCATCTGTCATCAACTTAGTGAACTTATCACCTTAGTGACCGTGTTGCCCTTTGGGGGCAAGCAACAGAACCTGCTCACGAAGTGCACTAGACAGCCACCACGAATGTCTTAGCGCTCCACTGACGAGCGTAACGTTCTAGCCATTCGGAAGTGCTAGGGTTCGAATCCCGACCATGAGCAATCACAATTTGGCTTGCAAATGTGTGGTATAGCGGAGTAGGGGGCCCACCTTAAATAAACGGTGGCCGGCTTGGTTGGAAGTTGACGGCATTTGTTGGCTTAATTGGGATTGCAGTAGACACCTGCTTTGCTTTTGTGGTTAGTGGTTATAAGGCCCCACTTATAAAAAAGGATGTTTTATGCTTTTTTTGTTTATACTTAATATTTCAAGAAGATATTAGTAATTATTTTTATGTTACAATTAAAAGTAAAAAGCTTACCACTTCTAGGGTTAATTACAAACCCTAGAAGCGTCCACTATATTTTCTTCGGTGTCATTATGATTTTAGGGTTTTGGAAGCCTTTTGAATAAAATTGTTACTAATTTTAGAAATACTGAAACATAATTTATTATATACCATTTTGTTTAGTATGAAACGCAGAATCAAAAAATATGTTAAAAAGATTATAAATATAAGTATTCAGTTTTTTTATGAAGAAGTAAAGGAATACATACATCAATTTTTTTGTTTATGTTTAGGGTATATGTACATGAATAATTAGGACAAATAAAAATAGCCAATTTGTTCAAAATTTAATGCTAAAACCAAAATATTCTATATAATTTTGCATAATTGATTTGAAAAAAATTAACTGAAACAATATAAAGCATTGCTAGGCAACAAAAATTTGAAAATCACAAAAACTGATATATGAGTCCTTGAGCAATTCCATTATATCACTGGATCAAAATAATCTCCTTTTTTATGGCTAAACAATAAATAATGGCTAACAACTAATAGTAATCTTATGGTTGCCATTTCAATAATCTTTATGACGACACATTTAATTCGTCATAAAAAAAACTATGATCTAGTGAGTAGGAAACAAAAACCTGTAATGTTTTGGTAAGTACGCATTCAAATCATCTTAAAATGTGATTTATATAAATACTGTACGCTATTACATGTTGTAATTTATACATATATAACTGCAGGATGGTCTGGAATTTTTTTAATCCGGACAGTGGTCCGGTCCCGCGGTGTCCGGATTAGAGGGTTGACAATTCAGTTTCATCTTAACTTAGTATTAAGATTTACCTGATTTTCAGTATCCAACATTGAGGCAAAATCCACGAGATGGGTGTCCTGTTGTATTTCCTGATGATGGAAGCAGATGACTATGTTGAATGTGACCTGATCACCAGAGTCACCATGATCGGAGTCACTGTATCCAACAGCATCACTAGGAGTCACCACGTGGCGAACAGTCCTTGCAGAGGTGGCATTGAGACTGTCCATCAGGTCATCAATCACTGTGCTCTTCTCTGTACTGATAATGCACACATTGTTGCCCCTCTCTGGAACAACAGATTATCAATTGTCAGAATAGGAATAGGATGCCCAGCAAAGCCGGTCAGGCATTGCAACCATAGTTGATCTTCATACAGCCATGTCATGCTACGAATGTTAATAATAATAATAATAAACTATTGCTGTAGACAATACAAATATTGCATAGCATGCATCAGACAATTAAAAGAACTCTCAATTAAAAGTTTTATAAAACACAATTAACAATAGAAATACACAATAGATCAATTAAAGATAGGCACAACCAAGTAACAGTAAAATTTCAAGTGACGTTAAATTTTAGTGGCATTAAAAATGAAAACTCAAGCCCTTGATGTGTAATCTATGAACTCACCCACAGAGTAAAACACGTTCGACACTAAAAAGCGTCTTAATTTTTATTTGAATTTCGATTGGCAATTTTCGAATCGGATACCCTCCGGAATTCTGTTTAAAATGGAAACGCCCGCCTGAGAGGGTAGGCGTGCCGTAATAGCCAACCTGTGTTGTGCTGATCTGTACGGTGTACACGTTTCTAGATCTTGTTTCATAACTATGTACCTCTACGCCCTGGGTCGGGTTTCTTTTAAATTTGCAGTAGAGGGCTATTTCTAGAATGTACAGCTCAGCCAGTGTTAGCAACCCAAGACTCCGGAAGGCATCCCGGCACGACTCTCTAAATTTAAGTTTTGCAATAATTCGTATGGCTTTCTTCTGAAGAACAAAAACCCGGTTGAAGTTTTCAGGTTGGTTTTCGGTTGATGTTTGTTACGGGAACAGCCATGTAGATGTTAGCGAAATAAAACGTAAGCACATATCTGACAAAATTCTACAGGCTGAAGACAAAAATAAGGAACTGTGGAGGACAATCAACGAGGAAAGAGAGGGAGCCATTGGGAGGCAAGACAGAATTATTCTAGTGAAAGACAATAAATTCATCACCGATCCATACCATGTCACAAACATTTTTAATAAATTCTCTCACAGCCAATAACATTTCAGTAGCGGAATACGATGTATGGAGATGCTGAGGTGCCTAACAATATACCACAGCTAAAAAGTTTTAGCTTAATTACAGATAAGGAAATGGAAGGGCTTCTTGACAAACTCAGCTCCAAAATTTCTACTGGATTTGACGATATTACAGGAAATAAAAATAAATTAAATAAATATGATTCGTTTCTGAACCGTGAAAACCCTCTCACTTTTTCTTTTTCCCCACATTTTAATCCCATGGAGAATTGATTCTACAAATGCAAAGTAAAAAGATTTACACGTTTCTATAGTTGTGTATTTGAACAGAACTGATATTGTGAATGCAAATGATCTGAGTTTTTTTGTAGCAAAGTCTATGTGGTCACTCCAATTTAATTTACTGTCAATGAAAAGCCCAAGAAATTTATGACTCAGAATATCTACTGATAATTTGAAGGAAATAATTTTTGTTTTGATGCTGTTTAGAAGAAGGCCATTTAACAAAATTCCATGGATTTAATTGTGACAATGTCTCAATTGTGTCAGTAGCTCGGCATTTACTTGAGTAAATAATCAACCTAGACGTAGTGAACCACATCTTACTTCAGGCTCCAATTTCGTTTCCATTTCCCAGAATAAATGCTTAAAATCGTAAAAAAATTTTTGACACATCTGATGGCATTCTTCAGCTTTACACATAGTATTTGGCTTACGTCTGATAACAGCAGTAGCCAGATGAAGATCCTTTTTATGGGTGACCTTCCAAAGATCGTCAGGTCCAGGAACCAGCTTCGCTTTTGTTCCGCAGTACTTAAGCACTAATGCAAGACATTCTGTCCCATGGTTCAAGTCCTCTTCTGAACACTAGAGAAAAACATAAGAAATCAGAAATATTTATTGAACCTTGACAAGTCACAGACTTGTATTGCAAGGATAAAAATACTCATACATTTGCAATTTGGTGATTTACTCTAATCAGGCATAAGGTCACGTATGTTGGCCATCTCAATTATATATTTGTATATAATTATATCATAGCAAAATAAATACCACGGCAGCAACAGAATTAATACTGAGTTTGTTTGTCAAAGTCTTTAAGAATAAAAGTTTTTAATTTATCGTAAGAAACTCTTCAACAAAAAAACTTTGTTTATTCTGTTAATCACCTAACCATACTTCCTTTTCAAGCTTGTGTAGAAATTAACCTAGTTCAAGAAAAGGGGAATTATAAAAGAATTTTAAGAATTTATAATAAGAAATAAATACTTGTAAAAGTCTTGAGAACACAAATCTAAAATTAAAATCTATAAAAAAATAATAACTTTATAAAAATAAGCAAAATGCTAGGACAGTTCATTTAAAGACATGCTGAATTCAAGGACAAAAATTTTAATTTGAGGAATCAAGCTAAATTCAAGGGCTTTTCCAAGACACCCCTGAAATTCCAGGGTTTCCAGGATGTGTGGAGATCCTAGCCTTAATTTGTTAATGTTGTGTACTGCAGCTTATATAATCTGGCTACATCAATGGAGGAGAATGACATAAAAAAATAGTACAGGAAAAGAAAAAACAAAACACTTTTTTACTACTTTTTTACACTTTTTTAATGATATATATTTAAACCTTGTACAAGAAATTAATATGAAATAAATTGACTTTCCTTTTGGATTTGAGTGTTTTATTTCTGACCTAAAACTAATAAAAAGTACTACTTTGTTTTTTCCAGACTATATTTTATAACTCTTCAATAAAATTAAAAACAACTTTTAAAAGCGTAAACCGCTTGCAATATATTGCAGTTATTTTTGTACGGTAGTTAAATACAATTTGCAACGCTAAGATTGCAGCCACCATTCAAAATTATTGTTGTCAATACAACTTTTACGTCAATCCTGTAATGGATATGTAATGTTATATATTTATAACGTTAAATAACATATTGCGTTGATGTTATGGATTTTCAGCAATCCACATAAACCAAACTGTCTTACAATCTAGGCCTAACACAACCAAACAAAAACTTAATCTCAGATACTTTTTAATCATTGACATCTTTAACTATCGCTATCATTATAGCGTGTAGACCATATTAATAATGGTCTTGGCATCTTGATTTTTCAAACTTCCTGTGGTAGATAGTTTTATGTTTCCTTTTCAAAAACATTATATAGTAGAACCCTTCATAACTAGGCTTGGTTTGCCCGGTCCGGATTAAAAAATATTAAATGACATTATAATATAATTTAATGTCACTTTACGACATAAAACCTTTGATTACGCAAAGTACAACGACAGTTTACTCAACACCGAGCCGCCGAGCAGATATTCACTGAAGTAAGTAAACAATATTTCCATCTCTGTCACAATACAGCTGGTCAAAATCACTTAAATGATATCAAGAAACTAATAGGAGGCATTATCCATACATCCACTGTTCGAAATAGTTGGCTAGAACGTCGCTAGTTGCCACTACCTGATGGGTTGCGTAACGACAAGCTATTTTCGTTAAGCCGCAGCAGCAGTATCTTAACAGTTGATATTTCATATTGAGAATATTTCCATTTGCAAAATGGTGTTCCTTGAACCAATTTTATGAGACATTATTTAATATCTTCGTTTAAAGAGTGTGTAGCGAGAACAGAAGAGAATACCTTGTTGTAAGCCAATGTCAGGAGTTCAAGCTGGAAAGCCTGCGGAGTTTCACTTGCAACGTGCAAAGAACGGTCAAGACTCTCCATCAAGAAATTATCCGGTGTCGCACGCAGAACAGTGGACACTAGAGGTCGCACTGCGCCGGCTGCGCCATGCTGCTCTGCGCCGTGTACCAATTCCGCCACCAGGGACGCAGGCACCAACGGCCTAACTCCATCGTGAACTATCACTATCTTCAGCTCATCTGAGAAAAAACACTTTAATAGTCACTTTAAACCCATTTAAAAAATTATAATATTATTATATCATATGTTTGATTTTTTATAGTTCCCATACAAAAATCAAACATAAGAAAATATATATTTCGAGCTGAGTATAGGCAGATAAGGATAAAGGCATAAGACAATCAAGGGGAGTCATCAAGATTAAACATCATACGCAGTTGAACACGTTCATTCCTATGAAAGATAAATGAACGGATATGAACGCAGCTTCTTCGCCACGGCCGCGCCGGCGCATGGGCCCTGTAATCTAACATTAAAATTACGTTATCTCGCTTATCTGTGGACGGATTTCGTGCACCAAAGTACCATTCGATTTGAAATTAAAATTGCAATCTTTTCTATTTTATAAAGTTAATGTTTTTTGTTATTTAATTAAAGGTTTTAAATAACCGCCATTTTGAAAATATATGAGCAAACTAAATGATACTTTAAGAATATTTTTAGCGACTATTGTTTTTGGCCTCTGGGCACCTAAAAACGAAAAAATAACATGGTTCCGGGCTTAAGTCTTGCCATGAGACTCTACGGTAATAGCTTCTTCCCTATGGAAACATCACCAGCTGGTACTGACATGCTGTAGCCAATGCAACTAGTTATCGGAATATACAAATTGATTATGAGTGCAAATAGATAAGGAATCAATAATGTCTTGAATTACAGTAGAGTGAAAATCCAAATTGAAAAAAATCTGTCATATCAAAAATCTTAACCACACCATAAGACTTTTTAAACAACTGGAACAACCGATGTTTTAAATTTTGTGGTAGAAACTACGAGTGTGTGGCGGGGAATGAGTGAGCGACATAGAGGGATAGATATGAGATCCTGGATGACAATGATATCACTACTCCAATTCAAGAATCAAAATATAATGAAGGCAGTGACAGTGATGTAGAAAATCCAGCAGACTATGACTAAGTCCCTTCACATTTTGAAGTTTTTACAGCATTAGAGACAGCGATGTCTTGTTACAAAACACAGCCTGACTGTAACCAAGGTCAACTCTTGCTCTTGCTTACGCAAATGAAGGACTGGGCTGGCTGAAAACATGATTGTTTATAACATTTACTGTATCCTAGAACTGCATTTTTAATACTGTTGGCGTAATAACGTCTTGAAGAGGTATTTATAGGTTATGTTTGACAATACGAACAAAACCGTAACCTGTACTACCCGAGACCCTCATTTGTTCAGATATTGACGCGATATTGTAAATTTTTAATTGTATTAGGAATTGATTTATTGTAATTTTAAAACAGTGATTAATATAGAATTTGGACACCTATTCTTCTGGAGTTAGTTCCAAATGGACTATGACCAAGTGCCTAAACTAACCAATACTTCAACTATTAACCCTCATCGGCAGTACAAATGTGTGAGATATAACACCTATAATATCATATAAATACATTTCACTGACCAGGGAATCGTTTTTGTAACTCCTGCAGACCAACTTTGATAGAGCGATGACGGGTCTCTTGACCTTTTACCAACAAGATTCTTGGTGAACCGCTGTAACCAAATTCCTGAAGAATTGATTGTACCTGTAAATAAAACAATACAAAGCATTTTAGTGTATTTAATAGACACTTGTGAGAAAAGCTGTTCTATTTTTTATTAGGTTGCATTCTTAAGAACACACGTTCCAAGTTTTAGAAATAAATTACTAAAAAGGGTCTCAAGAAAAAGAAGCACAGCAAGCCTTAGTGCTGGTATTGCAACCGAGAATTTGAAGACGAAAAAATATAAATACAGCATAACACAGACAGTTAAACACTTTAAATGTCACATTTGTCATAAAGAACTCTACACTGGCCCTGAAGCACCAATGGGGGCCCTCTTCCTGGAAGCCTTTTCTGCTTCAGAACAGAACAAATCCCTCTTCCCCAGTGCAGCAGTTATGGCTTTGTTAACCTCAAGTTCGACTCCAATAGGAGCAGATGTTAAATGTCAAGTTCCTATTGGTCGAGTGAAACCTACTTTTCCCGCCTATAGCAGTTCAACATCAAATTCCACTTCTAACTCAAAAACTTTGAGTATGGAGCCATCAAAAGTAAATCTGATAAATAGAGTTGGTGCTTCTAGCAAGATCATTCACCCTCAAGAGGACATTTCTCAAGAAATTCTTTCAATTCTATTCTGTATGGGACCCTCTTCCTGAGGGCCTTTCCATGGCCCTTCCCCTTTCCAGCAGAACAAACTCCTCTTCCTCAGTGCAGCAGCCATAGCTTCGTCAACCTCCATTTTAGACTCCAGAGGGAGCAATTTCAAATCTGTCACAAACCAAGCTCCTATTGGTCCAGTGAAACCTATGTTTCCTGCAAATAGCAATTCTAAAAGTTCAACATCAAATTCCACTTCTAACTCAACACCTTCGAATTCGGAGCCGTTCAAAGTAAACCTGACAAATAGAGTTGGATGCTCCCAGCAAGATCTTTACCCTCAGGAGCAAATATATGTTTATGCATCATAAACTTGGGGTGGGGCATAATATTTACCTTTTCCACATTGTCTACCACCATTGATATTCTTTTGACCCACTTGATACTCAGAAATTCTTCAAGAGCGTACACCAGCAGTGGTTTATCCTGGAACAATTAAAAATTCATATAAATACTAGATTAAAATTAGAACTAAAGGCATTCTATACATTGTACAACAATCTGGAATGACATCCACATAACTGGCTCGATAAATCCACAGTAACAGGCTGAAATTCAGATGAAATTTTTTTTAGAAGTGTAACAAAAAAGTACTTTTGATTTGTAAATCACCCATACTAAATATATAGCAATTTACTGGCAAAATTTACTGTTTGTTGTAGGCCCTAACCGTATTTGTTAGTATCTAGCATAACAAAACTATATGGCAGATTTAAAGAGAGAAATTGTCAACATTTTGAGAGTAGGCCAAAATATTAATAATCAACAGCCCTATTTATTAATACTGAACATTGTATTATTAGACAAAGGCTTCAGAAAAAAGAGAAAGATTTCATGAGGTGAAAAATTTATTTTCCGAATAAAAATTGGTTTGTATGTTAATTAAGAACATCTCATCCATTGAAGTGAGAGGTTATAAATTGAAGTCGATGTTTTGATTGTGGAAATCTAAAGTAAGTAGGCTCTAATTGTATTATACCTATATAGCCTAAATCACCAAAAAATATCTATCTGACAGTTCTTTCATATCGTGGTATCTTATAATCGGCAAAAGATTATCAAATTAAACGATAGTAAAATTATTTAGGTTGAGAGAGCTCTTCTTTACTTTCCAGCATTTAAACTGTTTATATTGTAGTTAGGTAGCAATAATTGTTTCAACTTGATGAAAAGTTTGGTTATGGTACAAGATAGAGGTTATGTTTATGTTCTACCCATAGCATTACATTTGTTTTAATTATTTTCAGTTAGATATGTGTAATTATGAGTTTAAACTGCAATAAAAAGCAAGCTACATTCCTATAATGTTAATATAAGTACTTTTTTATTTAGTTAAATTAGTATATTAAAGTATGGGCTACTTTATTGAAGTATTTAATTTCAACATATTTTTTCAGTATAGACTAACTACTGTAAAGTGTTTGAATGAGATAATTTAGTGAACTCACCAAAATTCTGCAGTATTGCTTGGTAATAGGACCTCCTAGTCTAGTTCCAGAACCAGCGGCAGCTATAACAACACCAACTCCTATTTCTTCCATTTCCGACTTTTAAATACAAGCGACTAAAGAGTGCCGCACTAAAATTCTTAGATATCGATGTATATTATGCAAATAATTTATTCTTTTCAGAGAAACAAAAATGACTTTAAATGAGGAATCAACGCATTGATCCACTTGATACTTTGACATTTTAAAATTCGTTGCAAACACACGCAATGGAGGCAAATGTCAGACTGTCCACCACTCCCAAGAAGGCACGAAATATTTTTCATGATTACCCTCGTATTTATATCATTTGAAATTATAATAAACTATAATTATATTATCGCATAGATATAGCAATTTTTAACATTCTTTACCTAACGCAAACCAGGGGGTTTTTGAGGGTGCAAAACATATTATTTTAGTTTTACTAAATAATTTTAGTTTAGAAAAGCTTTTTAGGGCCGACGAGATATACTTTATCCATAAAGGTGGTTTTCTTTAGCGTGGGACTAACCTTTACTATAGTATAGGATATAGAAACTATTGGGCTATGCTCCACTAAAACCCTCATCTTTCTCTTTTGAGACTAATATGGAGTTTTTGATTAACACATTACACATGGCTATTCTCATACAGGGCTTATTACATTCTTGTCTATAAAACAATTTTGTTCTAGTATAGGCGGGTAATGAAAAATTGGATGCTCCTACCTAACTATTGTTGATATCTAACTTACGAATCTTTCTCTATTTTTTTAATATTCCCCATTAGCTTTGACTGTGGATTTTTTTTAATTTATAGTCAAAGCTATTAGTAAATATAAGCAAACACTCTAACTAAGTGAATTTAGTAATCGTGTGCAGATAGAAGTAGAGCTTACACCTTAAATAGATTATTTAGATATGAAGTAGGCCTACATTACCTGCCACAGAAAAACGAAATAATGAATAGGGATGTGACGATGACAAAAATCATACATTTACCATTACTATTCAATTTCAACACAAATTCATTTTAAGTTGCAAATAAGAATTTTCTTTTCATAATAGTTATGATTTACCCAGTATAAGGCCATTTTATAAATATAAAAAAATATTATTCATAGTCTACTGTACACTCAGTTGAAGCCTTATGTAAAAAAAACTATAGCATATGATGTATAGAGCACAATAAATTCGCCTTGTTTCAAGGTAAGTGGTGATATATATTTTCTCAGTGCTCAGGAGGCAAAGGAAGCGGGTATAGGACTGAAGAGTTCCTATATGTACTTCATTAGGCCATTCTTAATAAACTTAGCTGGGACGGGAAAACCCTAAATTCCCTCGGGAATCAGGCCATCAGGTGGTACACTGATTGCTCCAAGACCGAGGAGGGGACTGGTGTAGGGGTATTTGGTCCAAGGATCAAATACAATGAATCACTGGGGCGTTCCCCCAGCATATTTCAAGCAGAGGTCAAGGCCATAGAAAGGTGTGCACACTTCAACCTAAGTAGAGGATATATGAAAAGGGAGATTGTGATCCTACCAGATAGCCAGGCTGCCATTGGAGCCTTGAGCTCAGCAACCTTCAGATCCAAGATGGTCTGGAACTGTCGGAGAAGTCTGGACCAATTGGGAAAGAACAACAAGTTGTCACTACTTTGGGTACCTGGGCACCAAGGTGTTCAAGGGAATGAAGTAGCAGAGAAACTGGCAAGGGTAGGGGCAGCCACCCCCTTTGTAAGACCGGAGCCAGGTTGTGCACAGGAGGACTCCTATTTTAAAAAGAAACTAAAGGAGGAAGAAAATGAAGCCAGAGAAAAAGCCTGGACCGTTCTTCCGGGATGCCGACAGGCTAAGGAAATGCTTGGAGGGCATAATATATTATGCCATTATTATATTATATATTATGCATATATATGACCTTCTTATAAGAAGGTCTGAGACCATGATCAGGCTTAAGAAAAACAATCTAAGGATTCTGACAGGATTTTTAACCTATTGGCCGAGTGTGACGCGATAGGTCAAAAGAGAGCCAGAAGCTTGGGAACACACCAGGTGGCAGTGGAGGATTTTCCAAAGTTAGAACCCCTCATAATACTAAAATTTGTAAAGGCATTAGGACTAGAGGGGGTTCTCTAGGCAATAACAAGAGACTAGTCTGAGGGCACAATAGATCTCATTGCTTTGTAGGACACTTTCCCCTAGGTTTTATCACTATGAGTGTCAGTTTGGCCATTATTGCGTACCTTGCACTGTATTTGGGTAATTTATAGCTTTTTGGAATATTTTAAGTTTAATACGGGACGATTAATTATATGTCTTCGTATTGCATGGTAAAGTTGCATTAAAAGTACTAATAAAATCCATTATTTTAGACCCTAATCTGTGTATTTAGACCAATTAACTTACATCTTATCACAGTTCACATATTAAAGGTTTGTTCATTACATGTTTTGCCTGAACAGCATCAAGTGTTCCTGCAGAAACTGTTCTACCCGTTATAGACGCCTCATTACACACATTGACGAATAAAAACGAACAATTATAAAACATTGCCTACTTTTTACGTGATCTCCGTCATTTCTGCAGATGAACTCAAATGTTCGAAAAGTAGTTAGCCGGAAAGCTGTGATAAAGAGTTGGACCGTACCAATCGAGTCTATTGTAATGTACAGTGAGTGTACCTAGAGATCGCCCTCAGCTATCTCAAGCAACAGTGAACTACTACAACTGCATACTTGATGTTTATGAGATGATAGCGCATCTGTGCATTGGCTAACAGGTTTTATCAATTACATCAAAAGAAAATAACTGAATAATTGTGTTCCGAAAAGTAAGTTATTGTATTTAATTAACATTGTGTACATAGCAATGTATAATTAGTGATACCTGTACCGTGCTGTAGATTAAAGTTATATAGTTGAGATTAAATTGCTTAGTTTTTAATATAAACTCATTGTAACATTTTTCCCTATTAGGTAGTGTGTATTAGCTGGATGTTTGGATTACCAGGACTCTGATGTAATTTATTTACATGTTATTTCATTCCAGGTTTAAACACCATAATCCACTCTCTATCAGAGCAGCTCCTGAACTTAAGGACAGCATCTTGCCCAATAGCTATTACTGCTTTTGCAACTTGTAGAACTGTAACTGCTTCTTAGTGTACTTTTAAAATAAAACACAAAAAAATCCTGTGATACTTTATTTAATACTGGTAACATGGTTCAAAATAATAACTATATATCTATTTTTAAAATCTAGGTGTTAGGTAACAAGTATTATACTAAAAACTAACATTACATGAGACAAAAAAAATCTACTCAAAACAAAATCACCATTTTTTACAATGGCCTAGTTTGCCATTGTGAAAAATGTGTTTGCCAAGTTTTATTTCATGAATATTTCACAAACCTGAATACATAAAACTAGCTTTCTAGCATTTTCTTATATGTTTAGTATATTTATATGCAGCTTTATGAATAATACATCTTCAATCACGATTCCGACAAATAAATAACATACACATCACAACATCAAACTCAAAAATAAATATCTAAGACCAATCAAACAATATTTATAGCGGCCTTTTGCATGGGCGGAGTTAGAGGTTACACGTTGGTGGGCAGAGAGTTGGCGTTATATTTTTTGTCACAATACAGCTTAAAATGGAGAAAAAGACTTAAAACTAATATAGTACCACAGCAAAAAACCATCAAAATATCTGTGTCCAATAAAAAATTATAGCAGAACTGGTAAGATTGGTAATAAAATTCAAAAACTTTCAAGAGGTCTGGGGGGCATTGCCCCCCATAACTCCGCCCATAGCATTTTGGCTTTTTTCATACTTTTTTCTAATATGTTTCCAAACAAAACTTATATTAACTGGAATTAATTAACGGTAATTAACTGTTTGGATGTAGTTTTAGCGAATTTCCCATAGGGAAGAAGCTATTACCGTAGGTCTCATGGCGAGACTTAAGCCCGGGACCATGTTATTTTTTCTTCTTTAGGTGCCCAGAGACCAAAAACAATAGTCGTTAAAATTTATATATATATATATGTATTATATTGAAATAATTCAACCAAGTACCCACGGTTTTATTTATTATTATTTTGGTTTTATTATTTCAATATAATAATATTAGTAGCCCTGTTTGATGAAATAAACAGTAAAATATATATGTGTCTGTGAACACGATAACTCTCGTAAAAGTGGTCTGATCGAGACCAAATTTGGTAGAAACGTGTATTCCTACATTTGCTCGGACGAGTTCGTAATCCAGACATATCGGTCAATCGGAAGGGGTAGTTTGGGGGGTTTTTGTACCCCAAAACGGAGTTTTTTGCATTTTCCCATGTAATTTTTAAAAATTTCAAATTTTATCTTTCACCATTAGAATCAGCTTAAAAAACTGCATAATTAAGTTTCTTAAAGTTTTTCTCTATCTCCAACGGTTACTGAGATATTAAAAAATCTAAACACAGTACGTTGTATTTTGGGGCTCCAATGTTAATCTTATGGAGGATGAGAAAAAATTATATTTCCCATATCAATCAATATTTTTAGATTAAACTTGGTATTAACTTTCATATTGTTGATACCCACCCGTTTATGCTTAAAAATCATAGTTTATGTGTTTATCGTGGCAGCAAACCTGCATACTCTTTTCCCGTATTAATCAAAGGAATAGGCAAACTCCTTTATTTATGGACAGATGTTGATGAAAGTTTGTATAAATGTTAAGATAAAAATTATTTATGGTAGAAATGACTACTTTCAGTGTTCCTCACAGCAGCTAACCTGCACACTCTTTCCCATGTTAATCTTATGGAGAATAGGCAAATAATTCTCATGTTTATCGACAGATTTTGACCAAACTTGTCATATATTATTATTATTATTGTATTATTGATTTGGAAATTCGCTGAGTTCGCAGGTCTGCTGCGACGGGGGTATTTACTGTTCATATTGTCATGGAAATCTCCGGTTTTCTTCCTAGCTTTTCACATTGCCAAAGCATTGGGGAGAAACCCTTCGTCCCCATCGTTTTGGCCTTTGCGCCCCCAACCCTATGAGTCAGCGGCGGAATGTTCGCAGAAAGGTCTTTGCCCGGCTTCCACCCACCCCCTGCCTACACTGCCGCGCCAGGCCCAAGTGCCAGCTTAGCTGTGATCAGCTGTAAATCCTTCAGAGTGAGAAATCCAAAAACACATTATTGTGACCACCACTAGTACAAGAAGGAAACTACAAGAGGAAGGAATTAGGACAGGAGGGTGAGCTCTTGAACACAAAAAGGTGCCAGAAACTGGAGAAAAATATATCGTAAGGTCTTACTGAATCTCTAACCTGCAGATGGTTTACATATGCTACTACTATGATACTAAACAAGTCAATTATTATACGAGCATAAAATTACTACACAGTTTTTCCAGTTGTCGGAAAATACAACTAAGGCATTCAAATAATTTTGAAAAACAATTGTAAATTTTAGGCTAATATAAATTTGAATAATTTAGTAAAATTATTGGAGTTTGTTTTTAGACATTTTTTAAGCATAGCTTGAGAAAATATAATATGTACATAAATTCTTAACAAAGTTATACTATAAGCGTGAGAACATGGTCCAGGACTTGATTACAGTTGTATGCGATAAAGCCTCCACTATTGCAACACTCCGTGGTGCCAACACCCCCTCGGTAAGTCAAAGGTGCGAGTTTGCCCGCAACGGCTTGCGAATAGTCCACCATGTCTCCACCTCGAGCCCTTAGTACTGCATGCACACCGCAGGTGTCCCAGTGGAATGTGGATGGCTTGCTGAGCACGTAGGCGGAGGCCAGACCAGAGGCGACGCACATGAGCTTGTACCCTGCGCCAGCCGCCTCTACCAACCTGTAGCCTCCTGCCGCCAGACTAGCTTTCACTTCTTTACTCTCACTGCTACTCAGAACCACGACCTGCACACAAAATTAGCTCATTACATAATAAATCACTGAAAGTCAACACTAACCATCTATTTTTGCACAACTATGAACTCTTTTTGATGCTTGAATGCCAATCATCCATTCTTCCATGACTTTCCAGAACTGTTGAGAGTGCCAACGTTTGTATATATGGACTTCGCCAAAAAAGATGCAAGAAGAGCCAGCATTCGACTAAAAGGACGTCTACAAAAAAATCCAAAATTTTTCTATTTGTCATATTCATGTTAACAAAATAATTTTGTCACATTTTTCAATTTCTTTCATTTGTTAGTACTTACTTATGGATAAAATTAACTTCCTGTTTTCAACAAGACTGGGATGGTGGCGACATCCTGTATTCCAGCTACTTGGAAGTCACAAATTGTGGATAGTTGTGAGAGACGGTCGGTGGATGTAGTGTTCTCTTGTGCGGATTAACGTCCGCACTATTGAATACTACATTAATCCACAAAGACCATCCTCATAATTAGACCAATTCGTAATTTAGAGGCTGTGGTTCGGATTCCACGTTAAACTGTAGGTCCATTAGTTGCCATCGGCTGTTGGGCTATTAATTAACAGTCCTGTCTAAGGAACATGTCTGCCTTAGTCAGTAACAAGACTACAAGATCGCGCCACAATCATCCTACATTCATTCCTCATTTATACTTGGCTTAAAATACCTACCTGGGTAGGTCGCCATTTCAGTTAAAAGTATAAAGTATAAAATATAAAATTAAAAACCAAAAGATGAAAAAACTTATACACCCTACAATATGCATATTTATATATTAAATGATTCACTTTACATGTGTTGAATCAAAAATTTACCAGAATAGCTTTTAAATTTTTTTAATCACAACTTAAACACAGGTAAATTCCTACCTTCTCTTCAGGCGTATATAACGTTGGGACAGATGATAGGTTTACACCTTCATAACTAATGCCCCATACCACCTTGCCACTCCATCTGGAAAATCGTGAATTCTTATGACTTTGAAAATAGTCTATAATACTAAATACAATAGAACAATTTACCTTGTCAATTTAATTTTGTGTTTAAAATAATTTTGTTCATTCTAATTCAAATTTACTTTTCAGGGACATTTTTAAATTTTTAGTTTTATGAAGTCCTGCTCCAAACTTTTCTCATAGGCCTAGTCTGGCCTATAATCAACAATTTTGTAAACCCTGATGCTGAAATCTATTCTTATGTCATATTTTGTGAACCAGGTCTAGATGACTAACAATTTAACGACCAATTATTATAATAGTTGATGCAATAGCCCAACAATGGGTCATTATAATAAAATATTAGAAGTACTTTTTAGTTTGGTTAACTTATCTTTCATATAGAGTTCAGTTATTCAGGGAACCTTCGGGAATTATTAATTACCAAAGTTAATTGAGTACCAATGATTAATCATACAAGAATACAAATGCTTAAACTAAGTAGTTTATTTAATTTTAAATCACTGTGCTTCCAATTTTCTTAAATTTAACATGTAATTAGGGAGAATTTTATGAACAAAAACAATCATTATCTTGTTTTTATTTCTAGTTGTATGTAGAATGATAATATTGATTTTTTTACTGACTTAATCATCTGCTCTCTTCACAAACTGGATGCCGCGTTTAAGCAGGGTTCAGGTTGGGCAGGTCATTTCTTTAATCAAAAGATTTGGCTACTTCAGGAAATAGTTACACACTCAAGGGATCATTTGTGAAGTGTAGAATTTGCTCCTTGGGGACTGCCAAGCACACAATCCTAGATTGAAAGCGACTGAGGGCAAGGAAAAGTTCCCTATTCGATCTTGAGCAACCGGGTAAGGTTTTCATTGCTAGTACAGTAAACCCTCTCATATCCGGACTAATGTGGCGACGGCCGATCCGGATAGCAAAAAATCCGGATATGAGAGGGAGATAAAACATCCGGATATGAAATAAATAAAACTACTTTAATAATATCAAAACTCAAAAAATCACGTAATACAGTACTAGAGTAATACAATTTTTCCTCCATCGTAATGACAACCCTTTTTCTTTTTCCGGTCATAATAACTTATTCCTACCCGAAACTAAAACGAACCGTTACAAGAAAGACAAGGTCACTGAAGCAAAACAAAGGCGACACTGACCACGGAGGCAGGTGTTGTCACTACAGTACACGTAATGCGTTGGCTTGGCTATTGGGGTGGGTAGGGACAGGTGGGGAGGGGAGGTTTATTGTTTTGTAAGTCAGTGACCTTGTACCAGATAGCACAGAATACAAACAGTAGCGCTAGAGACTAAGGCACTCGGGACTAGGGTGACTCATCGTTTCCCTATTCCGCTTTTGAACATTACCGCGGACATACTTTAACCCCGCGTTCGGCGATCGGCGCGCTACTAACCGGTCTACAAACATCGTTCGCGACTACTGGTTTAACAAACATTGACCTCCTAGAGTAATTTTAAATTTTTTCATTCTTTCAAAATCACGTCCGGATATCGGAGGGTCCGGATATGAGAGGGTTTACTGTATTGGGAAAAATTTCCTGATTCTTGTTGAAGAGATTGGGATTGGCTTATCCGTCTAGCTTATCGTGGGGAACACAATAAGCTTAGGTTGAAATGTTGGGACCTAGAGTCCGACCTTATTGCATCCAATCAATCAAGGATACTGGGTAATTAAATGTTAGTTGCCTTATCAGATTTTTTCTGCAGGTAAGAAGTTAAAAGTAAAAATAATAAATAGGTACCTTTCATCATAAAACTCACGGAAAGGTTGGTTCACCACTCCTACCACAGGTTGTCCTGAGCTCCTGAGAAATGCCCCGATCAACACAGTGACACACGGCAGACCTGATGAAAACACTCCTTCCACCGAACTCACTTCTTGGCCTCCTGATATATACTCCGCCGTTGAGTCTGCAAAACTCAAGCCATTTATACAAGGGCATTTTAACCCTTTAAAGAGTACTGTTTTTTCGCGTCAAAATAGGATTGACGTTTTAAAACGTCTTTTTAATGGTTCCGCAAATAGGATTAGCGACGTTTTAAAACGTCATTTGACGAAATTTGTTCAAATACATATATATACATATAACCTGACATAGATGGATTCTTAAGCTATAAATCGATAATTAAAGACACGTAGATACGCGGAATATGTACTTATGTGTTTTTGGTAGGTTGTGGGTAATCTGCGGAGGGTTTCTTAGGCGGAAAAAGTGGCGGCGCGGCATGAAGATTTATTAAGCCTGCTATTTATTAACACTGAATAAAGTGAAAGCGTTCTACACTCCCCTATTATTGACACCTTTATCTCTGTAACTGAGAGTTATTCGTTTGCTAAAAATCACTCGGTGCTTTCTTTAGTTACTTTATTGAAGATTTGAAAATTGAAAAATTGATTGAAAAAAGTTCTAAAATGTTTATTTTAGGGCATTTTGAACCTAAAACACGTTTCTAACTATATTTACTCCATGTTAGAATGTATTTTAGTGAAAAAAAATTTACTCTTTTGAGGTGTGTTTTGAGTTTTCACCCTTACTCCTTAACAGCTCTCAAATAATGACGTTTGAAAACGTCGTTACTCCTTAAAGGATAAATAAGTAATGGTATAAAAGAACTTTATATCTCTAAACAATATCATCAGAATCCAAAATATATTTTCTATGTAAACAACTTCAATACGACATACGAGAGGGTACCCAAAAGTAACCGGAATGATGCTGCCGTAGACATGGCCTGTGTAGTACGTATGACTGCCTCTACGTGTGTGTGGCGCAGCTCATGCGGAGTCCAGTGCCGCTAGTGCCATCACTGTGGGTGGACACGTTCAACTGCAGTGAGTTTTATGGTGAACACTGTTTCGATTTTTCGCTACGGTCATTACTGGTGATGAATTATGGTGTTATGGTTAAGATCTTAGGAAAAAAATCTGGATCAATTTGCAGGTGTTCTTTCATTGCTCGACAAGATTCCACTCGACGTTCCTTTTGATAGTCAGTCAAAACTTGAGGCACAAACTTGAGAGACAGCCAACACTTGTCATTTTCAAATATTTACTGAAAATTTGCTGGACAGAGCTCCAACTAATTCCAGATATCTCTAATAACTTATAAATGGTCCGTCATCGGTCTTCATACACGGGCTCACGAATCTTCTCAACATTTTTGTCAGTTTAGGCTAGGCAGTCGACAGACATCGTAAGCAGCATTTGTAAGCAGTTTTCAACATGACATTGGTATCTGCAGCACTCTTCCTAAACAAGAAATAAAACTTCAGAGCTGCGCGTTGTTCATTTACATTCGCCATAAAAAAACAATGAAATGGCGAAACATTGTTCACTAAAAACTCACTGCACACGAACGAGTCCATCCACAGCAATGGCACTAGCGGCACTGAACTCCGAATGAGCTGCGTTACACACGTAGCGGCAGACATACGTAACTACACAGGCCACGCCTATGGCAGCGTCATTCCCGGTTAATTTGGGATAATTTTAGTCTATGGGTCTACAATACAAAATGCATGTGGTATTTTCGAATGAGCTAGAAACTTGAAATTTTTATGGATGTATTTTAGATTTTATACCTTCTATATTTATATCATCTCCAGGGAAGGATAGTCTTTAGTTATATCTGAGAATTCTGTGTTATGTATTGAATTTATTTGTATTTTGTCCCAACCAGCCCTTGAAACTCTTGAATGTGTTTGATTTTTTTTAGCTTTTTCAACATATTTATTTGGCATTACTATTTCAATCCAGCTGGATTAAAACTTTTGTATTATTCAGTCTATTTAAAAAAATCAAAGAGTCAAAAGCTTACCAATAGGATCAATCCATATCCCAATTTGATCCGGGGGTATACATGGTACATTTTCTGGTGCTTCAAAGTCTGGCAAGTCAACAGTAGAATGTACCAAGCTTGATAGTGAACTAGCTGCCTTTTCGTCTCCAAGGATTTTCACTAACTGATTGAAAGTGTCTTTTTCAATGCTACCCACTTCAAGAGTAACCATTTCTCCGTCCAAACAAGAAAATTCATTGCTTTCCTCTCCATAAATATGTCCAACCAATTCAGGAAACTGAGAAAAAAAATAATGCACATTAATGTGAATGTGATAGTAGATTTATGACTATACAATGCTGTGACTACAAAATAAAAAATAATTACAATAACTGTGACTATAAAGGAGTGAGGATTTTGCTAATTGAAATATTCATTTGAAATATAAGTTACAATATAAATTTTGAAAATAAAATTGAAAATTAATGATATATATTGTCCTATTACTGAAAATATCTTTAGGATTTTATAATGTAAAAATCAGTTAACATTGCACCATTGTTTAGCTAAAAAAATAGAAACCAACAGCATTCAACTACAGGATTTCTTGACTTTAACTTATTTTACTCTACTTACGTTCTAACTGAATCTTTAACTTTAGGGCCTACCTCTGATCCAAGATCATGTTTTACAACTTCTTGCACAAGAACGTCAGCAAGGGTCTTGAAATCATGAAGGAATCTAGGATTCTTTTCATCATTCTTTTTTTCACGGATCAGAAGAGAAAGCAGGTGGTCTTCATGACGAATCGCACGAGCTATATTAGCAGCTTTTTCAGATACCATAATAATTGCTTTTAGGATATTTCTAAAATAATTCAAAAATGTATAAAATTAACATATAAAAATAATAAAATATTATTTTATCACAAGAATGTTCTCTGTTTTACAAATTCCTTTTGACATAAAGATATAAACAATTGGATTTTACTGTCATAATACTGTTTTATCTTGAGTTCCAACTGATGAATATAGTTCATAGTAGTTAAAATATCTTTTAAAGGGGGGGAGGGTTTAGATGTATTAAATGTTTACCAATTCCAAGAGGTTCATCATCCTCATATGAGAGCCATACTTAAATGTCCTACAGACTACCCAACTAAAGAACCACTGATCACCAAGGATATAAGTTACAGTTTATACACTCCTAGTCCGGATATCCCAGTGTACCAGTTATCGGCACTGTTCAGCTAATTAATTCAAACTAGGATATTCGCATTAAATCTCCTAGGGCTTTCCTCCTTATTCAATCCAAAACTTAGGCCAATACAGATTAGCCATTCTTGTTTAGGCTGTTGGTCCCCCATTCTTCTGAGCTATTTGGTTCTAAGAATCAATGTCCTGACACAGCTCTTTCCAGCAATTAGCCTTCATATCTACCAAGGATAATGGGGAGGGTGAGAGCCCTTTCATGCATGCATTTTCAAACAGACGATAAAAATATGGACGTTCTGAAATATCATTGGACAACAATAAAACAGCTAAAAGAGACAAATAATTGTGTTCATCTGTTCCAATGTAGTAAGAAACGTCTTCTTACAGTCCATTCAAAAGCGCATGCATAAAAGGTCTCTAGGGCCTAAGTTTAAGATGTATGTTTTGGAAATTGTAGGATAGGCTGAAACCATGGACTGTTTGTGATTAACATTGAAGAAGGGAGTTTAGTTGAGATTCTTCCATTAGGGGAGTTCTATAGGCTACTTTATTCAATAATCATCAAAAGTAACCTGAGACCTTAGCCATAGTTAGTTAGTAGGCCTAAAAAACTAAAATTCAGATAAACAAAAATGAACTAACCTTTCCATCTTTTCCAGTCTGATGACGGAAAGATCAATTCTTTTATCTTTTGACAAAATTATGTTTAGAGTCAGTTGAATTATACATTAACGCTGACCTCAGTAAAGTAACTGTCTTAGTTATGAATTCAACCCTACCCTAATCTAATTGTCAGTTCGTGAGCCCTATATTTTAAATCCCGCACCATCTCACAACCAACCAGGAATGAAATGTCAAAGTCATATGTAAACTCATCGCACTTATTTTGAACAGTGTTCTCATGGTTATTAACACAAACAAAAATGTCGCACTTTGCTTTCTGCTCATGCTGATCAAAGAGGTTGAAGATTTATAACCTTTTGATTTTTTTATTAAAAGTAGTAACTGTAGTAAATATCCGTATATCGGATAGTAAATATAGTTATAATCCGTTCCTCTCTGGTAGTAACCTATGTGGTTTGTGGTAGCAGAGAGGAACGGATTATGGTGGTAGCTAGTGGGTTCCCATCTTGTAGAATCCTATTTTGTAGAATATAAAGGTTTCTCATCCTGTAGAAAAAGAAGATTTTCCAATCGTTTTAAATCCCGGTACATTTTGATATGTTAATCAATTAAAAATAATGCTGGCACTACCCATAACCACTAGGTGACGAAATTCCAGCACTCCTCCTGTCGTCTAGTCTAGTTAACATGTTATTTTTTGCCCTAGTGGTACCCCTGATCTAGCGTGTCAGCAAAAAATCATCAAAAGTTATGGTGAATGCACAACTACATAACAAATTTGACTTAAATCTGATCTTAAAGGTGGGAGAGGTAAAATTCATGAAACAATAATAGTATAATTCATTTATTTTTACTTATGATAATGTTAAGCCAAAATCCTTTCCAAACATTTCACTATTTTACAATGTAATTTGTCACCAAAACTATATATTATATTATATGGCTGGGTTGCATTACCTACAATAGCATATAAAAATACAGTAAATGTTCACAAAAGCAAAACAATACAAATCTTTTATTTGTCTGGCAGATTAATTATATTGTGTAAAACACATAGGATATGAATATAAAAGTTATTTACGAATAAAAAAAACTTACCGTCTACAGAAAAGAAAAATATTACAGCATGGAATAGAACAAACAATATTTTTGATAAAAAACAAAAGATCTAAAAAATACTTAAATAAAAAAATTACATATGTATATTTTAAAATATTTACTTTGTTTCTTAACTGATCGTTTAATTCTAAATCACAGCCTGTATAAAAAATACATAAACAATTTTTATTTTCTATAAAAACACTCATTATTAAAGGAAAGTGCCCAACCTCTCTCTCTCTATATATATATTTCTATGACAATTGACTAATGAAAATAGATCTTCAAATTAACTAATTAATTAAGTATTTTTTTAAATTAACACAGTCATTGAAAAAATAGGTTTCCCCCTGAGGGTTTCCAATTGGGTGTGCTCTGTATTCAGATACAGAGCACAAAATACAGAAGGGTTGCACCATTCAAGACTATATTTGTAGGTCTAAGATGTAAGAGTTTTAATGAGAAGCTAGTTGTACTACATGTCATATAACACAGCCTTTTCTTCCTGAAAAAATGGTGTAATTGAAATTCAAAAATATTGCACTGTTTCCAAGATGCCTGTAGGTTGAAAATGTAGGAGTCAATTTAAATGTTTAATTTGGAGGAACTTTTCATTTAAACTTTCAAGTTAACTCTTAGACCTGTCGATATCTTGGAAACACTACAACCTTTAAGAAAATCGTTTGCACCACTATTTTCAGGAGGAAAATATTGTGTTATTTTACATGACACATGACTAGCTTCTCATTAAAACTTTGAAGTTGACTCCTACATCTTAGATCTCAAGTTATTCTCAATATTTTAAATTACTACAAAAGTCAGGGTATGTACCCATTTAATTTTTTAGTTAGTTATTAGTGAAGTGGCGACCTACCCAGGTGGGTATTTTAAGCCAAGTATGAATGAGAAATGAGTGTACGATGATTGTGGCAAGATCTTCTTACTTGAGTCTTGTTACTGACTAAGGCTGATATGTTCCTTAGACAGAACTGTTAATTAATAGCCCAAAAGTCGATGGCATGTCTAAGGGACCTACAGTTTAATGTGGAGTCCAAACCACTGCCTCTGAATTACGAACTGGTCTAATTATGAGGATGGTCATTGGATGGTACATTGTGGATTAATGTAGTATTCAAAAGTGCGGACGTTAATCCACACAAGAGAACACTACATCCACCGACCATCGCTCACAACTATCCACAATTCGAGACCTGCAAGTAGCTTGATTACAGGACACGCCACCGTCCCAGTCATTGTTATAATGAATCCTGTCACTGAAAATAACTTTGGATATCAATTGTAAAAATAAGGGAAAGGACTTTATAATCACTCTGCATGTTAGTTGTTGCTATTTATCATAGTTCTTTATAGTTACAATCCGTTGTTGCATTCCTTTCTACAAATAAAAGGTGTTTGGAAGTAAGCTGGAACTGAATCAGGTATATGAGGTAGCTAGTTACTGAACCTGCTACCTGGAACATGACAGAAACTACAAATTAACACGGTAACAAAAATATGTTTTAAAAGTTAGTAAATTTAATCGAATCAGACTCAGTTTTTCTCACCTTTAAGTACTACAGTGGAACCTCGATTCAACAAATTTCAAGAGACTAAGAAAGATACACGTTATGTAGGGGTATTTTTAAAAATGTGGTTCATTTAATCGAGGTTGAATTTCGCCGAAATTCGTAGTATAGGGGTTAGTCATAACCTCCAAATGAAGAGTATTGAACACTTACAACATCTATTTAAAGTAGATTTTTAGGCATATATTATTCTTGGTATACTGAATGTTTTACTGCTACAGATTGGCTTAACCAGCCATTGCCTGCTCGAAAACCATTATGGTCCAATTGCTCGGCCAATTGTTGAGCTTTTTCCTGAAGTACAGTCCCAAGACGGATACATTTTTAAAATATGTCGTTTTTGAAAATGTGTTTTCATAGTAAAGAGAAACATTTTTGTTTCTCAATGTTTTTTATTTGTTAACCAAAAATTCAGCAGCGTCAAAAGTTACACGGTTTGTGTTTAAACTAGTATAGAAGAAGACAACCAAGAGTCGAAACACATCCTTTCTATATAGAAAACGATTTTGATTGAATTAAAGTTTAATTATATTCATATACAGGGTGTTCATTAAAGTCGGGGACAAACTTCGAGGGGTGATAGTACTCATTAAAAAAAAAAATTTCCAATAAATATATGTCGAAAAATCCTTCGTTTAGCCGCTAGCCGCCATTTTGTATTTTATACAAAAAACTTTATATATAAAGAACTATTTAAGATACATAAACTAAACTTTGCACACATATTTATTGGCCAAAGAGAAAAATATTCTCAAAGTAACATTAAGTTTGCTTTTATGTTTTCTAAATGACGGCGGTTAAAAATATTTTAATTTAAATAAATTTAACCTCCACCATTTTGAAAATATAAAATAAAACTAAATGATACTTTGAGAATATTTTTCTGTTTGGTCATTAAATATGTGTGCAAAGTTTGGTTTCTGTATCTTAAATAGTTCTTGATATATAACGTTTTTTGTAAAAAATACAAAATAGAGGCTAGTGGCTAAACGAAGGATTTTTCGACAAATGGTTATAGGTAATTTTTTGTTTATTTTGATGAGTACTATCACCCCTCGAAGTTTGTCCCCGACTTTAATGAACAGAGTTTTGAAAATTCATAATGGCGTTGGTTATTAATTATTAAATTAACAAATAGTTGGACTTTTCCAACGCGTCTTGTGTTTAAAATCTACACTAGTTTAAAGTTAGTGGTGTAGATTTTAAACACAAGACGCGTTGGAAAAGTCCAACTATTTGTTAATTTAATAATTTAATGAACACCCTGTATATAATATTTACAATTCAATAAAGGCTAGAGACCTTTCAACTGTAATATTGTGAGGTTTATTTCCAATTATTGTGAAACACTGTTGAAGGACAAAACTATAATTTATGTGGGACTTTTTTTAATCTAAATTTGCAAGAAATGAAAACTACTATCATGTAGGTTGCTAGGTTGAGATAATAATTATTAAATTTATGTTCTATATAGAAATGTTTTAGATTTATTACCATGCGGATGAGAGTGTAGTCAATAGGGAAGAAATCACAGGCAGTAAAATGTATATCCATATGCAATATCGATAAAGAGAAGTCAAATAGCTGCAAAATGTTATGACATCGATTATAAACCAAACTCTTCCATATTTAATGTCATATTACAGTAAAACCTCACTAACATGAGACCTTGTGGACCCAGAAGTTGTCAGGTTATCCAGAACATTGCAATTTTTCATTAATTTGAATTAATTATACATATCAGACACAAGTTTCGCATATAAATTTACCACAGTACAATCCTTTTGATTATAAAATTTAAAATGCACCTTTTTAAATGCACAAGTAACCAAAGGCACACTTAGCAAACAACATTTACAAATATTAACACAATTTATTGCATTATTAATTGTTCAAATAGTTTTTTTTCGCTCGTCCAGCCTCTAAGAAATGCCTCAAAACAGGATTTTTCCTTTAGAGGCATTATTATTTTCAAGAGAACATATTTAGTCATATTATTTTAAGTGCATTATATCTATTTAGTAAGTTATAGCCTAGTAAGTAAGTTATATTAATGTGAATTTTCTATGTTTATTATTTGTTTGTGTTTCATTACTTGTATTTTTTGCTAAACTATTTAAATGAGTGCTAATAGACTGATGTTTGTATGTAGAAAGCAAGTACTGTACGTGTTATTATGTAAACTGTTGTATCTCTTGGAAATAAACTATTCTTATTCTTATTGTTATATATTTAGTAAACAGCCTTTGAAGAAATGTCAAATATTCTAGAATTAGAAATACATGTTTTGAAAGAATGTAATTGATAATTGTTTTGATACAACGTTATCCTGCGGATAAGTAAACAATAGCGAACTACTACACCCCAAATATCCCCGGTCTTTGACCTTGAAATAATTTAAAGGTGCGCAATGCAATATATCGACTGTCAAATCTCAGCTTGTTCCGTGACCTTGAAAAATCAACCACACTTGTACTGTAAGATAAAGGTGTTGTGTCAGCTGTTGACAGTCGAGTTACTGGTTGTCAAGTTAATGAAGTTTGACTGTATTAGGTTAACTAACAAAAACATATGTTGGGTTGGACAAGCATGAAGAAAAGTATCCAAGAGTGGAATTCAGACTGGGTATATAAAGGGTAAAAAGCTACAATAAGACCAATACCCCCGTCGCAGCAGACCTGCGTACTCAGCGAATTTCCAAATCAACAATATAATAATAGTAATATATGACAAGTTTTATAAAATCTATCCATAAACATGAGAATTATTATTTGTCTATTCTCCATAAGATTAACATGGGAAAGAGTGTGCAGGTTTGCTGCTGTGAGGAACACTGAAAGTAGGCATTTCCGACATAAATTTTTTTTATTTTTAACATTTATACCAACTTTCATGAACATCTGTCCATAGTTAAAGGAGTTTGCCCATTCCCTATATGATTAACGTGGGAAAAGAGTATGCATGTTTGCTGCCATGATAAACACAAAAACTATGATTTTTAAGCATAAAGGGGTGGGTATGAACAACATGAAGGTAAATACCAAGTTTAATCCAAAAATATTTATTGATATGGGAAATATTAATTATTTTTCCTTATCCTCCATAATCATTGGAGCCCCAAAATACAACGTACTTAATTGTGCAGTTTTTTAAGCTGATTCTAATGGTGAAAGATAAAATTGGAAATTTTTAAAAATTACATGGAAAAATGCAACAAAACCCAATTTTGGGGTACAAAACCCCCCCAAACTACCCCTTCCGATTGACCGATATGTCTGGATTACGAACTCATCCGAGCAAATGTAGGAATACAAGTTTCTACCAAATTTGGTCTCCATCGGACCATTTTTACGAGAGTTATCGTGTTCACAGACACATATATAAATTTCAACGACTATTGTTTTTGGTCTCTGGACACCTAAAGAAGAAAAAATAACATGGTCCCGGGCTTAAGTCTCGCCATGAGACCTACGGTAATAGCTTCTTCCCTATGGGAAATTCGCTAAAATGAATCAAAAGTGCAAGATATGCCATTTACTTGGGAGTATCCAAAACCTACCAAATACAGTACAGGACCACAAACCCAGCTGGACAGGTGTTTATCGTTTTGGTGAACAGGAAGTACAGGAGGGTCAGTCAATGCTCTTTCAAGCATAGATTCTGGCCTAGGAATTGGGGAAATTTCAAGGTCGGTTTCTGACAGTGTTGTAAAACAAAACTGGCACACTTCTTTTGACCTCATTGAACATTTGCTTACCAAGAATCATTCATCAAAATGTGGAGTTTTTTCCATTTACAATTCTATTTTGCCAATAAATATGTGTGCAAAGTTTGGTTTCTATATCTTAAATAATTATTTATATATAACGTTTTTTGTATAAAATACAAAATGGCGGCTAGCGGCTAAACGAAGGATTTTTCAAAATATATTTATAGGACATTTTTTGTTTATTTTGATGAGTACTATCACCCCTCGAAGTTTGTTCCCAACTTTAATGAACACCCAGTATATATATATATATAACTTAGAAATAATTTGTGAGAATTGTGGTTCGAAACTATTAAAAAAATAAATATAAATAATAAATTTTAAACAATTGTATGTCAAAAAATTTACCTCATTCGAAATTTCATCCACTTCATTTGTAGAAACTACATCATGAATAGCTGTTACTATATTCTGAACCTAACACCACAACATATACAAAATACATTCACTAAATAGAACAAACTTTTCATTAGGAAATTACAACTAAATTTATTTAAATTACTTTAATGTTTTAAGTGAATAATTTTTTTATTCATAATCACAAAAAAATGATTTTCTGAAGTCACAACTGTCAATTTGAGCTTTAATAATTTAGCAAGTAAGTAGTATCTTTACTAAAACTGAATTTTCTCCATTATTCGGGTTATGACCCAATGAAAATTTTAATTTTTCTTAAAGAAAATTAGATTTTTCATTTTTTTTGTCTTTAGTTCCTTTTATGTAAATCCCACAGTTTTTGAGTTATTGAGCTTTGAAAAATTGATATGGTAAAAAATAAAAATTTGATACTATGCACAAAATATGGATCCTATAGAACTCACACACGTATCAAGTTTGAAGTTGATACTTCAAGTGGTTCCTAAGTTATAGTATGTTATGTAAAAATCACATACACACCGACAGATGGAAAAAAGAGCGAGATAGGCCATATGTTCAGAGGACTTTTTTTTACCTCAAGAACAGTATCCAAAAGTTTTCGGTGTATTTCAGATACACCCAGTATATATGTATATGCTTACATTGTCAATGCATGTATTTTATGTCTTTAGACAAAGAAATTTGACTTTCACATATATTGGTATTTGTTTTTAAATATGTTCACATTTGTGGCATACTTTACCTGGCTAGTAACCGCATCGGAACCAATGACTAGTATAAGCAAACCAGATATTTTGAAAAACGTCCAGGCGATAACGGGGGACAGTGTCTCCCACTGAAACTCAACCTCTTGGCTAAACACCCCAGCTAAATGGCTGTAGAAAATGAAAGTGGAAATAGTTAAGGTCAAACAATAGCTTGTCACTTGAAGAAGGTGTTGAATGGAGTCTTTGTAATTTAAGTGAACGAGTATTTTAACATAAATAGACAAAGCTTTATTGATCATTAGCACTCGTATTTTCGAGGAGATATGTGAAGTTGAGTTTGAGAGACTCTTTTTTGCTGGAATATCTCTTATTTCTTGACTCATTAAATCAAATCTGTGCACATAGTTTCGCAGTAAAACTATAAAAAATAGTTGGCTGTAAAGATTATAAAATAAAAATATTTTTTCCGTAACCCAAATGAAAAACCTTTTACTATCGCTAAAGTGATGAAATATATCAATGGCTAGCGCTGAACTGAAAATCGCTAATGTTACTAATACAATTTTTAACTGTTCTATTGCAATCTTTGGAAAAGGTATCGGGAATTCCAACGATAACAAAACCTCATCAGCTTTGAAAAACATATTAACATGCTGTATTACATTTTGGGTCCGAACTAGAGCGACTGTAACATAGATTACAGATATAGCTGCTTCAATAAGGTAATGTATAACATTCAATACTTGGAAGCTGTTTCTTGGGAAGTTTTCTACTACTTGCAGCCAGATTCCAGTGTAAGCAATGTTTATGAAGCAGATAAACAGAACAAACACGGAACGAATTATCCTTGAGTCGAATGGAACGATTCCTGTTCCCGGGATAAAAGTGAATGTCTGTAAACACAAAAAGTTGGATAATGTATTTACTATACTATCATCAAAAATATCCAAAAACTGTTTCATACTGACTGGAACTAAGAATTCTCTTTCAAAGCACAGAGACAATAATTATCTTGAGTGGACAGTGTCATTAGTTAATTGAACCTTATTATGTATTAACATTATTACTGGTAGATCAATTGATTCCCTTAAATAATTACACTTTAAACCCTGCATCAACCTTATTGTTTTTTTAAATTTTATTTCTTATCCTAAAGATAAATGGATTTATATAGAATAAGTTGACTGTAGAATTAACATACTAGTATTCGGAGACAAATTTTTTTTCCTAAAAATATAGACGTATGCTAGCAAACAATACTATTTATATTTATAGATGAAAAATGATAATTAATTAAGCCTGGAAGTAAATTATTAACAAGAAATAGAAATACAAAGTAGGCTAAATATTTAAAACAGTTGTTTCTAAGTATGCAACAAACTTATGTCCTTCAAATTATTTTACAAACAACCAAAATTTGACTACAACTAGATAAAACAATCATTACAGTATTATTATATGGAGCTGAAACATGGAAATTGAATAAAAAAGAAAAGAGAAAATTAATAACTTTTGAAAATAAGATTCAAAGGAGATATAATGTCCAATATTTGAAGAAAAACAACAGAAGAGAAGATACAATAGGAAACTGAGAGAACTTTGTAGGAATCCAGATGTGGTTTTTGAATTTAAATGTATAAAAATTAGATGGGCTCGCTACGTTGTGAGAGGTGAGGAGGGTATCTGAATCAAGTTTTAATAAGAAATCCTGAAGGAAGATGACCAAGATGAAGGTCAAACCAAAAGTGGTGGAGCCAAATGAAGAGACCTAGAGAGAATAGGAGCAACCAAAAAAGATGGAAACGATAGACGAAGATAGACAGGTTTTGAGCGTACAGTAAAATATGTCTTCAACACATTGTTTGCAAAAAAAACAAAATATACTGTCAAGAATGCTATTTTTTTATTTCTAGTTTATACTAACCTTTAATATAGAATGATTAAATATGAAGCGGCCACTTTGAAACTGTTGCAGAGATCCCTTCCACGTGCACCTAGGGACAGTCATCTTCACTTACTCGAGTTCTTATGTCCTCCAAATCAAGGAGACAACAAGAAATAATTTTAATAAAATGATGCCACTGAGGAGGGTTGGTGTTGTAGTCAAGTTCTTCAGCCTTTGACTCTTCTTTGTCCGAGGTAAGGTCATCAACGGCCATGTCTGGGTTGTCTGGCTCTTCGTCATCATCAGAAAAGTAAATAATCTTGTCTTCTTAGTTAGATAGGGCTACTAGAATTGAATCAATTGCCGAAAAATACGATCTCACAATAAGTTGTAAAAATATACTAAAAATGGCAGGAGACAAAAATGAACTGAGACACATCCCGAGGAGCGGTAGAGACACAGTTGACTTAAGTAGCTTAGGTGCTGAAAGCACACTGAGGCTATAAAAAGACAATAGAGGCGATGCACCGAACGTGTTAAATATGCATAGCCATGGGAGCAAGAGGAAATAAGTTGGGAGCATGTATTTCATGAGATTGGCCTCTTCCATGAAAAATTTATTATCCCAATAATATTTATTTGTGGTCTAGTAACTATAGACAGCCAAACATCAAACGCTCCTAAACTCCATATATATAGTTGCATATATATACAGCAAACACATGCAAGTGATCAGCATCGTTGGAATGCCAACTATTGGTTACAGGCCAATATATTTTCGTGACATGTTTACAATTTAATTCAAACATCTATGTTCTCTAAAAGATGTCCTACTCAATAATGACATAAATAGAGTAAACTTCTTCGTAATTGAACTCATCACATCCATGAAGAACAGGATTCAGACAGGTGTTTTAACCCTAGAGCTGGCAGTGTAGCGCTGTACTGGCACAGAGAAATTATTGGTTTTGTAATACAATGTTCAAACCCTTACAAAAATCATAAATAATAACATAACTATGGCTTCTTATGTATAATTTTATTCAGAATAAAGTGAAGAATCATTGTACATGCAGTTTATATGGACACCATGAATAAAACAAAAATATTTTAGTTGTATAATTTTTGGAAAATAAATTTTTGATAAAACTCAATTATATTCCGTCTTGTAGATCAGTACAGATAAATTCCATCATCAAAAGATAAATTATAGTAAATTTTATGCAGATTCTAAAAATATATAGTTTATATAAGTTATATGTTCATTTTTTTAAACTTTAAATACTCTTTCATAAAAAAATAATAGTGAAACAATGGCATCAATCAGTTCTCTCAGATAACTTGAATAATCCCTATAGTTCTTTTCCATTTCCAAATATTTCATTTATCATGCACCAACACACTGAAATACTTACTTATAATAATAATAAAAGAAAACCAACATTTTATTGAAATGAACACCTAACAGTTTTGTATTTTATACCAAGAAAATGTGTTTATCGCGGCTCCTGCATTAGCGCCGTATATACGGCATTGCCAATTTGGGCGCGCCATATACCGGCGCTTGCTAACTGTAGAGTTAAAACCTTGAACCAGTTCAGGTCAGTTAAAAATTTTGAATACATAACAAATTGATTTCAACAACGTGCTGTAGATTTTTCTAAGGATTGAATCGTCCCTCAAAATCCACGTTCTTTCAATTAGCTCAATACACAAAATTCATCTAAGGATCAAGAGAATACAACCATTTTGTAACCATTCAGAATTGATCCTGTCAGATAGCCAGGCTGCCATTGGAGCCTTGAGCTCAGCAACCTTCAGATCCAAGATGGTCTGGGACTGTCGGAGATGTCTGGACCAATTGGGGAAGAACAACAAGTTGTCACTACTTTGGGTACCTGGGCACCAAGGTGTTCAAGGGAATGAAGTAGCAGACAAACTGGCTAGGATAAGGGCAGCCACCCCCTTTGTAGGACCGGAGCCAGGTTGTGTACTGGAGGACTCCTATTTAGAGAAGGAAGCCAGAGGGAAAGCCTGGACCGTTCATCCGGGATGCCGACAGGCTAAGGAAATGCTTGGAGGGCATAATATAAGAAGGTCTGAGACCATGATCAGGCTTAAGAAAAATAATCTAAGGATACTGACGGGATTTTTAACCGGGCATTGTAGGCTCAGGGGTCATCTGAGCAAGATGGGCATTGTTCAAGAGGGTGAATGTCGCTTCTGCCAATCTGGGGAGGAAACACCTAGACACCTATTGGCCGAGTGTGACACGATAGGTCAGAAGAGAGCCAGAAGCTTGGGAACACACCAGGTGGCGGTGGAGGATTTTCCAAAGTTAGAACCCCTCATAATACTAAACTAAAAACTTTATTAAGGCATTAGGACTAGAGGGGGTTCTCTAGGCAAGAACTAGAGACTAGTCTGGGGGGCACAATAGATCTCACAGGTCGCAGTGCAATCTTTCCCCTATATTTTATCAATATCAGTAACCATTCAGAATGACCTAATAAATTTTACTTTCTCCCACCTATACGTACATATAAGTAGAATACTAAAAAAATGAAAGATAAAGAAATTAAAGCCTCCTCGTATTATATTTTCACATTGGCTTGCTTCAATCCAATACAACTGATCAATCGACAACAAAGAATCAAAAACGGTTAAAAAAAATTATTTATTTATTTTTTACAATTTGTATTATGTACAGTGACTATGGGCATACAAAATCATTGACTATCGGTAGGCCAAAAATCATATAAGCATCTATGAAAAATTATGTGAAATTTTAACCAATAAACCCAGTGGCGTAGGCATAATTCAATGAACTAAACACATCAATGAAAAATATTCATTTTCCAATAAGCTACTTAGCTTATTGTAATTAAAAACAATTCATTAGCTTAAGTAAAAGGTGTGAGTATATTACGATTAAAATTAACCAAGAAATTCTAATACCCACCAATATCACAAGGGATGGACATTAATAATAAATAGAAAATGATCACAATGAAACCAAACCCTAATTATGACTAATTTATTAGTTACTTAAGCATAGTTATAATTAATTGAATGCACAATACAAATTTTTCAAAGCTTTTACACCTTATTACATTTGGATAAAAATACTAAGCTTATTAGAGTATTAAATATTTAAGTAAACTCTTGGAGATATGCTATAATTTAATTTATTTCCAATCATCTTTAGGCTATAAATAAAAATGCTAATAAAATGGATTTATATCCTGGCTACCTCTCGTATATCGATCATATTATAGAAAGTAGATTTTTTTAGGAATCAAAAATTTATTGGAACAAATTCATACTAAGTTATATCCGGTTAATTAATTACTTGGGCATAAGTAATGGTAATGGTCAACATTTTAAATAAACTATTTTTACTAACCCATTGGGGTAAACTCACGAGACTGACTTGTAGTGCCGAACGTGGACTGAATGCAGAAACACAAGACAGACATGCTTTCGGTAAATATGCAGTATTTCTCCACGAAACTAAAAATTTTAACAACAAACGATATTGCTATGTCCTTCAAAGCGTTTTATAAAAATTGTTTTACTTGTTTGGCCAACCTGTTGGGTTGTTATTTTGCAATGAATTGATTTTCCAGCTAATAGTCACAGGGGAAGTTTGCAAGATCATGAGTTGTAAGAAATTTTTATTTTAAATCTAAAAATACTATGATGTTTATGAAAATGTATGTGTGAGGTTTAAAGAATAACCAAAAAAATATAACCCCTACATTGAATTTTTTTTAAATTAAAAAAAATAAACAATATTATGCTTTTATATATTATCAGTAAATATGAGCAAAAAATTATCTAATTATCTTATATACTTTTATGCAACTTTTGCTACTTCAGGGTCTGCCCATGTTCTATACAACTAATATCCAACGGGTTAAATAATAAGTTTATCTAACATTCAACATTTAACAAACAGTTAAGAGGAGGTAATAAATTGAGCGGGTTATTTTTATTTGGGTTGATTGGTGTTAAGGAATTAGAGGTGAAACCCAGGATTGAATATTGGGCCTGCCAATCAAATGCATTGAATTCAGGGGTGGGCAGATTCTGATTCTCAATTCCATACAAAGGTAACCACGGTACAACGGTAACTGTGTTGTTTTGATTATGGTAGTATTGATGAATAATCGTTTTTAAGGTTTGATTCCACCAAAAAATAAAAAAAAATTAACAGACTTGGGTTTATCAAAAACCAAATATTAGATTCTCAATTTCAAAATTTTTTTAAATTTATGAGTAGATAGTGAAGTATATCCAGTATAATTACTAAATTGGATAAATCACAGTAATTTACTTGTAGAGCTAAAATTTATAAGTTGAACAGTTCATCACATTTAGGCCTAACATAATTTTATATTTAAAAATTAAGTTCAATTTGCAATTTTGAAACTTGTATTTAGCTGTAGTTTGGACCCAAAATAGGAATAGAATCCAGAATCTGCCACTAATTTAATTAAAAATATAGATAAAAACACAAGCCGTAATCCTAATAAATAATTGTCTACGATTAAAACCATCAAAATACCGTAAGGTACTTAAATCCAGTGTTTTAAAATTGTGGTACGTAAATAGAATGTAAAGCTAATTTGGAAGCACAAAACAGATATGTTGTCATGTATAATTTATGTCTGTATTACTGAAAACTGTATGTCCCAAATTGGTTATCCATTAAAATCACGTATACAACTAAACACAGAAGACGAAAACACAAAAAGTAGAGACCATACATTTATGTATTAAGTATTTAAGTATCTCGTGGGACATATTATGGATATTAACTTGACAAAATCATATAAAAAAACACATTAAAAACTATTCATTTACTTTAAGTACCGACAGAAATTTTTGTAAAAACATCACTTAAAAACGAGGAATTTTACAAATTACATAAATGAATCATTGAAATCACACAACTCTTTAGGTTAAAATTACGATTAACAAGACAAACAATTAAAATTATCACAAAACAAATCGACATATTTTAAGTATTAGGTTTTAAATCCTCCGTAGAAGATCGAGATAACCTACGCCACTGTATTATGTTAAATTAAATGAAAGTGCGGTAGAATACTGTGGCTGTATCAGTTGTTTGATTGGGAGTAGTTGGGTCGGCCGGCCAACTCCAGCAAGTAGCGATCGGGGTGATCCGACCACTCATTGGCTGATAACTTAACCACTCGTTGGCGCTCAGCTTGCTTCACCTCCCACTTCTTTATGTCCAACTGCATTTCTCTGTAATTCCAGACCGTTATTACTTAACTTTTTAATCCTTTCATTTCTGGGTGAACAGTTTGTTACACTCAGTTCTGCGTACACACACCTTTTTTAAAAAAAATTTAAAATTATTTATTTACCGCTAGAAATTATTTCTACAATCTAATAGGTCGCTTGAATAAATGACTATGTAAATAATATAAAATTGTATTCATTTAGTATATATAACTGACATATAAAATAAAAGAACCTTTTACATAGCAAAATCGTAAACATTTTCTAAAGCTGTAAAAAAGTGCTGAGTAATATGACAAAATGTTTACTTATTGATATTTTTCCACTGCATATGATTTGACGAATATAAAAAATAAATATACAACTGAAAACACATATTAAAAATACAACAGCAGCTTTTAGTGCTATTTTTAACTTACAACTAACTTTTAACACACAGGCATTGAAAACTGTTTTTGTACACTCAAGGCATACCAGTTTTTTACTGTAATCATCAATATTGCTGTTATTTTCACCAGTAACTTCACTTCTAGGGACATTTTCACTGCACTTTAACAAAAGTTTGAGTAACTCTTTTTAATTTTCACCTATTTCAGATTCTGAATCGTGGTCATTATGAATTTAAATGATAAATCTGAAAAAAATTCACCCAATACAGTGTTCATGCCAAAATGTGTTTTCAAAAACATAGTCCAAATTACAAACACGAGATGAAGGCCTAGAACGTGAATCCATCACTACACGGCATGGCTAAGGGCAACGTCCTTTGAAACCTTTATACTCAGATAAATAAATAACTCAAAGAGTCTGAGACCGGACCCAGGGTTTAAATTGGAATGGTTTCAACAGGGTATGTACTTAAAAATAAAACTTTAACTGCCCATCGCCATGGGCCTAGTGCCCGTCAGTGAATAAGAGACGAGGTACCGTAATGGTGAGTCACAAAGATTAGGAAGAGGTGGCCGTTCTTAAACTGACAGGAGTCACTGGCCACTGGTTTCGATCCTTACCGGACAAAATTGTTACCCCTTGGGCAAAAATAGAAATAGAAAATGGCAGCGACTCTTGTATACGGAGGTTAATCAATTTTATGAAAATATTCAATTTGGGAAAAATATATATAAAGTGATAGGTGTCAAACTGTTTGCAAAAATACATTTTTAAGGCCTACATCTAGGCTTAACTTTAAAAAAGGTGATTGTATCGTTACTTTTGCTGAGCGGTCCACACAATGACCCTGGTTTCTAGAAAGAGGTGTGTGAGGTACAGTGACTCCTGTGACTGCCGACAGGCAACAATGTATTTTTTCCGGGAAAAAATGCCCAGAGGCGAACTCTGTTGTCACTGAATTACTTCAACACAATATTATGGTATAGGTCCCATAATTTTAGTTCTAGATATAATACTACACTGGTCACTCTGATTCCTTTATTCAGCATTCCTATAGACCTAAGCTTGAGCAGTCTGACTAGTGGGTAACAAATTCAAGTGAGAAATAAGGGTATTGAGTTCCACTGGTATCAAATTCTGGGGGTTGCGAGTTTCACCAATAAACACTTTTCGAGATGGCATTTTAACATGGGCGTATTAAATACCACGGTCCCATTGAAATATAAGGTCACCCTGTGTCAAAGTATTGAGAGTGGAACTATCAAATACTTTCTGTATTGGTTAATATTAAAGATATATTCTCTTTTAGCTTAATTTAGCATATTTTCCGTAATACGTATACCACTTTTTAAAAAGCAATTTAATGGTTTTCTGGTGTAACAGAACCAGTGATTTAGTGGTTTTCTGATGGTTACTTACTGTATAAAAATGGTGTTAAGGATGTAAGAATATCACAGCCCTAACTTAAATCCGCTAAGCGCTTTTTGTCGACCTATTTACATTGCGTAATATCATAATACACGCGACATTGCCGACCATACAGCGCTCTGTGGAGTTTAATTAGGTTTCTTTTTTTATGTTTGCATATGCTTAATAATATGTTTCTATTGTCAATAACCTCTAGATAGCCACTTGTTTTCTGTTTAACCTATATTTTGCTTCATTCAACGTAACCAAATCTATGTTTTTATAAAATTACTTTTACAATTACTTGTGTTATTTTGGATATTTATTTACCGACTTAAAAATAAACCTAAATACACAAACTTTCCAATTATTATACTTGTTAACACCAGAAAACCATTAAACAGCTATTTAAATAGTGGTATACGTATAACGGAAAAGATCCCTAACTTCTGAAGTTTTTGTCTCTGGAAAATAAATCAAAGGATGAATACTGCACCTGGATTGAGGAGTGCCACAACCCCAAACTTCAATACTCTGCAACTGATACGGAATGCCTTTGTAAGTCACGTACGTGAAGGATTCGTTTATATCTATGCTCGGTTTCCTAGGGTCCAGCCCTGCTCGGATTCCTTTGGGATAGCCTCGAATTTTCGTATTTAAATATAAAAGCTTTGGTCCACCTGCAATTTAAAGAACATATAAATTAGTTGTTTTTATAGTAGATTCTAAGGACTAAGAAAAGTGTGTATGACCATGATGATCCGGTACACTTGACGATCCAGAGATGCTGGATTATCAAGGGCTATAACTGATAACATTTATATTTATCCTATTGGTATCTCTGTGAGGAGGTAGAGATGAAACTATATTTTTAAGAAATATTTAATGTCAAAAGACACAACAATCAAATTTCAAAATCTGTACATCCTTAACCCTTAGTGTTAAGTTTGGGCGACTTTTTTAATCCGGAGTGTCAGGCGTCCAGTTTGATGATTCATGAAGGAAAGAATAGAAGGACGTGTTCTTCTCGTGAAAATGATGAAAAAATTACATAAATATGGGTTCGGAAATGCATCGTTGGCGAATTATAACTGACAAAAGGTTTCGCCCAGATTTCAGTACCTTCGTTCAAATGAGGCCTTACTGGTTTGTGGGCGTAAGGGGTCAAATTTAGTATATTTTATGTAAAATAAACTGAAAATTGCATACAACTGGTCTGGAACTGTTAAGCTGTTTTTGAGAAATCCGGTGTAAAACAATCGTTGCAAAAATAATTTAAATATTTTTGCCTCCAGGATTGAGAATTGACTACAGATTGAGAAGGTTACAGTGCCTGCTGTCTTCAACCCAAATGCATTTAACGACTGTTTAAATTGAATTGAAGATGACAGGTACTATAACCGTTAATATGGACAAAAAAATGCATTTTTTACATTTGGTCTGCAACTCTGTTATCTTAGCAATAAATAAAAAACTGTTTAAAAATAAAACCTATAGATAGTAACATTCTGTACAAAATGAAGTGAATACAGACAACATTCATTAAATTTTTAAGTTCATTTGACATAAAATACACTATATTTGACACTTTAATTTACATAGAAAAACCAGTATGGCCTCAATTTAACCTGTTGAGGAGTAACGACAAATGAGCCCATTTGAGTACTCCCGTCATGTGATATTGTTCCCTCCTGAGAATCCATATCATTTGACGGGGTTTCTTACACCTGAAAACATTTAAGTAAAATAATATCATTTTAAAACGAATTTAGACTGATGCGTAATTTACTAGGCACGGTAAATTATGTTTATCAGGTTGCATCGATGTTTCTCGAGAATTGGCTTAGCGCCAATATGATGGTGCGTGCGCTAATTAGTGTTTAATTGATCTACCTGTTAGGTTATCCTAGTGATTTTTGTTGCTGTTTAGTTATTGACTCCTTTGTAATGGCCAATAACGGGTGATTACTCCTATACCCCGCATCATTGTTTTGAAATATATCACCCAAAACATGTTCTAAGACATGTAACTAGTATGAAAGATGTTGAAATAGGTTTAAAATATGATTTTTATCCATATATCGTAGTAATAAAATAAATATATTCAAAGAAATCCAGAATTTTTTCTTACTCCCGGGGGTACTTTTTATGGCAATTCACCCACTCTACGTAGCCCTGATATTAGTCACATCACATGACGGGCATACTCATCAACAGGTTAAAGGGGGTTCTGAAATCTAGGAGAAACCTATCCCTAGTCGTAACTCGCTAACAAAGTATTTCCAAACCCATGTTTACATCTTACTACAACTTATTGCATCCTTTTTCTAGGAGAACAACCCCTCATAAATTACCCTTTATGAATACCACTGTGATTAGGAGATTCTAGTCTTCATAGAAACTAGTGAATAAATGAATGAATAAAAAAGTGCTTTATTTATACAAAATAAAATCACAATGGTGGTCGTAGTAACTAGTGCTGGCCACATTTATAAATGAGTTCCATCGCAGATAAAATATTTCCTGCTATTCTCTGTAAGCTATTAGTGTTTCCTTAAGGACAAATTAAGTACAAACTTATAGTTATCAGTGTTTACTTTTGTACAACACCCAAATAAACGATATACTTTCCTTTTCGTTGTTAAATTTCAAAGAAAATGTTTATCTTGAATTTGTGATAATCTGTGCCTAAATACATTTTAATCGTCACAAGATAATTTTTTTTTATTCTCTGTATTTTAACAAATTCTTGACAATCTTATCATGAAGTTTTCTAACTATTATTGTATTGAAAATGGCGCATTTTGCCAACTTAACCCTAACATGAATAACTTTAATACCTTTAATTTAGTTTTAAATAAAAATCTGCAAAATTTAAACGGCATTTTCAGCTTTAGTTCTGCTCAGTGTTGTATTAAAGTACTCACGTTGGACAACATGGTAGAGTGGAAGTATTTGAACGATGATGCTGTCCTCCCCACCCCAGTACAGGTGCGACTCCTGCCACTCCTGCGTGGCCCCGATGCAGAACTCTGTATCCTGCTCCCCGCGCAGGAATGTCAGAGTAGGCCCGCGGTAACTCAGCACATGGTGTAAGAATCTGCCAATCAATAAAATACATTATTTACAATATTAACCCTAAAACCGATGTGCGTCGTAAATTATGATGTACAACACTGCTTGTGAAGAGATTGAGTCACAATTAAAATTTAAGGGCTCGTAACAGATCTTGAGGATGAAAAAATAATAAAAATTATTCCAAATATCAAAGTTTCATTCATTCGAAGGGGCGGATTTCCCAAGGCGCTTCAGCCGTAGCGGCTTTTTGCGCACCCCTAAAAATTCTCTTTCCTGGAGAATCAGGAATCTTCTAGATGAAGAGACCTGGAAAACTGCAGCATCCTGTCAACGAGCTATCAAAGTTTTATTAGGATACTAACACAAATAATGAGAGTTACAAAATATTTTAATACTTCTCTAAGTTGGTAAAAAAAAGTAAAGTTCCGTGTAACCTTCTGGCCAAGGTCTAATGTTAAGAGTTTTCAGGTCGCACTACTGCCTCTAACGTGACCTAACGACTACTTATGTAGCCGGGACCAACGGCTTAACGTGCCTTCCGAAGCACGGTGGCAGTCTGAGAAATTAAATTTCATGTGTCATGACCGGGAATCGAACCCGGGTTTCTTGGGTGGTAGGCCAGTACTCTACCCACTCAGCTATGACTGCCACAGTCTAAGTTGGTTAACTGGCCAGAGAAGCTACTTAATTAATTCATTAATTATTGAAACTGGTTAGTTTGACGTTATCTACAATCTGTAATGAACAAATTGGAGCGGAAAATTTCCCCTTAGTCCAGGTTGACAAATAACGTAAGCCAAAGAAAAATGGTATTAATAATACAGCCAACTCCCTCTAATCCGGACACCTCGGTACCGGAACACTATCCGGATTTAAAAAATTCTGGATCATCTGGTGGTTATTGTAATAGCGTATAGTATCTATATAAATCACATTTTAAGATGATTTTAAAGCGTGCTTTCCCAAACATGCTGGTTTTTGTGTCCAACTCACTGGATCGTAGTTTTTGTGACGTTGAATTGAATTAAATGTGTCATCATAAGCATGAAATTTTAAAGAACCGCAAATTAAACCTTTACAAATTTATTTTACAGTATGAAAAACCGGAACTCTAACTTAATATTAATAAGATTATCTCAAAACGAATTTACCATAACCTAAGAAGAATAACAATCTTGGCTTGACAATATTGTACATACTAAAAGAAATCTGATATTTTCTTCTGCTTTTCACTTGCTCTCTTGAACGCATAATCAGGCAATTTCATCATAAACATTACATCCACAGTTGACTTCCAGTGTTTCACCCATCCGCAAGAGTCAAAATTCCCACAATGGCGTCGCCATTTCCTGCTTCACTGTAGATCCGTATCGAACTCAATTATTGTAAACTGAACTGATGTTTGTGATATTATTTATTTATAGTTAGGCTGGAAATAAACAAACACGTTCAATCCTGTCGATTTATGCTATGAGAAACGCGACCGTGCGCTGATGACTCATTTCCAAGAAGTATCCGGACCAACCGGCGTCCGAACCATCCGAGTCCGGACTAGAGGGAGGTGACTGTATAAACAATTTATAAACTTTATATAGTGTGAAAAAATGTATCCATAAAAATATGTATAAAGTGACTTTCTTAAACATATTAGGTATAAAGACGAGAATCATAATCCATGACCAAATCGGTTTATGTTACTTATCTCACTGATCTTCATTAAGGGCATTTTATGAGTTTTACCAAAATTGGTCAAAATTTGGTCAACCTTATTCCCCTAAAAAAATAACTAAGACGAAAAACAAAAAAATACCATTACAAGCCCTACAGTTTCTGAAGGTCATTTTTTAAGCACTGCGCGGAATTAGTTGGACTAATCTCAAAATAAATTGTACCAATCGATTCCCTAGTTAATTCTGAGTATAAAAAAATTATAATTTGTATTATGGTTTTTTAAGGCATAATTTACTAGTACAAAAAATCCAAACGCCAAATGCTGCAATATGCAGCTGGCGCCCCGCCGTTGCTATGCGCATGATTTTTACCACACATTTTTATGCAACAGTTTGTGGATTAATCCTTCATTGAGATTCTTCAAGATGGTGATTGTCTATGCTTCACTCACACACATTCAAAGGGTAATATTCACTAATATACATTGTTCTAAGCATAACCTAGGGATCAAGCGAAAACTAGACAAGTTTGCAAAATTTCTATACAACACAAATAAATTTATCACCCATAAATTGCTTTCTATAATACCATGTAACAAATAGTATGTAAAATAATAATGTTACTTTTGGGAATCAGAAAAAATTTCAAAGATTTTCATTTAATTACAGCCTTAGGCCCCTTTCGCAAGATTCGGCGTGTTTACACACGGTCTGGCACGCACCGCACGGCTCTTCTGTATTTTGTCTGTTGCGTTGTGGATCAGCTATTGAAATGTTAATTTCTCTGGAAGAAAGTGTTAGCGATGTACTTGCTATGGAGACAGCGAAAAAGACGAAGGAACGGTCTGTTTTGGATTCATCCATTGGTTAAAGATCGACAAGTTTTATTTGCGTGACTTGTTGTGTGAAAGTGAGGAAAAATTCTTTTTTCTCTTCCGCAGTTAAAACATTTGATGAACGACATAAAAAACTGAGATAAATTTGAAAAAGCAAGACACTAACACGAGGAACTCCGTTTAACTAATGGAAATGCTTGCCATTACATGCAGCGCGCGCCGGACTGTGTGAATACACTACTAAGAACCAATAGCCCTTCGACAAGTTGTCTGGCGTGGCCTACGGGGAGTCCGGCGGGAATCTCAGTGCTGCGCAGTATCTGCGCCGTCCGGCTCGCACTGGATGTCTTGTGGAAAGACTGATATACTCCCATAGGCCAACGCCGCATCAGGTGTGCGCCGTATGGCGTACGCCGGATCGTGTGAAAGGGACCTAAGATGATATTGGGAAACAATTAACGTCAGGTGAGTAAAACCAGTCATTTTTATCCTTCCCTTTACAAGTCTTCACTCTATAGTTTCAGATAGACAAACAGTACCTATTAGCTCCAAGACCATGCTGCAGACTGTTGTAGAGCATTGTCCAATGGGAGGGACAGGATAGGTCTAACTGCAACAACATACATGTTTTAAACTCAACACCCCAATACAGTGGAACCCCCATAAATCGAACCTTGTACTTCTGGTGCTGAAAGTAAATTTAATGACAAGAAATTTTCTAATTTCATCAAGGTGAACAAAAATATGTAATAAATCATAAGTAGAATAATAATCCTGTGACATTCACATTTCTTTAATGGGAATTGCCTGTCAGCCGCTCATTTTGTTGTACTTTTTAGTACAATGAAAGCCATGTGGTTAGCATAGCATATTCTACACAGTATTAGTGCTAGCTTTTTAGACCAGGATGCACCACTGCAGTCGCAGCTTCCTGATAACCTCACGGGGCTGGGTGACCCCGGGGGACTTGAGATTGTATTTTTTATACTGCCAAAGGTGAGATTTGAATCCACAATCTATCTATCTAGACCGGCGTGTGGTCTAGTTTTTCGCCATTACGCTGACACGCACCCATGTATGCTCGCCCCGCCTCAACTCTTGTTCAGTTGATGCTCGGGAGCATACAGCTACGGATCGGAGATTTTTGTTTTTTTTTGTTGAGACGTGTTTAATATATTTTTCAAAGAGATCGCCACATAACAGATCGTGTTACTTACAATCTTGGCCAGATAGCTCTTGGTGCAGATTCCATTGCTGGAGCTGGTAGGTGAGTGATGCTGGGGTTTGGTGAAGAGGGGGGGTAGGGTGCATGCCAGGATCCAAACTTGAGACACCGGCAACAGCGGCTGTGGCTTGTCCCACGGTATCGGCACTTTCTCCAAAACTGGTGTTGTCAATTCCAGCCCCTGTAACACCATTCTAGTTTTAGAAGTACAACAGATTTTATTTTTCAGTAAGACAGCTGTTAGAGAGGTATTGGAAATTTAATAAGAAAATAATTAATAAGAAGAGAAATGCCATTTTGGATGGTTTATAGCTACAAAACAGGAAGAAAAGTACATAGAATAAATTAAGGAATTATGTAGGATTCGCAAGTACCGTTGTTACGGCCTTGGACTTTTATGGACTTATAGCTAAGCTCAGTGCCTGCCTCTATATTCAATATTTTAAATTATTAATAATTTACCATATTGAATATAGAGGCAGGCACTGAGCTTAGCTATAAGTCCATAAAAATCCAAGGCCGTAACAACCGTGTCAGGACGATTGAAGGGTAGAGTTGGTTTGATAAAAAGAAGGGACTGAAACAGGGAAGCATTTTATCAATGGTCTTGTTTAACCCCCCGTTGGTCGAGGTCTCATGTGTTACGCGGATGGTCGAGGGGTGAGCACAGGGTGAGATTTATATTTCCTGAATTAAAAAAAATTATATCCTACCACTTTTTTACAATTATTTTTGTAACTTTTAACTGTACACAAAACTAAAAATAACTACTATCATAGAAAAAATCTCAAACCATAAACTTTTTCACAAATTAATTTAACTATTTTTTAATTTATTTATTTAATACACATGACACTGTAAAAATACATTTTAATAATACTCAGTGCATTATAACAACAAATAAATAATAAATATATAAAACACATTATTTATCACTATTTTATAAGGCCTTAAAGGCATTTTTAGTTGTGCTTACTGCACTTTAACTCGCCACAAAACTAAGGTGCAAGACAGACTGAAGGTCACTTAACCTCCCCCACCATACCCCCCGAATACTTACACCCCAAACAACAGGTACTCCGAGTTACAAACCGATATATTACAAACTACATGTTTTGTAGAAACAAAAAATGAAAAGTGAGCACTACGCTCACCCCTCGACCATCCTTAGGTTTATGTGGTAATGGAAATAATGTGGAGAGAAGTAAAAAAATGTGGGAGCTTTGATATTTGCAGATGACATAATGCTAAATGGGAGAGATGAAGAGGAGTCACAAAGAAAACTGGATACATGGACAAAGTTAATAGAGAGAGGACAAACAAAAAAGGACAAGAGTGAAGTAATGGTGATTGGAAGAGATGGGGAGTTAGAACAACCTTTAAATTAGAGAGGGAAACACTTAAGGTGGTTGAGAAATTTTCATATTTAGGTACAGTGTAATCAAACAATGGGAGAATTGCACATGAGGTAATGGCTAAACTGAGGTGCAAGATTTTATCTAAGTATTGGACATATAGTCTGAAGTAAAAACTCACGTCTTCCAACACTACTTGATATATATACACTTATATTGTAATTACATAAAAACGGTAAACATCTACAAAAGGTGTTAAATTGGCGATCGATTTCATCCAGTCTCACTGGACATCATCAGGCCCAAACGGAGACTCTCAAACAGTCTTTGTTTGGGCCCGATGATGTTCGATGTGACTGGACGAAATCGATCACCAATTTAACACCTTTTGTATATGTTAAACTTATACATTAAGCATTAGATGACGTGAGTTTTTATGTCATCCTATCGTAGGACCAACACATATAATGCTAATCAAGAACTTATTCAGTTAAGATATACCAAAGACTGCAAAAGTTACCATGTATAAAACATTATGAATTGATACGTTACCTATGGAGCAGAGGTTTGGACTGTAACATAGAGAGGATGGTGTAGGGTCCAGGGAGATGAATTTATAAGAGGTATCGAAGGTAAAGCAAGATTGGATAGAATTTTGAATGAAGAGTTGAGAAAGAGGAATAGTTGAAGAAAGTTTGAGAGAAAGAGTAGAGAAATTAAGATTGAGATGGTTCGGTCACTTAAAATGAATTGAAAATGATAGAATCCTAGAAAAATTGAGAGCTTAAAAGTTAAAATGAACGGAAGAAGACCACAAGGAATATATAGAAGAAGGTGGATTGACGTGGTGAGATGGGATGGGGAAGCAAAAGGAGCGCAACGTATTACACCGTACTAGGACTTAAAAAAAACATAATTCACAAAAAAATTCTAACAGAAATAACACACAACAATTATAAATCATACCATTATATTTCTACATAGATTTCAAAACAGGATTTTCTTCAACACAACACTGCTGCTTACAAAAATAAAAAAAACTGCTGCTAAAAAAAACTTTGGTATTGTAAAACTATGTAATAGTAAACATATATTATATTAACACTCCAATATTTCTTGTCATACTGCAGATGTCATTGTATAATCAGTATGCTCAATCTTACCTAAGCTAAATTAGTCAGTGCTTCCCCTACATATCTGCGGTAAACTATATTCGTTGGAGTCATCTCAGATAACCGACTTTATCAAAACTGTTCTGTTTATCTAAAAACAGTCAAGTCTGGTTTATCTGGATTCAAAAAATACAGATTCCGAATCTGATTTTTAAGTGACAAACTAAATCTAATTTTAACTACATGTTATATCTCGAGCGCCTTAAAAATTTAAAACTCACTGTAGCACTTGATAATCAACATTTCAATACGGTATTAGTTGGCGAACTATTAAAACTAGTGAAAACTAGTGGCAGATAACTTACCATAGATAACATGCCACATACCAGCTCATCATATAATAAAAACCATACCTGTAGCTTAAGACAACCTATATTTTTTTGGATACTGGGGAATGTTACAGTGAACACTATTTAAGCTCAATAAATATCACAATTTACTTATTTCAGGGGTTCTCAAACTTTATCTACTCAAGGACCCCCGTAAATAATTATGTAGGTGATGAGGACCCTTAAAATAACCCCCCTCGATAACCGCTTACAAAAACGAGGGAAAACAATATTACTCTGCTCAAATGCGTGCGTTGCAAAACGGTTATTTTCAGAAAGAGGCACTTTCGATGTGAGCGATTCAAAATAAATTTGATTAGAATTTTATTTGTGGATCTCTACTTTGAGAAACTCTGACTTATTTCAAGTTGTAGTTGTATCTACTAAAACTTACAGAACAGTGAATGCTCTATCCATAATGATTGAGTTTAAATACTGGTTTGTATATTGTGAGACGCTAAATACTTTTTGTTTTATTTGCATACATTATACATTTATTCATTTATTTTGATTTGAAAACACAAAATTGTTACAACTGTATTACAAAAATCACTAAAACAGAGGTTTACACAAAAAAATAAAAAACAATTTGAGCTATTTAATAAACATTTAGAAAATAATATTTCAAAACTCGATCACAGATTAAACAACTCCCTCCACCAGGGAATTTCTTAAAGAGTTTTCAAAAATATATGATTTTCAATTTGTTTTACGTAGATGGGGAGTTTAAGCAATCATTTTGGACCTAAATTTTGAGGACGGTAATTATTTTCAAAATATCATCATATGAAATATAATAAAAGAACTGTGGGCAACTGTAGCAATAATCACAACTAGTACAAATTCAGTTCACTCTAACTAAAATATTACAATTACTTAACTTGAGTTAAAAATTTAATACAATCAAACTAGGTACAGTACAGTCCCAGAAACCCGGATTTGGGATAAAATATTTTACAATTTTAGCAAAAATCGTCATTAGGTTTTCCAAGATTTGTTCTTATCTCCGTCTGTATACTTAAATAAACATTCTCCTGCACTTCCTGTTTACATTAGCAGACAATGAACCCTCTGAACCTGGTATAGGTAGCCGACAACTGTAATGCTTTGGGATTCCACGGTTCCGTGCGGCGGTCATAGACAAAGGAGCTTGTGGAATCCTAACCCTTCACAATTTTTTTTACTAACCTATCAGAGACGGCCCTTGAGATTTCCCCAATTCTTTATCCAGGCCAGAATCTATGCTTAAAAGAGCGTTGACTAACCCTCCCGTACTTCCCGTTCACCAAAACTATAAACCACGAAAGGCAAATACTATTGAACGATATACTCAGGCTAAAGTTTACAACCGTTGGGGTTTCTCTGGGCCAAAAATAATAATAAACTTTGTCAAGTTGTTTTTCAGCGTCAACCGCGTCATCATGTAGTTTGTATTGCCAAACGTTTCGCTCTTGCTGTGAAGTGGCATCCTTAGTGGCTAGGCTGAGACTCAGTCTTAGCCGAAAAAAGCCTGGTTGACAGTGAAAAATCAACTTGATATTGTTGACACCAGCCGCGAAAGCCTACGTTTGAGGATAATAATAAACTTTTTTGCCAAAAAGTTAGTACTGTACATGTAAAGCTTTTATTAACTGTGTATGAACCTAGAGTTGAATTGTAAACTTTCATGTGAAATCTGTTTTTTTGTAGTTTTGAACGGTAAAAATTATGTTACCAATTGAATTTATTTTAAAATTCTCCAAAAAGAATATGCAATAACCAGTCTTATGAAGTTATATTTTTGTACATTGTACTGTATATTTGACTAATAAATTATATCTGTATAGTACCATATCGTATTATTTTGGCCTTTTTCCCAATAACCCAGTATTTCGTAAATCCGGCACCCGATCCACATTACGCCGGGTTTGTGGGACTATACTGTATTGTATAAGTTTAAATCAATGGGTTAACTTTGTTCAAATAAAACGAATGATGACGTATCGACATCAAATTTCTTAACATTAGTACAAGTAAAAAATTTCTAAAGTGATTACTTACTCATAATAAAACTTTACCAAGAAATACATAAAATATAATAATAAAAAAATTAATACTGCATATTTTTAATTACAATAATTTTCAAATAAATACAATCTGGCTCATAAACTAAATTATCTGTACACCTTCGTTGAATTTTCAATAAATATGTTTCTTACATTCTCCTCATCTTGTAGGTTTCAAGGTTCCACACCATAAATTTCACTTTTTACAGATTTTTTAAAATTAGGAAATATTGAATTGAAGTCCAAACGATTTCAGCTTTACTAAATTTTCTCTCTCGAGTACCTCTATCACAGATACTCTTGTGGATATTCTCTCTATATGGACTCTTGGAAGCTTCTAAGTGTTAGAAATCCCTGACCTTATCTGTTTGTACTCCATCTGTTTATGTTTCTTTTAACAGGTACATAGCAATCATATTTTTTAAGTAGAGTCTCTTTAGAAAGTTCTTCGAGTCAATGATGAGATTTGTACATCGGAAGGTCCCAGGTGCCAAACCTGAAACAAAAATCATGTTACCAGCAAATTTTGTAAAAATACTCATCTCAAATTATTTTTATTTGAAATTTAAACTATGTGTAGTAAAACTTAAGTTAATTTTGACAACTTATCAAATCCTGTCAAACAAAGCACTACCCTATAAAAGTTGCAACGCAAAACTTTCTCCCAAGTTAGCAAAATAATTATAGTTTATAATAAACAACCTATTTTAAATCGATAATTTCCTTTGGTTTATCACAACACGAAACCATCACAAAACGACTTGCGATTTAAAATTAAATTTTCTAAACTTAAATCAACAATATAAATGCAAAAACTAAGTGTAGGAATAAAATAAATACAGTGAAGCAGCACATATAAATACAAATAAACACCTCAGGTGCAAGAATACAGACTTATTACGTATTAAAAATAAAATTCCATTTCCGATAATAATAATTTTAGGTCCTTTTCAACCGATAAGATTGGCATTCGACTTAGATATGTTCGAAAATCAAAATCTAGTTCACTATGAGTAATATTCATATTTTTAGCTGATTATATTTTAGAAATTATCCTAAAAAATACAATTTTTTCTGGGAATAAATAAGCATTTCAGATAACACAAACCATAATATTCTGGTTCAAAAACAATTTTACAAACCAAATAAATAAAACGAAAGAGAACCAACACTGAGATAAAGTGAGATACAAGCTTGAAGCTTACCAACATCAAAAAAGTTAGTATGTAATTGATTAAATAATTAGTTAGTATGTCATACAGAATCGATTTTCAGGCATAATTCAACTTTGATAAAAAAACTTCTATTTGAGGTGCAAGAAGACCCTTAGAGGAGTAAATAAAAATTTATTTTCAGTTTATGTCTTAACTTTTTTTTTAAGTGAACCAATACAATTTGTTAAATATAAATCAGTGCTACTTCTCCTTCGTTAAATAGTAAAACATTATGTAATTCCCCAATCTTTTCCTAATAAAACAATTATTACATAAAACCTGATTTGATTTTTTTACATTTATGAGCAAGAGAAAGAATATTACTTTCACATTATCTCTTTTAACAGTAAAATAATTAACGCCACCAAATTAACCAAAAACTATAGCTAGTAAACCTAATGATAACGAATAACAGCATTTTATACTGAGCTCCTGATCCACATCGGCGTAACCGCAAGTTACGGAATCGATTCACAAAAGGCATGTAATAATTTTTAGTATACGCAATATAATTGCAAGTTTTACATGTTTATAATGTTAGAAATACTATCCATGAACTATAACTAATAAATGCAACAACCAAAAGACAATACCATCATAGAGAATTATTTCAGGGGTAAATCTGAGTATTGCAGCGCACATTTAACATAGAATCAGTTTAAACGCAGAATGCAAGAAACGTATTTTCTAATTATATTAGAAAATGATAAAATTTATAATCAGTGTATATAACGAAGATTACATTAAAAGAATCATGTAAAATGTAAATTAATTATATTACAAGTCTATATGAAAGAGCCATATTGATTCTACTTATATTCTGTGCTGACATTTTCAAATTACAGTAGAACTTGGATAATTCGAACCTCAAGGGACCAGAAAAAAATTTGAATTATCCAAAAATTCGAATTAGAAAAGTTTATGCAAGTGGTTGAAATAAACAATCAAACATCATGTTTTAACATTGTATATTAAAAAAGTTAGGTTAATGAAGACATTATTGATTAAAAATCCTAATTTTTGTTAAATGTCAATAATGTGTTTGGAGGGATCCCGAAACTAGCTATTACAAACGTTTTCAAATCCCTTCTCTACCTCCTTGATCGCCGCTATTTATTCTTGCAACGTCAGAGATTTGTAGGTTCGCTTTGACGAAGCCATCATACACACGACGTGTTAACATGAAGTGTTAACATGAAAGCAGCCGACGAATATCGGAACAAACCACCACCTATGATACACACAGATGTCAATGTTGTGATTTATGAGCAGTAGCTAAAAATAGTCTGAGGACAGGAAGCCCGAACCGCACACAATGGCTTGTTCACTTATACACACACTATAGATTTCCGCTGTAAAAACTTCGAACTATCCAAAATATTATTCGAATTAACCAAGATATATTTACATTGTTTTTATATAAAATTCTAGGGACCAAGACAAAATTTCGAAATAAAGAAGTTTTCGAATTACAGAAGTTCGAATTATCCAAGTTCCACTGAATTATCTGTTTATTATAAAAAAAATTTCGAAGTATTTTCATTATTTTCAAAATTTTAAAACATCATAAACCAATTATTTTAAATTTAATTTTGCTTCTTTTTGAAAAAAATTTTAATATTTAATTTTTTGACTGAAACTTTGACTGACACACCATAACTGAATTATTCAAGCCCAACTTCAAGAATTAATTTTTTACTTACTTTACTCTTCGCACTCGGGCTTGGCTCTTGAAACTTCAACTTCACTCAGGGATAACAATATTGCAGATACTGCCTGAACACCTCCCACTAATAACTTGCAGATAGTTTAAAAATTGTTGTGCTTTTGTAGCTTTTCTCATTTCTACTAACATAAAATCCCGTATAACACATTGCCTTTTGTGTCTACATTTACCATTTTACCATGACAAACTATAAATAATAAATAAGATATTTTATGATAGTTGAAAATAACAGGGCCCCTGTTATTTTCTACTGATATATGTGATAACGATTCAAATTAGAAAAAAAATACTAAAACTATAGAAATTAAACTCATAGTCATGTATATTCTATGAGAGTATATATAGATATAGAGAGAGTATATTTATATGTAACATTGTTTTTATCTAGGTACACGTCCTAACATGTACAGTTAAAGTTATTTAAGTGTACAGTAAAAGAAAAAGATTCCACTCCTAAAATTTAAATTCACAAAAAAAGTTTTAAATACCTATCTAGTAATTCTTAATAAGTTATAATTTCTTAGTTTTTAATCTTTAGTTTGAAAATTTACAGCTCACTACTACACTCGTACAAATAATCTAAAGTTGACATAACCATTATAACTGTTTTTAAATTGCTATTCTCATTTATTAACTCTTTCTCGATTACAGTATGACCATGAGTAGTATATGTATGATAATCAACCAAATATCCAGAAATGTTCTAGAAAATTGGATTTTGCACTGCAGATATAAATAGACCTCTGAGAGCGAGCTAAACATGTGATGATTAAACTTAAGTGATTGTATATTTCTTGTAGATTTACCAGAAAATTAACATCACAAATTGTAAGTATGTACATTACAGTAGAACCCCTCATAACCGGCCTCGGTTTTCTCAGTTTTCGGAATATCTGGCCGCTTCCTGGAAGAGATATCAACGTGTTTTCGAATGGCTAAAGTACACAACTTCCGTTACTCGACCGGTTTAATGGTTCCCAGAGATAACTTCTCAGTTGACCTAGTGTAATAGTTTTAAAGGCCGGATATTACCAAAAACTAAAACTGCCAACGTAACGTAAAGAGGTTTTTAAGGCTATAAGGTTTTTAATAATGTCATATCTCTAGTCATGTGAGATAATCACATTAAACAGTTGGCAATCAAAAGCCACTCATTATTTTTAGCTCTGCTGGAAAGAGCGTCTGTATTTTTTTGCATTCAACTACAACAAAGATTTTTTCCACCAAAATAATCAAACTCTTTTGTTCATTGTTCATAAAAATTCTTTCCTCATAAACACTGGACTATTTTTGGGCATTTTACTTGTTCACTTCATCCTAATGTCATGACAGTTCATTACCACCTCTACTTTCTCTGAACTCTCAAAATTTTTTTTGTCAAGAGTTTTGAGTTTAGTGCTGCAGTGTTGATTTACGTTCAGTTTACTACTTAAAAGTAGTGTACAAAAAATAAGTGTCTCAAAACGGTGTGATTGAACGTATTGATAAAGACGAATCTGTGGCGAAAATCTAAATCTGGGAAAAAACACGGTTAATGACTGGCGTCGAAATCGAAAAACCTTGATTGACTTTTGTAGAAGATAGAGTGAAAAGTCTCAAAACGATGTGATTGAACGTATTGATAAAGACGAATCTGTGGCGAAAATCTAAATCTGGGAAAAAACACGGTTAATGACTGGCGTCGAAATCGAAAAACCTTGATTGACTTTTGTAGAAGATAGAGTGAAAAGGTTTTATTCCAGCGACGATAATTGAGAAAACTATTTCTATGACAAGGTTTGTACTGATTTTATTAACGTGTGTATTTTTTCCAATGACCACAGAAGTGTTCAACCCTCATTATGACTATATTTATTAACAGCATATTATTATTAAGAATAAATTATCGTTTTAAAAATAGGTTAGTTTATCCAACAAAGGGTGCTGTCCCAAGGTGGCCGGATATGAGGGTGTCCTACTGTACTAACATATAAACTCTGTCCATCTCATATAACTAGATGTTGGAAAGTCACTACCCTTTAGTGAAACCTTGTAGCGTAACCCTTCAAGGCGGTTTGACGTGAGTTTCACATCATTACGCAACCAGTCAGCTGGCGCATTCTGGCGATGTCCTAGTGAACTTATTCGAACTCGGACTGTGTGGAGAATATTGCTCACGAGTTTCTCTACATTTTTCAACCAATTTTGATCAGCTGTGAGTGCGACAGAGGTAGAGATATGTTGTTTATAATGGCAGTCTTTGTTTGATGCGTCAACTTGGTGTTCATACTAATTTTACTGTAGTTTTTTGTGTATATTTATAATCCTCACGATGTAAACTGAATAATTATGTTTATTGTGTCTTTCTTTTTGTTTGGAAATGTAAATTAGTGATGTTTTTGTGAGAGACGCTTATGCGTTGAAGTGTAACGTTAGTGATCCAGTTTATTGTAACTGGAAATGGGTGGCTAGTTTTTAGACTATTATTTTTGATCTCAGTAGTTTTTATGATGTCTAGTGAAACAGATCGTTGATTGGACCTAGATGATGTAGGGTTACTATCAAATTGAGTGAGTGGACTTCGCCTGCGCTCAGTAAAAAACTACCGCCTTGAAGGGTTAAATTCACTTGAGGGTGTTTAATTCACTGTGTAAGCAACAGTCTAGGCCAATAGCCCCAGTTTACTGGGCAGTTAATGTTTTTTTATATTTAAAATTATAAATATCATGCAAAACGTAACAATATGTATCCCTCAAGTGATATAAGCCATATGACTCCACCTACATTATTAATTGACAGTATAAATATATACTTAATACAAATTTCATATTCTAAAGTAACTAACTAAATCTTAAAAAATGTAAACATTTAAACAATATATTTATATAAATATACTTATGCATCAATGACGACGGTCACACTATGAAAAAAGTTTTCCAACTTCCCATCTAGTTTGAGGGTTGAATTTAGCAAATTGAGTAAAGAAATCTTTTTGGGTAATAAAACAAAATTTATTCAAAAAGTTCTAATAGATTTTTACTGGTTTTCCAACGAAGAGGTTTAAGTAGATCCAACGTATTTCTCATATAAAATAGTATAAGACTAGAATTAATTTAACTGCCCTTGAACAAGAACAAACCCTTGCCTGGCAGCTAACTGCATTTAAATTAATTTTAATATAGCTTGAATATCGCTATGAATTATGTTTTTATATGTTGTAATTGAAACTCATTCTCTTTTTCAATATCACTGCACTCTGATTGACCATTGAATTTATCCTAAGTTATAACTTCTGACATTTTACAATCACAAAAACGATGCATATCGTCGATTAAGATATCTTAAAAATAGGTCTCAGTACAAACCTTCTTATAAACCATTACAAAAATGCTGATTTCACATGGTCTTTTCCACATCGCACATCGACTAATTGTATTAAAAAAATTTTAGGCCTATATAAAAATTAATGGCTCTGGTCCTCAAAGGTTTATAAAAATAATTTTGAAAGTAAAAAATACCAGGATTTACAAATAAAGATGCATCATATCTAGTTTCGGCGATTTACGGAGTATGGTAACTATTCTTCACCTACTTTCCACTAGGACAGCTAAATCGCCAATCTTCTCGTATTGTAATAAATTCTGAAAGACAGGCCATCACAAACCACACAGTCTAATTTCAGTATTAACCATTTACGAGATGGGATGTTGGTGATAAGAAGTAAGGAGTATTTCATCCAAGCTGTGGTATACCTGGTCTTTATCTTGGAGTCGCTCTGTGACACTGTGGAAGCCTGTGGTGAGGATGTGGACCACATAACGATGCAGGACAGTCACCAGACGCTTGCAATGCTCCTGCAGCCAGTGAGTTAAGTAGACCACTGGTAGCGAGTTCTTCTTGTGAAACTGTAACCGTAAACAAAAACCCTGTCAAGTTATGAGAGAAATTAGCCTTAATCCAACAACTGGTAACCGTCGCAAAATAAACATCAAACACGAGGCAGATAGTGTCATCTTTCGACAATTTAGTGAACTTTTAAGTCAACTATTAACTTATTGGACGTTTCCGAATAAGTCAATAAGTTAGAATATCACTGAAGGTAATGAAACTACGCTCTTCAAGTGGATGATTAATTTCCAAATCCAAATTACCAAAAAAAGAGTTTACATTATCATTTGCACAACAAACATACATAAAAATTTATCAACAAAATTACTAATAATAGCTTAACTTAATCTAAAACATAAAATGAACACAAAACGCTGTAGAATATTGGATATAGGCGTACATTCTCCCTCAGAGATAACGGGACAGGGATCAAATAGCAAGCACACAGCTTGAATGCCAGGCTATTCCGCCCCCTTCCCCGTCCAGGGCATGGCATACAGAAGAACCTCGATTAACCGTCACCCTCGGTACCGAGACGGATAACCGAATAGACGGATAACAGAAATAATAATAGCGTTGCTACAACTTAGCACCTACACAGTGTTTGGCATGACAACATCGCAATTCACTGCCTTGCATGTTATAACGGCACCATTGTAAGTCCTAATTAATTGTCATGATTGCTGCGGAGTACACTGAATTGATTTTAAAAGAGAAAAAACTAAACTACGCAAGTTCAAGTAAAATATACTTTATTTAAATATTTGATTAAGAAAATAATTAAATATCAACAATCATGGACGTATTTTTATTCTAAAAACTTACTCTACTGGTATTTAGTTTTTAAAATAATCCGTCATTTTCTTTTGTTTTTTTCTGTCAAGCATTTTACGCGGCCTTGTTCTATTTTTTCTGAGAAGAAGCACCACTTTTTAATAATTTATTATTTAGTGTCCCAAAACCACACGTTTCCGTTTCTCAGCCATAACAGAAGAGCGTTGCACACTAAATATAAACGGCACTGTCAAGAATAAACGGTAAAGCACGTAGGTACGTAAAACACTAGTAGGCATTGCACTCGAAATCGGCAAAAACTTCAGTTCACTGTAGTAAGCCACGCACCATACTAAACTGAACTGAAACTATAGCAGTGGAATGCAGAAGACAGTGTAAGGTATTAACCAGCTGGGTCACTACCCTTGCCACCAATGACTCACGCACAATGCAAGTGTGCAGTACAGTCGTCACTACTCATCATAGAGCCTCAACAGACGATCCGGCTCGGTACTGAAACATAATTTTTTTTGCGCTAGCGGGGTGGCGGTTAATAGAAACTGACGTTTAAAAGGGTGACGGTTAATCGAGGTTCTACTGTAGCGTCATCCAATTGGGTGAAAAAAAATTAGAGCGAGCAAACCAAAAACTGACACCGCTACATTATGAAATAGACACTTCCTACCATGCTGACTAGACATAGCCCTCCTCTGTCAAGAGCTGAACTCACACTGACAGCATTAGTTGCTAACGATGAGAGGTCAAAATTGACTGCGCAGCACCTCAGTCTACGCTTTCTCCACACAGCCCGCACTTAACACAAAAAAATTATTATACAACTAAGAATTTTACTGGAAACACTAGAAATAACTTACTGCTGAATTTATGATAGCCTGAAGTGTCTTAAAGAGCTGCCTGCAGCTTTGAGGCCCCTCGGGGTAGTGGTCCATGGAGATTTTATAGACAGTCATTAACAGGCCTTGAAGCTGTTCCACGTTCATGTATTCAGCATTCTCCGCAAACATCTGACAACATCAACGCATCACTACACGTCCAAAGGAAGGTTTCATAGGATCCATAAGGATAGTCTGTTTACTAATCGCAAGACAGATATGTTTTGAATCATAGTGTACTTTCGGATCTTACAAAATATCAATTAATTTTAAGAGTTATTAGATTAATTTAAAAAACAGTATAAAATGATCCAAAGTTATAAGCTCCAAATGTTGAAGTGTTGGAGAAATAGAGGGTGCTTAAAAATGTATTAGATATAGAAGAATAGAAAGTTACTATTTAGGCCCTAACTAATATTTAGAAACACATACGGTTATGTTAAGTTTTGTATAGGTTAGAAACTTGAGCAAAAAAATCGCATTGAAATTTTCAAGCACCTTTAATTTCATTGACACAAAACAGTTTGAATCTTGCGGCTTTGGATACTATAAAAGTGCTGATTTTAAATTAGATCTAGATTAGAATTAGAATAATTGCTTTAAAATTGTTATATTTTTTCATATTCTGCCATTATCACAATAATTACCGATTTGAAACTCTGAAATTAAAATTTCTCAACTATTTGTCAAGGAACTGTTAACATCTTTGTCCAACCGATTTACTCCCAAACTTTAGGTCTCTTAGAATGTATTTGTAAAATGTATAGTTTAGAAGTTACCATGCCCCAAACACGTTTTCCATTGGAGCTGAATGTTTTCATACATTTTCACTCGCTAAGGGTTACGTTGTTTAGGGCTTACAGGGGTGAAATCCTCTACTCTAGACCATAAGGAAAGGAATAGGTTCCTGCCTCCTGATTAGGTTCTACAAAGGATGCTACAATGTTGTTGGAGGATTCCTGAATTTCTAAGAAGAAACAGGCGTGGCAAAAAAGCCGCTTATGGTTAAAGTGCCTTGTGAGCACCCCTTTCAAAAATGATGATATTGTCACAGAACGAAGATAGAAGACAGAAGTGGAATTGATGATGTACTCTCAATTAACACATAGTTTGCTGATTGTCTTTGTTCTGTGACGGGATGCAGTGTTGGCAAATCACCGTGGTACATGATGGTGTAAATTAGTCCCAGGGAAGATAAAAAAACTAAGGTTGAATAAGTAGTACAGTGGAACCCCTTAAATCCAAACCCTGGAAATCTGAAATCCTGGCAAATCTGAACACGTTCTCAGGAAAACGAAAAAAAATTAAATAGCTGGAAGTTAAAAAAAATTGTATTTAACTACACAAATTTATTTTCAAAGGTTTAGTTAAAAAAATACAATACAAGATTGAAAAAAAACAAGTTTTTCACTTAAAGAAAATCTTCACGCTAACACAATTCCAAGCCAGCGTTGCATGAACATCACGCCGTTCGGCTGTTAGCGATATGCACTAATCAGCAGGTAAACGCTCACTAGACAGTAGACAAGCACGATACGTATCCCAGTAGGGGTGGTGGTAGGGGAGTGATTTATTTTTAGCACACGCTCGCCTAGCAACAATGACATGTCATGGGACTTACATCCACCCGCCAAGGTCACTTTCCTTTCGAACACTAATTTACCAAGCCTGTATAACCCCAATCGCTACATCTCCCTCGCTTACCGCGAATAAAGTGAAAAAATAAGTGCGTAGTCTTATTTCCCGGGAAATCCGAACAGGGTTCAGCCCCAATTAGTTTGGATTTGAGGGGTTCCACTGTACAATACTTAGGCCTAAATGTGGGGACACAGTATTGGAATAATCTCCTGCTTATCAATGAGTATAGGATAATAGGGTCATACAAATAAAGAACGCTCACCGTGACGTACATCTGGACTTGCTGTTCATCAGTCATGACGCTCATCAGCTTGTCGATCTGAGCCCTGAACATGGCTGCTGACAGAACGGAAGATGATGCCACCCCAGCAGCATATTGCCAATAGCCAAAAAGTCGCTGCCCAAGTTCTGGGTATTTAGGGAACAGGTAACGCTGGAACAAAATCAGCTCATAAATACGATTGCAAAGACAACCATGAACAGCATGATCAACTCATTGAACCCTTTACCGTGGTGTTTAATTACGCTTGCTGATGGCCATACACAGGGTTTTTACAGCTTTGCGTGGTTGCATCAGCGAAACGTAAACAACTACCGTGTTAGCCGAGTTTTTTTTTCGGTAAACTGAGATTGTTGCAATCAAATTAAATATGTTAAACGGAACTCTACTGTATATCATTAAGTCCAGAAAGATTATTACTCAATCTAAGGGGTTTATCTCTAAATCACACGAAAAATCAATTCGTTTAATCTAGTTACAAATATGAGTCCAATTCGACTCAGAATCAATCTGACAGATAAGGGTAATTTTTTAAATTTATTACACTAACTTAAGTTTAAAAAAATTTAATTACAATAAAAAAATTTAAAGTACACGCCTTAATTAAAAAAATTTGCAGCACTATATCAACAATCATTTTACCACAGGTAAGGTTAGTTATATCAAAAATAATAAACAAATAAAGACAGACAACAGACCGCCAAAGTCATAGGTTATACCTACTCCAAAGACCACTGAACGTATAACTGAGAGATCTGAGTGGTATTGGAAATCACAATACTAAAAAAATATTTCAAATAATTCTTAAAAAAGTGAGGACAATTTGTGTCCGTCTTAAATCATAACATGTCCGTTTAACAAGGACAAACTATATCCATCTTTGGCGAGGGATAAATTATGATATGCTACAAAACAGGCTAATCAACACCTGACTAAACACGGCCAAAAAGTGTTAATTTTACTATTTTTCTCTGAAAGGTACATTCTACCCTGACATATAATTGTCTCAGATTCATTATTAAAGTCGAGGAAAGTGGTTATTTTGAATATTTTTGGATTTATTTTTTATTTTTGGAATAATACTGATCTAGAATGCCTAATTGCCTAATTCTAAAACTTGGAAACTTGGAAAATGACCAAGAAAGAAGAACAAAAGTTCATAGTGTTTGAAAATAAAGTGCTGCGAAAGATATATGGGCCGACGCACGAGCAAGGAGAATGGAGGAGGAAAAACAATAGGGAAATCAGAGACCTCTACAATAAACCAGACATTGTAAGTGAAATAAAATGTAGGAGGTTACAATGGGCCGGGCACATATTTAGAAGAGGAAAAGAGTTCAAGCTGAAAAAAAGTTTTAACACCCAACCCCCTAGGAAGAAGACCCCGTGGGAGACCCAGACAGAGATGGTGGCAACAGGTTAAGACTGACATGGAGAGATTTGGAGCGACAGAAAGAGATGCTGAGGAACGAACTACGTGGAGACAGTTTGTTGGTGCGGCCAAATGTCAACTTAGATATAGATGGCCCTGGGAGTAAGTAAGTAAGTAAGTAAGAATGCCTAATTATATTTTTAAATTGCATATCGGATTTCAATAATTCTAATATTGAGTTAAATAATCAATATACATTGCAACAATGAGCACTTTATAGTTTATCATTTCCTATTTAATTTATATTTCTATCTAAAGTTAAATCCGTTCAAAATAACCACTACACTATATAATCGTTCAACACTAAGATTAAAAAAATGATATGTGGAAGTTAATCAAATAACTGGATTGAAACCGGTAGAATTTAAGACCCTTTGATATGACATTAATTTAAAACCGTAGGTAAAGGTAAAAAATACAAAAGTTACTCATTCAAACCTACACTTGGTTGCAAGGTTGATGTAACACATGTTTTTCATGATATGTTAAAATGCATATTCAGGTGATTTATTTTCAATTGATAACTACAAACTGTAAAAATTCTTTACTCTTTAACTACTTATACTTGACTTCAATACTTGTAAACGTTCTCATAAACAATATTAGAACACAAATATATGTTGTATGCAAGTCTTCAAAATAAACAACGAAAATCGATCACGTTTGACGCAACATCACGATTGGTTAAGTAAGATGTTTTAATGCTGAGGAACTGATAAGATTGAGTCAGTTTTATGAAGACCTTGGATATCTTCCTAGGTGACATCACTTCAGCTAACATTTTTTCATCATAAATTATTACGACAAAAACCGAAATCACACTGGTTTTCGCTACTTTCGTTAGATTTTATTATCAGCCCGCTTGAATGCATGAAAGTTCATGGTGAACAGCACATAAAGTAAAACAAGTATAAAAAAGGTTACCACACAAATAAATGTGACCTCCTTATCAACTCTGTATTAACTTATCTTATCTAGGGTTATTAAAAACTAACAGTCACTTCTATATTCCAGGTATTACCTAATGTCAGCAAGTACACAAATGACTGTTTAATGTTATTTATTGTCTCTTCAGAAAATAAAGTAGGCATTAAGTTAAATTCACAAAATTAATCTTGTATTGTTTTTGTTTCTATTAAGGGGGGACATCTTAAATTAATGCGTGTAGCATTTTGTTTCACAGTAAAAAAAATTAAGCACAAGTAGGATGTTGAGAATACCTAACGTTGGGGCACACTCTATTGTATCTGTTTTAAAAACTCAGGATAGCAACTATATAAATACCCTCGTCGCAGCTGACCTGCGTCCTCAGCGAATTTCCAAAGCAATAATATAATAATAATATATGACAAGTTAATATCAATATCTGTTGATAAGAAATTAAAATTATTTGCCTATTCTCCATAATAATAACATGGGAAAGAGTGTGCAGGCTTGCTGCTGTGAGTAACACTGAATATAGGTGTTTCTAGCGTAAACAAATTTATTTTGACCATTTATACCAAGTAACATCAACTTCTGTCCATAAATAAAGGAGTTTGCCTTTTCCCTATATAATTAAATTAACATGGGAAAAGTGTATGCAGGTTATTTCATGGATGGTGATTTCAGGGATATTTCATGGATCTCAAACACATGAAGCTAAATATAAAGTTTCATCCAAAAATATTGATTGATAAGTGAAATATTAATTTTTCCTTATCCTCCATACGATTGACATTGGAGCCCCAAAATACAACGTACTGTGTTTAGATTTTTTAATATCTCGATAACCATTAGAGATACAGAAAAACTTTAGGAAACTAAATTGTGTAGTTTTTTAAGCTGATTATAATGGTGAAAGATAAAATTTAAAATTTTTTTAAATTACATATGAAAAACGCAAAAAACCCAATTTTTGAGTACAAAACCCCTCCAAACTACCCGTTTCCATTGAGCGATATGTATGGATTACGAACTCATCTGAGCAAATGTAGCTATAATAATTTACCATAGTGAATGATACCGATTTGATTTTTTCATCAAAACAAGGAGAAATTGAAAATAAAAAACAGTAGACCTACAGTTTTTGGCACGTTTTAAGTAAATTGTCCTGCGACAAGTACAAAAATTGGGATTTTTACCGCCGTCTTGAATGTGTAAACGAATTTAACAGAAGGGCTGCTATTGGCAATTCTGTGTGGGCAAACAACTGCCTAATAACGGTCTCGTTAGATAAAACTGATAAACAGACACAGCAAGTTGTTAGGCTGCAATATATCAGAGGACCCTAAAGCATCGTTAAAGAGCTGTTTACAAAACTTCCTTCGCCATTTTTCCTACACACAGGGTGACATCTCCTAGAAAACAATTAGTTCAATTTGTTCGTTATATAAAAAGAAGGAAAATTTCTATATTAAATCACCTCCTTTTCATATGTGGTTTTACACTCTCTGTTTTAAATTTGGTATAACTTACTTGAAAATGGAAATAGAGATAAATGCCAGACTATTTCATGGAAATAAATGTTATTGGGCTCTTAAAACATTGTTGAAAACTAGGCTTCAGGAAAAACGTAAGCAAAACTTTACAAGACTATAATACAACCGATAGCACTCTACAGATCAGAGACCTGGACATTAACAAAGAACCGAGGCCAAAAATCTACCGGTGTTTGAGTGGCCACATAAGTAAGGTAGGTACGTAATAATAACTTACTTATTATGTAATCACTTTATAACTAACATAACATACACAACTTTTAGTTGTAAAAAACCCAAAATGTAAAAAAAATACAATTACTGGAATATTGTCCTGTAAAACATAAACTATGAACAAATTTCTTATTTCAGTTTTGAGAGTAAAAATTTACAAATTTTGCGGTAAAGTTTAGTCCTCACTATCATTAACAATTTTATGCAGATAATTTTTAATGATTAAGATATTCTATTTTCTGTTTAAAAAACTGTTTGGTTCTATACAGCTTTTATAAATTAACGATTTCGTTTAAAAAATGACTTATTGAAATACAAATAGTATTCAATTGCTGTTCATAACACTAACAAAATAAATTGTTTAAAATTAAATACAGGAATTCGAATAATCTACTGCAGTTTTATTACATAACCTAACCGTCTGAAGATACATCCTAGTAATGCAAACCATAAAAAGTCTAAAAGTTTTCAAGTACAATTTGTTTACATTAAAAGAAACAAAACCAAAACCAATGAAATAATATTCTACGACAGCCAAGAATGTTGGCTAGCTTATCAATACGAGAGCTCCGCTGGCACGTAGGGCAATTAAAGATCATAATATGCAATTAAACATCAACGACTATTAGGAATGACATTTCGTTGGCTCTGACCAACAGCCAAGCTCAAAGAAATTAAACGCCTTCAGAAAAATCTATTTTCTTACTCATTACAAAACAAAACAAAATAAGAAACCGCTATAAACTATTTATACACCTCGCCGTTAATAATTAGGAAACTACGGAAATAAAATTATCTAAGTATCAAATAATACATTATTGAATGCTTTCCATAACATGGAATTTTTTACACCATGTAACATTACTATGTACATTGTTTGTTTAAAACTTATAATAAAAATTATAAACTACTAAACAAAAAGGAAATTTAATTAAAAATACGTCCATCAACCATTTTGGGTCAACTAACAGTCCTAATAAAAAAATATAGTAGTTTATTCACCACTAATTAACTATGAACAATTAAAAACCAATAAACTCACCTCATTAGATTTGATTAGAAAGACTTAAAAATTGAATGATGTGAGACTAAATTACTTGAGGAAAAACAGGGAAGTGACAATCCTAGTAACACCTCTGATTTAAATTCATTCATAAAAACCCAAATAGCCCATATTTTCAGGGCTGTTTTTATCCTGTTATATGAATAAACTTAAACCAGGGTGTCTAGCAAGTCATCATAAGGAAATTTCCTGATTTTTCATATTAGATGCTGTGTTTTCCTTGAATAAAAACGTGTGAAACTATTGGTTAATTTTTAAATACAACATAAAGAAATCGTTAAAAAATAAACACAAAATCAGTATGGTATCTATTAAATGAACTCATTCACGCATAAAATCAAATTGTTAAATTAAAATGTGAAAAACAAAATCACATTAATTGGAGGTCGAACAAGACAAATACCCTCGCTGATGATTAGAAAGAGGAAAGAACGGCGACCGCCATCTATACAACTAAACTCACCAACTCAGGTTTTCAATGCTGCCAGTTTTACCAAATTTGTAAGTTTTGCAAAATATTTGTTACAAAATAGCAATTTACTTAGGCAGTTTCCCTGACCAATGTAGAAATTCCCTGACTTTTTAATACAGTTTTAAATTAACTGACTTTTCCCTGTTTTCCCTATTTTCCCTGTACCTAGACTCCCTGTTAAACAGGTAAATTAATTTTGTAAGTCTTCTTATGTTTTCTCTGCACCAAAAAGTGCCTGATTTTATTATGATACTATTTCATAATGCCATAACGCACATAACAGTACATTTTGTTAAACATATGTATTTATGTGATACCATCACATTTATTGTAGCATCACTACAATTTCTAACATCTGAAATTAAAAAAGATGTTCCATTAAACAATTTAATAAACCACAGATTTTACTTCCTCGTAATAAACTCAATCCAATATTTTCTCATTCACATAAATAGTGTAATGAAAAAAATTATTGAAAAAAAGGATACATACGTAAACATATTATACCGATCACACCCACACATTGCATTGTATTTTCCTTCATCAGCGCTCTGCGGAGTTACATCAGGTTGGTTATTAATAGTATACATATATTCATAGCATAATAATATCTTAACTCCGCAGAGATACCAGCACGGTAGCTCAGATGTATGCTCTGGCTTAGTAAGTCAAAGGTTTCTGGATCAAAACCAGCGGCCGGTAACTCCCATCAAATCACGAGCAATCACCTCTGGTCAGCTCACGTGACTAATGTCGCTGCAGTACTTCACTGTCTTTAATTAACCGCACAGGCCCTAGACCTATGGTGATGGGCAGTTGAGGTTAAAAAAAGAAAAATGCAGAGTGCAGAATGATGGAATATACATTGTCAACGTATAGGTTTTGCCGACGTATGGGTTTCTATAATAAAATAATATTAATAGGATAAAAATACCAATAATCCACCTAACTTAACTCCACATAGCGCTGGATGTCGGAATATACAATACAAAGTTTGAATGTGGTCGGTATAATACGAAAGTACCAAAAAGATACCAAAACATGCTATTTATAAAAGTAATTTAAGTCAATATTTGATTGACAGAGGGAAGTGACTGAAAATTGAGCCCTATAATTGGTTGACAAACATCGCACTGTACTCAAGCTAATTTAACATATTTATATACCGATTAGAGGCCTATTGATAACGTAGTGCTAATATATACACATTGTGACGCCTCTGCAAACTAGTAGGATACTTCCCATATCTTTATAATTGTTTTTTAAATTTTACAAAGAAATAAAATTTGGTAATATAACTGTCAGCGTGTAATTAAAAAAAAAATATTGCCCATAAATGAGAACCGTAATGCAGTTTATATTGTGCTGCACTGATTGGAAAACAAAATATAAGAATTGTTAGCTTATATTTACAAGTGAAAATATTTTAACTGTGTTTAGTTTATATGTTCTCTATGTTCTGCTTGATGTTAAGAAAGAATTTACTCTGTTTACAAAAAGACTCAATATTCATGATCATAATACGAGGTCGAAAAATAATTTTGAAGTACCTTTTTTACCAGTTTAAAAAAAAGCTGTTTAAAGTTCAAAAATATTTGGTCTGAAACTGTATAATAGACTACCACACAGAATTATAAATATTCGATCTGTGGATCAATGGACTGCTCAAACATCCTATATACTTAGTAAGTGAATTTTTTAATTTTACAGACATTTTTTTTGAAGATTTAAAAATTATCTTTTGTAAAACTTGTTCACTATATCTATTACACTATAGTGTTTAATGACAATAAAGGATTCTTATTCTTCTTATTTTTATTTTTAGCCAGTTTTATTACCATAATAATTAACAAATAAAATACACTTTTTTTAAATTTATTTGTAACTATCCATGTAGCCAATTTCCAAACCGGTTGAATGATTTGGGATTGGTCAAAACTGTAAAAAAAATTATGAGTAACATAATAACAATATTCCAGGTTAAAAAATACTAAAACTTCAGATGCAAAATCATGATTAGCGACATTTATTGTTGTATAAAACATAGAAAATGAACAACAGTGAAACAATTGTTCAAATACTGTCTCAATTATTACTGGCAATTTCCAATTTTGAAGATACTACATATAATTATAACTCTAAATTAGTAAAATTTTGTGTTGAATGTAGAACAAGAAATTGGTAAGGAAGTTCGAATTGGTACATTTACATTTTCAGAGATTTTACCAATATATATTTATATTTTTATTAATAGGCCTACAGTATATTTGAGAAAAAACTCATTTTTCTCAGTTAGAACTACAGTAAATCGACAAAGTACATTCCACGTCTCATAGATAGTGTAGCGATTACTTTCTGATTTTTAAACATTAGTCTCTACTGGTCAGTACGATAACAACAGTGACATTAATGGACTGGAGGGGAGCGGAATGATGAGAAAAGCGCAAGGTTTGTACGAAATCAGGTGGCAGCCAGTTATGATGCAAATTACTCTACTGAAAACTGCAAAAAAAATAGTTACAAATTGACCATCCGATCGGGTCAGCACTAATTTTTTCATAACGTTATATTGTTGAAAATTTCCAATACCGATCCGATCGATTTTTTCTTGCAATTAATGGTAGTTTTCATTTAGAATATTTTTTAGCTTAGCCCATCAATACCGAAAAATCATATAAATGAAAGAAAACCTACAATTAATTATCTATGGCACTCCTGCAATAATGAAGAATATGCACAGGAGTAAACGAGATTGTTGAACCGCAACTAAGTGAGAAGTACTTTTAGGCTACTAGGAACTTTCATTTTACAGTTTAAACATTTCTAAGTTGACATCTTAGAATCTGAACAGAAATCCTAGTCAGCAACAGGTGTCCACCAAAGTACTGTGAAGCATTACCTCACCGTCTCACAATGTCTCTTTATACTGGACAACAACAATAGACTCTCTGTAAAGTGTTCAAGAACTCTCTACCAACGGTTTGAGGCTTTCTTCCAGGGTCAGAGCAAACTCTAAATATCACATTTAAATCGTCCAGAAGTCTTCATTTACACACACAGAGCCACGAATTTGTTTTTTCGAAAAAAAAAACATTTTCCCAAAGAATCAAGAATCAAGAGTTTTATTGTCTTTGACCTTCTTTTTACAAAGGAATAGACATGGTCAATATACAATACAATTAATACAAATAATACTTATAAATTACATATAATACAAATAGTACAAACAATAATTAATTTAAGGTTGACTGACATAAACAAATAATAGACTTAGAAGATTATTAAAATTCAATATTTATATTAGTTTTCAGAAATTCTTGTATGTTATAAAAAGGGTTGTCAATCAACCACTTACATATAGTTAATATATGTAAGTGTGTAACAAAACAAGTGTAACTATCGGCTTAATTTTAGTTATAACATGGAAAAACCATTAGAAAATAAACACAAAATCAGTATGGTATCTATTAAATGAACTCATTCTCGCTTAAAATCAAATTGTAAAATTAAAATGTGAAAAACAAAATCACATTAATTGGAGGTCAAACGGGACAAATACCCGGCATATGTCGACAACCACTATTCATTCACCTCCAAACCGGCTCGCTGATGAGTAGAAAGAAGACAGAATGGCGGCCGCCATTCTGTCTTCTTTCTACTCATCAGCGAGCCGGTTTGGAAGCGAATGAATAGTGATTGTCGACGTATGCCGGGTATTTTTCTAGTTCGCTGTCAAATTAATATGATTCTGTTTATTTGTACATTTTAATTTAACAATTTGATTTTGTGTTCATAAAACTGTATTAAAAAAAGGGAATTTCTACATTGGTCAAGGAAACCGCCCAAGGAATCCTTGTTCTGAATTCTTAACAAAAAAGCGATTTCCTTTGGAGGTTTCCCTGACCAATGTAGAAATTCCCTGACTTTTCCTTGACTTTTTAATACAGTTTTAAATTCCCTGACTTTTCCCTATTTTCCCTGTTGCTAGACACCCTGCATTTCATTGCAAACTGACATTGTGAGTGCTACCCAGGACTAGATTATTTTTGGATGTGTTCAATAAAATATTAGTTGGTAATGGACATGGACGATAACATTGCATTGTGTTAAGATAAACAGTTAAGGTTTGCTGATAGTAGGTTTTCCAAAACCCAAAATAATGACATCCGGGGATGTTGGAAAGGGCTCTTAAAATTCCGGGGTTTGGGTTGAATCGAATAAAAAATAGATATGACACTTGTGAAGCTGTCGGGGTAAATCTAATGGAAGATATTTATCCATTATTGAGGAGGATATTGCCAGAAATATCACCTACATGGACCTACTCTAACAGATTCGCTCCACAAAGTGTGTTATCTTGATTGTTTTCTATTCAAACTCCAGAAACAAGGTATTTTTAGATTTTTCTTTAAATTATCTAAAAAAAAGTTATTCTTGTAAAACTGTTAGAGGAATTGCAATTTCAAAGTTATTCTAATAAGATTTACATTTTTAATTGGCTGTCATTTTGAATGTTTACTTTGAACCAATTTAAGTGAGGACTTCATGTACGCGATATTAAAATCGTGCGACCACATTTTTCCCATCATTTCTCCATGTTTTAGCCGACAATAAAAATAATCCTAAATATATTTTATTTATTTTCTCCACCTTTTTGATTTCTTTAGGTGAGCAACAATGTAAACAATAAAATTGCAATAAAACAACAAACAATGTATTGCAATAAAACATGGAGGAATTACGAGAAAAATGGTGTCGCACAATTTTAGTGACGTGCGATTTCATGTATCCCCAAATTTCAAATCTTTTTCATAAGTTATCCTCACTATTGTTAATATAAATTCTAAAGTTAAATGGCGGCTTTGTGAGTCACAAAGATCTTATGTGATATTTACATACGAGGCGTTTTTTTAAGTAACTACCGTTTGCAACGGAGGGGGGTTTAATAACAATTTGTAACATAGGGGAGTTAATTGATAGACTGTTCCATAAAGGGTTTGTGGTATGGTTTAGATGTGTTATGCTCTAGCTACCATTGTGTGAGGATTTTGGTAAACGAGACTAACCATATCCTAACCATGTCCACTTAAAACTACTGTTTTATATATACTCTGCTACGATTTGTAATGAATTAGGTGAGGTGAGGTTATGGGGTATATTTGTTACTAATGGGTGATTTGGGCCGTAATATGAACTATTGAATGACCACTAAGAATATTCACTGAAATTAACAAGAGGAATATAAGCAGAAATTAGAAGTATAAATTATTCAATTCATGATGGAAGCTATGCTGGATCAGGGAATGAGTTTCCCAGATACCAAGATTGCCTGCCGAACCAGTTGCTGAGCCAGCTTTGATGATTGCTTGGATATATTATAATAATGTGCAAATGTAATATATTAATTATTAACTACTTAACAATTTATACTACCACGTGCCAAACTATGCCCACCTTGATACGTCAGGAAATTTACTTATTTACTGAATGACTACCTGATGTTAATTATACAAATAATAATTTCTAATTCCCTATCCTACCATACCCTAGCCGTAATTTCCCCCCTTAAAACTACACTTAGCTAATCATGGTGTTCAGTGAGCCATGTGAGCAGTGAAGTGGGGAGAGACACCGGTTGCAATTCTTGACATTTTTAAAGAGTGGCTCGGCGCTCGGGCAGCCAGCACATTTTAGCGAGTAGAATGAAAATAGAATAGAATGAAAAATGTATATTTAGGTGGCGAGACGTGGAGCGGCATGGCACACGTTTTATAATTCCGCCACCGCACCGGTCAGCGTTTTGCACATGCACGCTGGTTACCTACATCTCTTGTCTACGCGCTGACTCAATTACAGTCTGTTTCTTAATCTATACATTGTTTACTGAGTGTTTAAGATGCCTCCGACAATCGTGAGTCCTGCTGATTGTGAAGTATGGGATGTTATACGATTTCTTAGTGCTAAAGGTGTAAAACCGATCGATATCCATCGTAAAATCTGCGAGGTTTACTGACAAAAAATTATGAGTTATGGAATGTTAAGGAACTGTATGAGAGCATTTAAAGATGGCTGCACAAATATGCAAGAAGAAAAAAAGTCAATGCACTGCCTAAACGTTGGGTATTGTGCAAATCCGTCAACCTTTTCAAAACCCAACGTGAATATAATTTCCAGTGATCCATGTTCTCGGTCATAATGCGATTACAAAACACTAAGAGAACATTGAGGAAAGTAGTCACACAACCATGAAATTGTAAAGCGCATGTTATCCCTCGCCTTTCTGCACAAAATCTTCACTAACGACCGAAGGGCGCCCACTTCGTTCTTCATCATTAACATTTGTTCAGCCATCTTTAAATGCTCTCACATATTTCTTTACCATTCCATCACTCATAATGTTTTGTTTGTAAACCTCACAGATCTCACGATGCATATCGATAAGTTTGACGCCTTTAGCACTAAGAAATCGTTTAACAGCCTGCACTTCAAAATCGGCGGGACTCACGATTGTCGGAGGCATCTTAAACAATCCGGTAGTAAACAGTAAACAATGTATAGAATGAAGAATCAGACTTGTAATTGCGTCAGTGCGTGGACAAGAAATGAAAGTAAATAGCGTGCATGCGTAAAACACCGACCTCAGCACTGTGGCGGCAATCGCAAAGCGGTAGTTACTTAAAAATAAAGCCTCGTATTATACTGACCAAGAAACAAAACCTAAAAGGGTAGTACAGAGTTCTGAAACACCCTGTATTTTATGCTGACTCTTACTCTATGAGTAATTTTTGTATATCTTTGCAAAAGGGTCTTGAAAAAGTTGTTTTTGTGTTGTATTTGCATGTAACGAACTACTCGGCTCAAAAGTTCTCTCACACACTTCAAAAGTGAGATTGTACAAAAGGATCAATAGACCAGTACTGATATGGCACAGAAACATTGATCTTGACCAAGAAGGAAGAGAAGCTGGTTCTCCTCTCCCTTGGAAAGGTCCCTAGAAAGATCTTTGTCCATACTTTTGAAGATGGTGTTTGGAGGGTCAAACATCACCACAAAATCTGACACCTTTACAGACACTGATATAGTAGTGAAATAAAAATTATAGTGGATCTATAATCCCTTTATCGTCCCAGTTCAAGATGGGTTTTTAAAACTACAACCATGGTTTCAGCGCTGGTAGCGCCATGATCACGTAGATCGCCAAGGAGAATATCATAATGGTTATATAAAAAGGATCAGTCTCTTGGACGTCCTCATAGATGAAACATTGTGTCGCGAGAGCCTGTATTAATAATAGCCGGCATGACACCCGGTGTCCTACCGGTTATTATTAATACAGGCCTCTCTGAAGTCCCATTTTTGTGTTTAAATGTTCGTGTTGTGTCGTTTGTGTTCCATGTTCCATCCATGACAACGTTCAAGTCTTAGCTCCGGGGAGTATTGGTAATCTGGCAGACCAAAATTTTAAACGGAAGTGATGTCATATGGTTACGAGAACAGCTGTTTAGAGGAACTGAAAACATTCCCTTTAGCCGTACCCATGATCTAAGCTATTTCCCAAAGGAAAGTAAATACATTTTTGATGAGGTTATGAGAGTTTTCTTATGTTCATTTAACCCTTGGTCGGTGAGTTCGATTTTAAAACATAAAGGGTTACTAACAGCGGTTTTTCCAGGTAATGAAATTACTGACAATGAAGTTTTATACTGAATTTATGCCCTATCAGGATATGTGTTATTAAACCAGCGGACTGCCTCGTGTAAATTTCTCTTCGCCTCGCCATAGAACATAATCATTTCTACTTTGTCTTGATCAGATCAGACCATTTTCTCTTATAACTATTTTAGGTAATCATAAAATCTTAAGTTAATTATTTTTTAATAAAACACATTAACGTTTAAAACACAATAAATCTGAACAACTAAGATTTAAAAATAAGCTTTAGGAAAGTTAAAATAATGTCGCGCCGGGAGCAAACTGGAAGAGCTGTTATCTCTAGATAAGCTTCTGGCAAATGAGGCCTAGAGGGGCCGCTACCGTAACCCCATAATCTCGGACAGGATTTAGCCTGTGATCGGTAAATGTCTGTGACCAATTAGGACTTTGACCGTGGTACTAAATCTCGGTTTTTTCATTATTTACAAAATTAACAATTGATCAAATTTCAAAAAATTTAAAACTTTGAACTGGCATAACTTTTGATAAAATCAACGTAGAGACATCCAATTTGCGCCATTCGTTTTCTTTTGTCAAGATCTTTCAAATAATATGCAACAAGCTGGGGGTTGCTATTTAAAAATTTCAACTTACCCCTAAACTACCCCTTTTGGGTGGGAGGGGGTGAAAATTTGAATACATCAAAAACTACATTTTTTATCAAATAAACATCCCCAAAGTAAATAATTTTTCTTTCCATTAATAAAAAAATGAACAGGGGAAGGTGGGACTTTTGAGACACACGGTATATTGTAAAACGCTTGGATGAAAACCCTGCAAAATCAATATTAAGCAATAAAAACGGAATCGACATGTTCGCTGCTAAAATGCATGCAATATGTTCTTACTCACCATTTGATGTCTTTTGGCAGAAAATCGTGAAGAAATGCCAATCGTACCAAAAAACCACATTTACATTTTTTTGCAAGTACACGATTGTGTATGTCCGTCACTAGGGACGTTCTTTTACCGAACCGTGCACTTTTATTGTTCTAACATATTTTTTAACTCACTGTTAAAAGTCAAAAACACATTTATTTAGGTTTAAATTACAAAAATTCTACACTAACATAAAAATATATACTATTAACAACCCCACCAGCCCACCCTGATGTGTTAAGTTCATTTGTGCAAGTTATCAAAACACTTCGGAACACACAATCCCAGGTGGTCCTTACACTCCGTGTAATGCCAAACGACCCTTTTATTGATATTTCTCTTGCTGCAATCGTGGCACCTTTTATTTCTTACCAATTTGCCACAGCTTGCCCTTTCGATGATTGAAAAAAACAGTATTTACTATTTACAAATACACAATGTTTACACAAACATATGTTTCCATAAAAAGGTGTAGGGTAAATAAAAAACTAACACGTCAAAAATGAATGAAATGTACCTCGCCACATGCATATTAACGAATAAAAGCACCGGAGAAGTACTAACAGCTCACTGACATATCTAAGCAACAATGAAATGGCAGCAACGATCGTCTACGCGCGCACCTAAGGGAAGACTGACGTGGCAACGATCGTGTAAGCTCCCAGGGAACGTGTTAAAAACATGTAATTAAAACTCCTTTCGGTGACTCTGATTTTAAAACACTGAAGACTCACAAAGTTTTTTCTAGGTTTTGAAAAAACAAACAAACAGTGTAAGTACAACAACAGTGTGTTGTACAATACATATATTTTAGAAAGGTTGTATGAGAGCCCTATACAATCAATATTATGTAATAAAAATAGAAGTAAACAAAACGGGAAACACGTAAATAAAAAATGTAACCGTAATAGTATGATCAGTGGCATACGGTGGAGGCATCTATGCTTCAGGACTCATAAGGCTTTAACTGAATACATAGATTGGGAGGGATGGTAGGGGGATTGGGAGAGCAAAATGAGGTCGAGCCATTTCCTAAAGAGGCGCGTAAGTTATTACCCTGCGACTGTCGAAAAGTAATAACGCATAATTTTTACAAAAATGAAGTAATAGATCAAGATTTTGCCTGGGGGCAAACTCCATTATATCTCAGATGAGAAAAAGACTTTGAATAAATATTATTGCACTATTTTTAATCATTGTTCAAGAATATTTCAGATTTTTTATTTTTCCCAGTGAAGCACTCTTTTCTGACTTTTCTAAGTGTTACCGGTACTGTTGCTAATGACAGTTACTTCATAGTTAATATAATTTCGGATTTTATAAAGTAATTTAACCACTAAAATATTTCCTTGTTGTCAAGGACGAGGGTACATCATTTCAAGTACAGTAAAACCTCACTCACTTGACATCTGGTAACTTGACAGCCAACAGCTGACATAATAACCTTTTTTATCTCACAGTACCTGTGAGTTTAACATTTCAAAGTCGAGGAACAGCTGAAACAAGCTGAGATGTACAGTTGATCTATTGAGCGCCTTTAGACTGTCTCAAGATCAAAGACCCAGGCATGATTTGGGCTGGTATAGCTCCTATTGTTTGACTATTTAAGGAAGAATGTTGCATCATTGAAAGGAAAACAATTATCAAGTTAGCATTTTTTAAGAACATAAAGTTTTAATTCTTGAGTATTTGTCATTTCTTCAAAGGCTGTTTACTAAAGAATGTAACAATACTCATATAAGTATTGTACAATAATAAATTTATGTCTAAAACTCGAGTCTGTAATGTAATAAATCCTTAAAACCCAGGAAAAATTGCAATTTCCTAGATAACCTGACAACCTCTGGGTGTGCAAAGTGTGAGGTTTTACTATACGGTACTGTACCTTAACACGTTGCGTGCGGACCACTACGATCCCATTGGTACTGGTCCCGGTGCGCGGACCGGACCACTCGGATCCAAGTGGTGACATTTACGTTAAAATCAAGATGGTGGATCTGGCGATGTAGATTGTGCTGCCACCAGTGGGATCTGAGAGAACTACGATTAGCTTTATTGTAACGCAGTATCTATTTCTGTACGAGTCACTTGGAATTTTCCTATTGGTCGATTTTAAACTACACTGACTGCTCTGCGCGAGGAACGGAGGTTTCGGGCGCTGCAGCGAATGTGTTAAACATGACTATTTAAAAATATCTGCTATGACACGACACAAGACAAAAGTAAGGAATGAAATCTATCGATGATTATAACTTGACTTGCATACTTAATATAACAATAAAAATAATTACTCACTACAAAAATTCCTTGTGAAACACCATTTTCAACAGAGTCTTCTTCTAATGTCTTTTGAGTGAGTAACTGAAACAATCACAAGTTAAATTTAGTTTGTTACACAGTATGGTCAGGTTTGAAAGAAAAATGTCTTAATTTTCATAGATTATAATGAAAAGAACATTAAGGTCAATACCTTAATAGCCTAGTGGCCAAACGCCACCAGGAACAGAAATATATTATGTTACCGGTAGGCTATATGCTACGTTAATGTACAAAAGTTCGAACATTTCTTACTGTAATTTGGCTATATATGATGTGAACTTTGTCAATAGGCTAAATTAGCATTATTACATCTGTTAAAAATTTAGGCTAGCGACTATTGTAGTCATAGTCAAATACTTATCGTTAAACTGAAAAAGTCTATGAATATCTTTTTTAATATCATTCACAATCATTCTTGTTGACTTTAATAGCCTCAGGAACTATATAGATATTCTTTTATTTAATTTATAAGATTACTGGTTTAATTTTTAAAGTAATCTCATTCCCTATTCATAATACTAACCAGTCTGCAGTGTTTTAATTGCAGAAAGCCAGCATGAGTGGCCTTGGACTTAATACTAATGGAAATGTTAATCTCAGTTTAAGTGAGCATTTCACACATTATGTGAAAATAAATAGTAAAATTTAAATTACCTTGGATAATTTATCAATCGGAAGAAGCTGAGATGGAACTTTGTCCTGTAGGTCAACACCTGAGTTGTTTCGCGATATTCCATATTTAGGAGATCCTTCACGGCTATGGTTATTTCCCATGGTGAAAACTATTTAGATATAATAAACTAAACAAATTACTAACTAAAATATGTATCACATAAATACTGTACTGACATCGTGACACACTCTTGCCAGTATTTAGAAAGACTAATCATGTTGAACTAAGGTTTTATTGTTTTAAAATAAAAACAAAATAGCCTATGTGTTGAGCTACAGCACGGGTCTTTTTTGGATTTGTTGTCGTATTGCAGATTGCCAACATTTAGACTATTAATACTTGGAACAAAGTATGCTATTATTAAGTAATACTATAAAATATTACATTTACAGATGAACAATAGTTTTAAATATGGTTGTTTATAATCTGACTTAGTTCAACCTGTGGAACGGAAAATCTTTATCAATCGCTTGTTTTCCCGAAAACTGAAACGAAAAATAAACAAAAAACAGTCATTGAAAATATTAAATAATAGATTGATAAATCGATGAAGGACACATAAAAACGAAATTATTTGATTACATTACCAAAATAACCGAAATGTCTACCAAATCATCCTATATAAAAACTCTTCATGATGTATCTGGCTCAGAATTAGACTTAATCACAGCAATTAACTTATTGGTATTGAGCCTGTATTGTTTAACTAACTATGTATACTAATAAAATTAATCCTACTATTATGGAGATAGGTGGTTTCCCTTAAAGGGGCCTCCTCGAGTATCAAGAACATCTTGCACGGTGTCCCTCAGGGCTCTGTACTCGGAGTCCTCCTCTTTGCTATCTGTCCTCGGACTCCTCCTCTTTGCTATAATGATAAACGAGCTATCATTAGATGGTCACACCCTACTTTTTGTGGATGTCACAACCTTGGTTACAAGAGGCAAAGATGGAGCAGGGCTTCAGTTGGAGGGTAGTAGCCTTCTGGCACACGCCAAAAAATGGTTAGTTGAATATAGGCTCATGATAAATGAAGACAAGACGCAAACGGTGGCGTCGTCCTGTAATCCAGCTACTTGGAGGTCACGAATTGTGGATAGTTGTGAGAGATGGTCGGTGGGTGTAGTGTTCTCTTGTGTGGATTGACGTCCACACGATTGAATACTATGTTAATCCGCAAAGACCATCCTCATAATTAGACCAATTCGTAATTCAGAGGCTGTGGTTCAGATTCCACATTAAACTGTAGGTCCATTAGCTGCCATCGGCTGTTGGGCTATTAATTAACAGTCCTGTCTAAGGAACATGTCAGCCTTAGTCAGTAACAAGACTACAAAATCGCGCCACAATCATCCTACATTCATTCCTCATTCATACTTGGCTTAAAATACCTACCTGGGTAGATCGCCATTTCAGTTAAAAGTATAATCCATTATATGTACCCTAAGACCTAGAGAGAGCAACGAAGCTGTGAAGCTGTTATTGGGTTTCTGGGTCAACCCTATAGGCTAAACTGGCAGCAATACGTCGATAAGGTGTGCTTTAGGCTATCTAGGGTAACATACCTATTAAGGAAACAGAAATCTGATCACCAGACCATATTTGTTAATGACCTACCAGACCCTGTTCCATAGCCATCTGTTGCACGACCCAGTAGTTTGGGTTCACTCCCCTGCTGCATAGTGAGTTTACGAAAAAAGACCGTAAGAGTTATTACATCATCTGGACATAAGGATCACTGATGGCCTCTCTTCATCGAGCTAGGTATACTTACAGTCTTTAGCCAATATGTGCTGAACACGCTAGTGCTTCTCAAAGAAAACTTACAACAGTTTGGCTGGAGGGATGCGGTCCACAAGTATGGCACTCGGCGTGCAAAAAATCTTTATATGCCACGTTGTCGTCTTGGTCACACACTCAGAAGCTACCCTCAACTGGCGATAAAAATCACCCTACGAGCTAAAGAATGTGATTTAGACTCAACGAGTTTCAAGTTGACAATCCGCGAGTGCCTATAAGTACATAGGCCACCCCTATATGGACTGGACGAGCTGGATGAGCTACCGCTTTTTGCCCCCATAAACCCTGTCTAAGTCACGTCTGCCACATGCAAAAGATTTTTTAAGTATATAATTTGTTGAGTATATGTTCATTGTGTGTTTTGTATGTTTTGTAAAATATTTATTTTAGCATAAGATAACGCAATCTATCCGACCATGTCGGTCATGGATGAAGACACCAAGTATCCAAGTATAGGATCTGCCATAAAAGCAGTATAAAACTGCGGAACTCCCCTGGCCGCTGGCGCCCCCACGCGACGGCTCTGTCAGTGAAGAATTATTACCAAGAAGTATTTGGACATATTTGTTAAGATTTTATTTGTATTCGATTATGTAATAAAAAAGTTAACTTGAAATATGTACCGGTTTGTATAATCAAAAACAATTAATATTTTAATACATATAAATTGTCTTTGGTGTAATATATTTTATGAAATCAGTAATAAAGTTAGGAGCTGTAAAAAAAGGGTATTTGACAAATTAAATATCCCAGTTTCGGAGAGAAACCAATCACCTGATTTCATTGATATTTTGTAATGATATAATACTCGTAAAATGAGTTACAGAGTATTTATCATTAGTACATTTTCCACAATCTTTAAAATTAAAAAAAAATTTACCGAACATTTGATAATTTTTTTGGTTTTATAATGTAATTTTCAGTGTGTTAGCATTATGAATAAATACGAAACAGAAATATCTTCCTAGACGCACGCTTGGCGATTTGAAGAACTACTGCATGCTATTGTCGGGATAGCCTTCCGGCAAAACAGCGCTATAGTTTATCAAAACGCTTCATACCCCGCAGGCTGCAAAGAAGACAATTAATTGTATTTTATTCCTTTATGTATGAATATATTTGAACACATATGCATATTTTTCATATCAGCATACACTAGCTTATCGGTGAAGTAATCGGTGATAAATAGGAAGCTGAAATTTACCATGTAATTTTATTTAGTAATTATACTGGAAAAACAGTTTTATATTGCATATTATATTTGATATCAAAAACTGCTAAATTATGAAATCAATGTAATTTTTATGCGACAAAACATTTTTCATTTTATTAAAGCCAAAAATAATATTTGGGGTCTCAGTATTGGTTCTTTCATGGGCATAAAAATCCTAAATAATTTTGTTTCCTGTGTTAAGAGTGTTTTGAAATAATATTTTTACTATTTCATAGGAATAATAAAATCTATATACTTTATTGCAGTATATAAATATATATTGATTTTTCCATGAAACTGTTCGATATTTAAAAAATGATTGTTTATATATAATTTGTATGTGTGTGAAAAAACTCACAATTGTCATACTTTTAAGTGGCCACAAAAAATGTTTTCAATCCATGTGATGATGTGCTCGGTTATAAAACAAATATCACAAAAACACACTGTATTTACAAAACTGTGTGTACAAAAGTACACAAAATATTTAATTACAAATGAAATCTAATAGAATTATGTTAATTAGGTGAATGATAAAATTTCTCTCTTTGACAAATTTCTCTCCTTTGCATAAATTGAAAACAATATTCATGAAGGAACGAAATTCATAACTGAGATAATGAGAATAACTGAGAAGCTAGACTATCAGCTAGATGAGATTATCCGATGATTTGTGTATACGTTTTTTATTATGGAATGCTTATTGCCGACAACAGTAGCCGAGTGATGTGCCTTCCAACAAATTTTCTTTCCAGTTAGTATTAGAATAAACTTCTGCCAGTGTTCGTTTTGTTTACTTACAATAATTTATTAGATTGTTATACCATTTTAAAATAAATTATGTGGAAATTAATCTTTTGTCCCGTCACTATCAATCTCGGTACAAATTATATTCAATAGCTACAAAATATTACCACAAGTTTAAAGTTTGTTATTCTATTTTTTGGGATTAAATGTATTAAACATTTAGAAACTAATTTTAGTCCTAAAATTGTATGTTGAATAATAAAATGAAGTAAAAATGTAATATTAAATAGATAAATTTTACTTTTAATTATAAAATAATGCAGTGTACAAATTTTGAATTTAACGGTGATTAACTTTACAAAATTTATAACCACTAAGATTAAAATTTGTGTTGAAATAACAGGTTAAATTTGATAAAAAAATATTATGAAACATTTTATTGAAAATAAAATGAGGTAATTAAGTTTGTTGATTTAGGAATATAAAATTTTTCTAACCAAACCAAATATTAGAACTAATTCTAACATTTCTATTTCTGTAACCTTTAATATATTAAAATATTTCTCACGGTACTGGACCAACCATTTGTTTAACACAAATGAAACCATCAATTTTGGTTCATCGGCCGCGGATAAGCTATCATAAGCAACAGACAGTCAACAGGTTCTGATCACAGGCTATGAGTTTAGTTTTCAGGATGGGCAACAAAATATATATTTCTGTGACTTATACTTGAATGTTTATCTTTGAAGATATGAATAAAGAACTACATAAAACAGGTGATTTTTTTATTGAATATATAGTAGTTAATAAATAAACAAAATTCCCTTAGGGCTAAATACTGTTTTAATTGATTTTATAGAAATTATCTATGTATTAAGATAGTAAAACATTAATTTATATTATTAGTAAACTACTAGATTTGCTGGATGAAGTGTTATTCTAAAAAAATGGATTTTTTTAGTGTCCAAAGGGTTGGATGTCATGCGTCAACTGTACCTTAAATATATTCATAAATAATTAAGTTTAAAACATTCCACATACTTCAACAAAAACAGAAGTTAAATGAAGTTGAATTTTAGTTGAAGTTTAGAAAGAAAATTTTATTGAAAATACCGGTAATAATAAATGTTATTAATTAATTCATGTACTTATTTTTGTTCAACAAATATTAAAGTTTTGCGGCAAGCCTTTATTTTAATGATCTTGAAATAGACCTGGGGTGGATAGTGAGCTATAAATTAATTGTAATAATCAGGATATAGTTAGCACTAACAAATTTAATTATGTAACATTGGAAAACAAGTATTATTAAAATGTGTTAAATATTTTATCTTCAACAACAGAAGTATCTCTGGAAAAAAAGTTTTTAACCTATTGAGGGGTAGTGTTAAAAAAGTTACGTCAGGGGTCGCGCATGGTGGATTCCACCGGGCTAGAAAAATGCTTTGAAAAGTGTTATAACATATTTTTATTGAAAATGTTGCATATTAAAATATTATTGCATTTTAGGTAGTGTACTATCTCTAGTTTTAAGGTGGAGGTTTTAAGGGAGGTCCTTCCTCCCCTGACTGTGCCGGTCGATACTTCCTCCAAGGACTCCTCTGGGCGCCCGCAGCGTAGCATTATCTGTTGTGAGCTTGCGGGTTTGTCTGAAAATATGGGGATTTTGTGTGAAATTTTAGTTGGAAAGTGTTTATTTTAAAAAGGGAACCAAAGAGTCCTGACTTCAATGCTACTTTGACTGATTGGGTCTTTATTAACTTTAATGAGAGCTGCTTTTACAAATTTTACTTTTCGAGTATTTGATTTCCTATGTAAAATTTTTGTTTCTTTCCATTTGAACTGATAATTATCCAGAATTGTTTAGCTAATTTAGAATTGGCTGTATCACCTTTCTTAGTGTTCTTTTTGTGTTCATTTATGAGGACTTGATGAGGCAGTTTGGTTTCTCTTATGGATTTTATCAAATTCACATTGGATACTGTAAACTATAATTCTTTAGGGTTGTTCTTAGTTAGCGGAAGCTACTTCCAGCCCTGGACCGCCATCGGTTCCCTTGTTAGATGGTATCTAACAAAATCATATGCTCTATAGAAAGGTTTTTAATACTTTGTCTAAAACTTCAGGACTCAGTAAATGCCTCAAGGACTATGTACCATACATGTTTCGCATCATTAAGGAATGATTCACATCCGGTGGTCGTTGGGGGGAGGGGGAAAGTGAGGCACGCAAGGTCTGTTAGATGCTATACACAAGACCGATCACGTCTGACATATATACTTGGGACCGTTAGTTTTAGTGTTTAGTGTTATATATGTATGTTTTTAGACCAATTTATGTTTTGTAAACAGTTTTTATTTGTTTAGAATAGTGTTTAGAACTTGTGGAATAGCGTCCTACAATTCCTTGAAACGTCAAGGAAAGTAGATGAGAATATTATTCTTAGTTAGACATAGGAAGACGATAATTTTATTTCTGAACTAGAAGAGAGTTTTTTTCTGAAATAGAAACTGATGTTGCATCAGAGCATTCCGCGCATAATACTGATACTATAACACTAATTAATTAAAAATAAGTATTAATGATTATAATTACAAAATTAATTGAAACCCAATTTATATTTCCACTAATTTTTATAAAAAAATATTCAAACACTTCTTATATAAGTTGGAACAAGTGTTTGAATCTGGAGTATTAAATATATTATTCTAGATAGCTTTTAAAAAATTGATTTGATTTTTTTTGAATAAAATTTAATTTTTTGTTTTATTTTAACACTTTCAGGCTACTAAATATATAATACTAAATATAAAGTAGTTATAATATGTCTAACTAAGCTCATAACAAAGTTAAATCAAAGGGACATACAGCGTTAGATGCCAGCTATACATGCGACCGATCACGTTGGCTAGATGAACAGGACCAATGCCAGGTTAATTCACCGCACAAGCGCCAATGGTGATGGTCAGTAGTTTTTTTTTAAATTACCATTCAAGTTTATCGATTTATTCCCCATAAATCTGATGAATACTGAAACATTTTCACCACTTTTAACACAAATTTGATATTTATTATTTATTTAAACTTTTTCATCAAAGGGGATGGAAAGTACCTCAAGAGAATAAAAAGCATTGTTCATTAAGTTTTTCAGCTTAAATAAGGTTAAGGGTGAACTAATAAAATTTATGATATTTACTACACTACCTGCACTTAGAGATCACAATATACAGACATACAACAAATTATAGTAATGTAAACAAGTGAACATAATCTATTACAAAAATGATAGTAAACAAAAACAACCTATAATAGATCCAACTTTAAAAATTCTATTGAAGTAATAATTTGACATATGTTTGCGACAAAATACTGTAAAAGTTAGTTTTTGTAAAGAGTTTGTTATTTACTCGGCATTTTTGGTCTGAGAGAGAGTTTGAGAGTGCAAAATATACGGCCTTCTAACCTTAGATAAGTTAAGTTGGTTTGCTTCTAAGCTCTATATTTATTCAATTTTCAAGATAACATCTTTCTGGTTCCTTGAGAGAAACTATTATCCCTGGTAAGTATTATGATGTATTACATAAACACTAACAACTAGACCTCTTGGATTCTCGGTTCAACAAAAAATTAAGGGGAGTGGGAAGGATAAACAAATTTGTTTGATATTTTCTGTTTTTAATATAGTTTTAAAGAAAAAGATTTCTCTCTCAGAAACAGTTCTTAGAATTTATGTATAATCATCCTAAGTGTATTTTTTTAATAAACTAATATAGTATGTCCCAAGTTTTATGTTTGATGGTGCTTTATGCCTCATTTACGGTTAAGTGATATTTTTCTCAAAGGTACACTTTTCTCAGAAAATTTAAGAGATAGGGAATTGAAATTTTCTATGCATGTACAACTATGTAATACCAAGCTACAGTACTAGAATTATTGCATTAAATATATTAGTTGCTGAGAAAAACATTTTGAATGTAGAAAAAATGGAAGAAAAATATTGGTTTAAAAAAATATTTTTTCAGCAATTCAAAATAATTGTAAAATAATTCTGGTGCTGTATGTTCACAATACATAGAAAAATACTGATAGGTATGAAATTTCAACTCTCTTTTCAATTTTTTTTATTTTTCGAGAAAAGTGTACCTAAAGTTCACAAATTTGTACATGGTGGAAATGTGGAAAAATGTACATTGTAATTGGTACATTTGTACATACACAATTGTACATGGTGGAGATAGGGCCTCCCCTCTCCCATTAAGATGCTAACTAGTATAGGCCTTTACATTTTTTTAAATAAATATAATAAATATTGTCTTCAAAGTCCACACCTCTGTTTAGTATTGAGGGTAAATAGTATTTTATAAACCAAACATTTTGAATTTTTTTATTTTCGAGAATACTTTTAGAGCTTAATTTTAACCAGATATAACTAAGTAGATAATTTCTGTTACTAATTGTAAGAAATTCTCAACTGAAGTTATGTGAATGGGTTGTCAATTTTGGGGTTTTTCAAGTTTAGGGACCTTTAAGTACCCCAAAAGTGGTTAGCAATTAAGAATCTAATATTTTTTACTTATTGTAAAAGATAGTTTAAGGTGGTGCAAACAAAAAAATTACTACCTTAAAAAAACATAATTTTAACATTTATTTGGTAATTCTATCAAAAATATACTTTGGCATAATTTTTTCAAGTTTTTAGTGAAAACTTTTCGAGTTACAGGGTGATTAATTCTGAAATTTTGTGTTTTTCTTACAAGGAGCGTGAGAAAACTACTTATGTTTTTGAGCTAACATTTGGATGAATAACAGAGCTTTTTCACGTAACCTATGTGAAGTTTTGAAATAAGAAAAAAGATTTTCATATACTACTAAAAATGATTTTTGAAGCCATGTTTCTAATCCGATAATCTTATAAAATATGTAGTTTTGGAGTCTAAAAATGTTTTAAAATGTACAAAAAAAACAGAATTTTTATCTTAAACAGTTCACTCAGGAAGCTTGCATGAAACAAACACATATGCATAACGAATAAGCAACACTAGCGCAGATTTAGTGGATTTCAGTTGTCCTTAATGCTGCTTGAACTCCTTAAAATACCTATTTCTGTCGAATGATCTTAAAATATTAGAGTAGTGTAGTGTAATTATGTAATTATAGGAGTGTAGTGTAATGTAGGCAATTTGATATACTGAAGACTTCAAAATGTGCTCTAGCAGCACGAAACAGCTGTGGTCGTATAAACTACAGCATGATAATTCGACAGAACACAGGTACATTAAAACATTATTTATGTTTATTCAATGATCCAGAGGCTATCCACAGTGGCCGTCATCCTGTCATCCAGCTACTTGGAGGTCACGAATTTTGGATAGTTGTGAGCAGGTGTAGTATTCTCTTGTGTGGAGTAACGTCTGCACTATTGAATACTACGTTAATCTGCAAAGACCGTCTTTATAATTAGAACAACTCGTAATTCAGAACCTGTGGTTCGGATTCCACATTAAACTGCAGGTCCCTTAGTTGCCATCGGCTCTTGGGCTATTACTTAACAGTCCTGTCTAAGGAACATGTCAGCCTTAGTCAGTAACAAGACTACAAGATCGCGCCACAATCATCTTACACTCAATCCTCATTCATAATTGGTTTAAAATACCTACCTTGGTCGCCATTTCAATAATCTAATAGTCTAAAAAGAATTTTTCACTTGCATTCTTAAATGTCAAACAAATTTCTTATGTTTTAACGATACAGTGAATTCCTCCCAACTTCCAAGCGAGTTTATTAATATTGGTAAAAATAAAGGAAATAAAAAGGCTTAGGAAATAGGGTCTATACCTAAAATTAATTAGCAGATGTGTGAACCAAAAGTAACAACTAAATTAAATGTATCTATTCCTGCTCTAATGATTTTAAATACAAAATTTAATGATTTTATATCAGATTTGTGAAAAATTTGAGGGAAAGGGTACTCAATAAAAAAACTAATTTACCTGAAACTGATTTAGAGTTCAATAATATAAAATTTTCTTTAACATTCATTCTTGCTTCTCTTCAATTAATATTATTTTGTTTTAGTGAATTTCCCATAGGGAAGAAGCTATTACCGTAGGTCTCATAGCAAGTCTTAAGCCCGGGACCATATTATGTTTTTGTGTTTAGGTGCCCAGAGGCCAAAAAATTTATATAATATATATATGTGTGTGTGTGTGTGTGTGTGTGTGTCTGTGAACACGATAACTCTCATAAAAATGGTCTGATTGAGACCAAATATTTGGTAGACACATGCATTCCTACATTTGCTTACATTCCTGTATTCTTACATTCTATGTGTTTGCAGCAAAACCAGGTTATACAAAATGGCTGTTCCTCCTGTTAGTCAAAGATGGGGAATATTTTACCAGTACATGGCTGCCATGACAGGTAATAAACAATACTTTGGTTTTTTTTACATAAGTAAAATACACAGCCAGGCAAATAAAGTGTAGTTAGTTTTCAAATTGTTCAAGTCAGTTAAACCAAACTTAGTATACCATGTATGTTTGGAAAGTAACTTCCCTTTCATTGTAGACACTAGTAATTCATGATATACTGCAATGTGTATTTTCGTGGTGTACCAGCATACTTCAGGAACAACTGTGCTCAATTTCAGCTTTGTGGCTAACCTGTACGGTTGCGTGATGTGCTTTCAATATATTTAAGTTCAACTTACACGGTGGTTGACGTTCGGTTAGTGATACAGTTTTTATCAGCCAAGAACCTGTCTGATGCAGAAATTCTTCGACAGATTTAGGAAGAGTACAGTGATAGTTTAATAGCAACAGTAAAATGTGTAAGTGGGTACAAGAATTCAAAAGTGCCTGTGACAACATCCTTGCTTCTCAATAACAGGTATCTCAAACAAATTTTGCAGATGTGTATATGATGATGATGATGATGTGATGAGTATCAGTGCTTTACAGCATTGATTTTTGAGTACCATTACCTAAAGTTAAGGAAACTATGCTCCTATTGGATCCTGAAACTTCTACAAAAACTAAAGATTTGAGTGTGCGGCAGGAGGGTTGATAATCTCAAACATTTGTGGGCAAATCACAGAACCGTACAGGTTAGTTAAAGGGCTGAAATTGAGTACCGTACTGTTGTTCCGAAAGTATGCTGGTACACGGCACATAAATTCATTGCAGTATACACAACTACTAGTGTCTACAAAAAATGGAACCTTCTTTCCTTGTACAATAAGGAAAATCAGACTTTTAGAGATGATCACTAAACTTTACCCTAGAAACACAAAAAAACACACCCTAACACACTCTAAGAAATAAATTACAATAATAAGTCAATAATTCTAAACTCCCTTTATACTTTTATATACCCTGATATTTAGTTGGGCCTGGTGTAATGAAATCAAAACACTCCCGAACCTACTATACATTTTATAGCAAATTCCAACAGACAGTCGGAATACATAATCAAATTTCCTTAAATAATGTGATACATACAATGAATGTTGGTCATAGTTTTATTTTTATTCAAAATCTTGTTTATCATACCAACAATAATGTTATACAACGAATCAGCTCCTGTCTCATGTCCCTGATTCTGTCTCCTTGTTTTTTTCAAAATTATTTCAACAACATTTTATTGCATCACATTGAAATCCCTTAGAACATCATTAAAAAAACAATGAAATGTTGAAATATTTAATACCTTTATCAAAAGTTTACACTTTTATTGTTCCAGTTGCACTGCCGATGCTTATGATCGGAATATCCACTGCTTGGCCTTCTCCTGTTCTGCCAAAGATTCAGCAAGGAACTGCTCCACTCACTTTGGACAATACCGAAATATCTTGGGTTGTGTCCCTCATGTTTTTGGGAAACTTGCTCAGCCCTCTGCCTGTGGGGCAACTTATGGACATGATTGGAAGGAAGTGGTCCCTTTATGTTTTGAACGTGATGCCACTGACTGCGTGGATCATCACATTCTACGGCCGCTCCGCATGGCCTCTTTACATCGCTCGCTTTCTCAATGGACTTTCCGCTGGGGCAGCGTACACCGTCTGTGCTGTCTACATCGGTGAGATAGCTGAGCCCTCCATACGAGGGTCTATGTCCAACTTCAACAACCTTTTCAAAACACTGGGAGGGTTGTTAGTGTTTGTCGTGGGTCCGTATATTAACTACGAGACCCTGGCTCTGTTATGCGGCTTAGTACCAGCTCTGTACTTTGTCGTCGCTGCATTCATCCCTGAGTCCCCGTATCATCTTGTGAGAATGAACAGGAAACAAGAGGCAAAAGAGGCATTAAGATGGTTACGAAGGAAAGATGAATCATCTCTGGATCAAGAAATGGCTCTGATAGAAAAAACTGTTATGTTACAGACAAAAAATAAAGGATCAATTAAAGATCTTTATAAAGATTCGGCAAATCGTAAGGCAATAGGCATTACCATGTTAATAGCTGTTGTGAAAAACCTTAGTGGTTATGATGTGATGATGGCGTACACATCCATCACACTTCCAGCCCAAGCATTTGACTCCCTCGGTCCTAACGAGTGCGTTATCCTACTGGGCACCGTATCGGTCCTCTCGTGTGTTGGTTCCACCTTCATTATGGATAGGTACCCTCGAAGGTTTCTACTGATACTATCTTCTTTAGGGTGTGCTGCCATGACATTTTTGCCAGGTCTCTGGTTTTATCTTAATGATAACACAACCGTTGATGTATCTGCATTCAGTCAAGTACCCTTTTACAGTTTCGCGCTACATGCTATAGTGTATTCCATAGGCCTTGGGCCTATTGTAGCAAATATGAAAGGAGAACTTTTTTCAGCTAATGTAAAGGCAATTTGTTCTGCCATGATTAGTATTGTATTCGCATTAATAAGTTTTATCTCTACAAAAATATATCTTATCATAGCTGTTTCTTTTGGTGTTTATTCAAACTACATGATTTACGCTGTGGGCTGTGCTGTAGGAACTATTTTCATCCATAAATATGTCATTGAAACTCGTGGAAAAACTTTTCATGAAATTCAACTTAAACTAAGCGAGCGTAAAAAAGTTCCTATGGTATCTGTAATTTCTTAGGGATAAAAAACAGATGATCTTTAGAGACTAAAAACAATACTCTGTGTTAAATATATCTCAAATGTAAAAAAACAGAATTTGAATTGTGTATAGTTATTACAGTAAAACCTCACTAACTCGACACCCGGAAACTCGACAATCCTTGTAACTCGACAGCCAATAGCTAACAAAACACCTCTATCTTACAATATACTTGTGCGTTCGATTTTTTAAGGTCACAGGACGAGCAGAGATGAACACAGTCAATATATTGTCCGCCTTTAGACTGATTCAAGTTCAAAAACCTGGGCTTAGTAGTGGTGAAGTAGTTCGATATTGGTCACTTATTAGCGGAAGAACTTTTTATCATTAGAAAAAAAACAAATAGGGTACGGTATCAATTAAGCACTTTTTCAGAAAATGTATTGTTTATTTATGAATAAGAACATAAAAAATCATGGGCGAAGTTAGAGGTTACACGTTGGGGGGAACGGAATAAATTTCCTAGTTTTTGTCATAATATAGCCTAAAAATAGAGAAAAAGAAATATTTACTTAAAATTAATGTACAACCACAGTAAAAACTCATCAAAAATTTGAGTCAAATAAAAGATCATAATAGAACTGTTAAGATTAGTAAAAATTAAAAAACTTTTAAGAGGTCTGGGAGGGCATTGCCCCCCTTGTCACCCCTTAACTCTACACATGTGTTAATGGTGGGAGTTCTGTTTCTTTCCCATTCTGTTATGTTTTAATTAATTAAAATTCATGAAAAATTGCATTGCTCTCGATTACTCAAGAACCCCGTAAGTCGACAACCTACGGGTCCACAAAGTGTCGAGTTTGTGGGGTTTTACTGTATTTATAAAGTTGAACATAGATACATTAATAAATTATATTTATTGAATTGTGTAGGAATTATTTAGAAAATATGGGTTATAATGCCCTAGTTTATTTAAGGATGAGTAAGTTATGTTGGTTTTTTTATATTCATTTTATGTATAATTTAAGTAAGATTTTTTCAAAGTAATTTTACACCTTTAATTATGTTTCACTTTACCTCTTGTTGTAACTTGTCGTTGTTGTAACATTATTTGTACCATTATTAGAAAGTTTATGAACATTAGTCTTGAATTTCATAGACATTTAACAAAAGTTTCTTTAATGTATAATTGTTTTTAAATCAATAAGTTTAAACAAATTCTGTTCCCAAAATATTCAACCTGTTTGCCTTTAATTTTTGGCACATACCGTAGCTAAATTTTTCCATGCATAGAAATTACAATATAGTGAGAAAATCAGTACTTCTTAAATTATACATAGTCAACTATGCCCATTTATTTATTTATAGCCATGCACCTCTCTTCTTTCATATGGGTTTGACCACTGATACCAACTATGGATTAATTTATAATTTATTTTCTGAGAAATGGTTATATTTTCCACTATTTTTTTGTATCTGCTATTATATTTTTATCATTAATAGTAGTTGACAAATATTGTGTTTTACAATTTGTAAGGTATAAATTAAAACAATAAAATAAAATCATCTAATAAAATTACAAAAAATTTATAAATATTTTATTTATATTTATAAATAAAAACAATAATAAAATAAATCAGTCTAATATAATTTTGAGTTTAGTATAGTTCCTAACTGGTGGTTTACTCTAACTCTTTTACTACACTTTTTTAATTTTTTGACTTCATTCTGATTTATTTTTCTTTCAATTTTACTCTTACTATAAAATATTTTACTACCTACTTGGGGAAAACCTATTTTAGTTTTCTGATTTAAAGTTTTCCCCCACTTGCCCCGTTTTTTGGAGTAAAATTAGGTTCATTGATTTCGTGTTGAGCATTGTAACTTGTACTTTGTTTCCTGAAACAGTTTCTAGCTATGTGTCCTAACCTATTGCAGTTATAGCATTTGATAGAATTGGGCCTATTAACATTATTAACCATTCTATGACTGTGAACCATAGGGTAGGCTCTACCAGAAAGCCTGCAGTCATCCTCATAGGCTAAATTTTGAGCATGAGTACACATTTGGTCTAATTCCTCAAAGTTTGAAGGCCTTGAACAGAATACCAACTTAGCCCTAGTTTCCTGATTTATTCCTATCCTATGACAATTAACTTTACTAAGTCTTCTTCAGAATAATCACAATTCAAGAGTTTAGCATTTTCTTTTACAGAGTGGATATAATTTTTAAATGGTTCATTCACTCTTTGGCGTCTGCTTACTAAATTCTACAAACAATAATTTAATTTCTTTAACATAAAATAAAAAAATTATAAAACTATAATATGCTACATTATGGTTATTGTAAATTGAATTATTACCGTAATCCCCATAGTAGGGCCAGTACGTGTTTTTTCTCTATCGGCAAGGGGTTTAGGATATTTCGAAGCCTAAAATGTTACTGAATATTTATTTTAAAATATGAGTTTTCTTAGCGTGGTTCAGCAATGGTCTTCAGCATGGTTGAGCTTGAAGGAGGAATGATTGAAGTTGATTATAACTTCATAAGTTGCTTGATTATAGAGCCGTTAGGCTCTTCAAATATTATTAAATTGCAGTGCTGTGATTTTACTTGCTGTACCAGAAAATATTGCTGGTTGACTTAATAACTACGAAATATTTTCTACTACCGCGAACTTTGCGATTGCTATACCAACGCATCCTATTGGTCAAGAAGAGAACTGTCTCGCGAAGGAAGATCTACCGGCCGTTGACTGAACTACGTAACTGAACAATATACTGTTCGTTCACAGATGTTAAACCAATTTCAAAATTAATTATTATATTTTATAATGTTATCCTGACGTATAAGGAATTTTATTAATACTACTTTACTAATAATACTATTTTGATAATACACCTAACCCAGCCTCTGCCCTCTATTTCACTTCTATTACCGATAATGGAAAGGCTCACTTTACTTTTTTTAGTTACAGCATAATAGCCATGGGTTTACCTGCATTCTCCGTGGGTTGAGATAAGATTCCAACTTCCAAATACTTCTTTCACAGTACTGTCGTGGATCTGGTTTTCACCCTTCAATGCCGTCTTTCAGCGGGAGCAAATGAGCAATACAGTAGACTCCCTCTAGTCTACTAGTCATCAGCATTTTTTGAACTGAATATATCATCTTATCCCTCTTGAACCTGGAACAGGCTATCTTCTAGGCAAATAGGCATAGAAGAGTCTGCCCTCCTTTATGACACAGACTTTAGCCACAGAGGAAAAGCCAATTTAAGGGACGTTTCATATTTTAAATAATTTACGTATAGATTACGTATTAACGTAACTATTTTACCGTATTATACGTACTAATATTACGTAACGTACGAATTATTACGTATTAACTTTTTTCAATAAACTGATTTATTATTTTATTTGATTTCATTCGCGAACAGCTTGAGCAGCTTGAGTAATATTTCCATACTTCTGTAAAAGTATAAGTCAGTGAACAGTTCGGTAAAGGATGTGACCTCCCTAAGCAAGAAGCTCTTAGCTATAAATAATAAACAATCCAAAGATGGTAATTTATAATTACGAGATGGCCATATTTTGCCTTATTTTCAACTGGTTATAATTTTTAGTGCTAATTAACTATTCATGAAAACACTAAAATATACCGCACATAACACATAATATACAGCGTATTTATGCTATATATAAGATTAGAAATGATCTATGACAATTAATCAGACGATAAAACTGTATATACTCCATTATAGTTCAAATGTTCTCATTATGTTAAAAATGAAATAATGATTGTTGTTTGCCTATGCTATTTTTGTTCTAAAAGTCTTTAAAGAAATTCTTTTTTTTGTTTCGTAGGGTAATTTTCGTCAAGGTCTCATGGCATCTTAGCAACACTGTTTTGTACAAATAAAATATAAGTTCATAATGTAGGAAAGTAGAACAAAATTTATTTGTGTCCGTGAATTGTTATATTACAAATTTGCGACTTATTTATGAAATTGCAAAGCTTTAATGGTATACATTATTTTAAATGTATTTCTCCAAGTTTAATGGGGAGCTTCCATAGTTCATTTGTTTGATTACAGAAAATGCCTAAGTCATGATATATCTGGTTCATAGTTCGACCATGGATAGGAGTAATAAACATGAATGCTCGAACGCAGACTTTTGATTTGGTAAGTTACTAACACTAAAGTAAAATGACAGTTTAATTAAAATAGCCAGTTAATTTAACTTTAAATACTACGGTATCGTAATTCTAACCCTAACCCTGACCTACTGAGTGATAGAGATAATTTTTTTCAAGCCTTTTGTTCTCACTTACAGAGGAACTTCCTTATAGCATGAGTTACACTTTGTGATAAAAAAAAATTAGATTCAGTAGTCTAATTAGTTAATAATTGAAATACAAGTTTGTGTCTGTAAACATATATCTTAGTGGTATTTTTATGGACAAATCGAGAACTGGTGTATGCCTAATATGATATTTTTTTTGCTGTTGATAGAAATTATAACTCATACTGTTGGGTTTTTAATTTAGATACAGAACAATTTATTTTAATTATCCAGTGTCATATAACAAAATAATCAAACAACTAAGTTGTCTACTAGATTTCCGATTACTACTAATTGTGAAAATAATATACTTTGTTTTCCATTACTAATGAAATCATGCACTATAAATGAAATAACCACTACTTTTGGTTCACACCTGCTGGTCTCTGTTTCTGTACTGTAGCTGTAGGCCTACCTACCGAAGTACATAAAGTCAAATTAAGTTAAACAATGTTATGGTCGGCTACAAGCTCAGGTGTTTTTGAAATATAATATAAATAGTGAGGCTGTTGGTGTTATGTTTTCCAGGATATTATGAGAAGTGCCCACTTTTTTGCTTTTCAATGTTAAACTTTACGTGATCTTAACTAAACACTGAAAGGTTGTTCATCTTGAAGCTGGTCAACGATGTCAGCTCAGTCTGTAAAATATTGGCTTGTGTCATTTACTTATTGAGGAATTTAATTCATTGGTTAGCTAGCCATATTTAATAACAACTTACCACTCCCTCTTTCAAAGCCAAATCAATTATGGACTTTTGGTTTGGGGTCATGCATCTACATGCCAGGATATACTCAAACTGCAGAAGAAGGCTCTCCGAATTATCACCTTTGGGCATTGTCTAGACCACTTTGGGCTCTTGTTCATCAAAATAGGCTTTCTTACCATCTACAGCAGCTAGGCCTACATCCTCCTTAGTGCTGTCTATGTACACAAAAACATAACGGAATTTGCCAAAAGAGAAGCCTTCCACTTCCACAATACAAAGTACAACATGGACCTCAACATCCTATTCTGTAGGCTGTCTTAGGTTCAGGACTCATTTCCTGTACTTTCCCTCAAAATTTGTAACAAACTACTTGGTGATCCAAAGAATCTGGATCTAACCGCCTTTCAAAACACACTCAAGAGAAAACTAAAACTTAGACTCTACTACAGCCTCTGTGACTTTTTGAATCTTTCAATCTGGACTGGGCACCGTCTGTGCAGATAGTTTAAACTTTCATCGACGGAAGTCAGTTACAGTATCAAAGTTTTAACGTTCAAATCAAAAAAGTTTAAATACATGTTTTTCCTTAAAAGTCAAGTTCATGTTTTGAAAATTAAAAAAAAATATAGCCAAGAAATTAAGCCAAGAGAGATAGTAACTCAATATAACGATCTTTCAGTGGTTAATTTAGAAATAAACATAAGATTTTAAACGTCAATTAACTTAGAATTTATCAAACAATTTATGAAAATATTAAGTATAAACCCTCTTTTTCATCTTAGCTCACAAACAAGTTTTTTAAATGTCACAGCTCACCGTGGTCCTGCATACTTTTACCGTACAATGAACATGATAAATTAAGTATGCAAATTACTGCTTGTTTGAATTTATATTTGCAACACATTACATAGTCGAGATAAATTATGTGTGCTATTAACATTCCTGTTCTGCAGTAGAAATTTAGAAAACCTGATGGGATAATTGTTACCTATCAGTTAATCAATACAGTCGAATTAGGTCAAGGTCTCATTAGGTCTATATTACATTCAAGAAGTCCACTTGTCAGTAGTAAAAAAAGAAAGGTTTGTTTAACCTTCTCAGTGGCAATTTTTTTTATCCTTAAATAGCAACAATTTTTTTCCAATTGTGTAGAACTCTACCTACTCAGGTATGACTGTAGATTTTCAAACATTACTAAGAACACAAAAAGGTTTTACACTAGGACATGAGCGAACTTGTGCATTTTTCATAATTACACCAGTCCAGGTCTGAACTAATTGGGACCAAACCCGGTTCGGATTACCAAGCTGTTTGGATTATACAGAAATGCAATGGTTTCTAAACTACATGCTTTGCTTGAACAGCATCATGTGCTCCTGCAGAGATTGTTATAGACTCGTCATTAGAAGTATAAAACATGACACGCACATTGATATATAAAAACTAACAATGAAAAAACAGTGCCGTCTGTAGGCCTATTTCTTACCCGATCCCGGTCATTGCTGGAGATAAACTCAATTGTTTGAAAAGTAGTTCCCCGAAAAAGATAATAAAAAGTCAGTCCAAGAGAATCGAATCTATCGTGATGTACTGTGAACTGTGAGTGTAGCTAGACATCAACCTTGACACCCTAAGCTATCTCGAGCAATAGTGTACTGCTACATCTGAATGCTTGATGTTAATGAGACGATGGCACAACTTTGCATTGTTACGTCAATATACGACTACTGAATTCTTGTATTTCAAAATTAAGTTATTGTATTTAATTAACATTGTGTATGTAGTAATGTATAGTCAGTGATACCATGCTGTAGATTAAATTGTTATAATTGAGATAACATTGCTTTGTTTTTAATTTAAACTCAGTAACTTTTTTCCCCATCAGATAGTTCAGATTAGCTGGACGTTCAGATCACTGAGGTTTGGATCACTGAGGTTTGGATTACCGGGACTATGGTGTACTGACCAAAACCAGGAAAAACATAAATAGGTTTTGTAATCCTACTCTTGTACCATTCTTCATATGTAGACTAGCAGACGGGCTGACTAAGCGTAGTATCAGAAGTTAAATGGAACGGGAGGGAGTCAGATTTCAACACATTGACTATGTTCCATAGTGTGAATTTCCCAATGAGCGGTAGACATTACTGGCATAGACGAGACGTCCTAGCTCACTGAATGACATCAATGTTTTGATGACTAAAGCTTTTATAGGCATCACTACAATCACTTAATAACTTAGACCTTTCACTAGTCATGGGGATAGCGCTAATAGCAAAAATTTAACTTAATATTGGTCCAGCATCAAAGTCATTCATTCCATACTTAGTGGCTTATCACAGTCCGAATAATCTGATACTCATTATGAGGTTACATATATTTAAAAAAAAAACTATGTACTGTTGAAACATGGATGGGGTATCGTCAAACACCCACCCTAAAGCCCGGACGTAGCCCCCAGCGACTACCACGTCTTCCCTGATATGAAGAAACACCTGGGTGGAATGCATTTCGGCGGCCGAGAAGAGCTGGAAGAAGCGGTTCTCAGCTGTTGCGCGGCTTGGCGGCAGACTTCTTTGACTCGGGCAATCGAAAGCTGGTACACCGCATGCAAAAATGCATTGACTCGGTGGCGACTACATAGAAAAATAGGGGAAAGTCTGAACTTTCCGAATATGTACAAGTTTATGCAAATAAACATGTTTTTCACTCTGAAAAATCACTGGGAACCTTACTTTACGGACAACCCTTGTATGTTTAATTTAGGTACACTTTCTAGGTTAGGGGACTTTCTACGTGTCACAGACAATGCGTTAGTTAAGGTGTGCCTTCCTATTACCTAAAGACGCTTATATACTGAACCTTCCATTAGTCGAGTCCCCTCCCAAGGATACAGGGACTTTTTAAATCTACCAGTCATACTATACGTAATGAGAGGTACTAAAAATAATTTGTATTTGGAAATTTGTGTGAAATGGCAATAATTTATACCACGAAGTAGGGCCAATCACCGTATACACTGAACAGTAGCGTCAATATTGCATGTGTAACAACTAATTTAACAGAAAATTTTAATTCCTCCAGCTCCTACAGTAATATTTTTATCTGGACAATTTTTTACAGACTGTAGAAGGCCACCAAGTGGATGAAGCTGTTGCAAGTATATTCCATACAGTATTATTCCATCGGACATTAGGTAAATTCCGCTACAAAGAAGAAGGCAACTATTCAGTCGGCACTATTGGATATGCTGATGTTGACTGTGATTTTATTGACTTCACTTACGTAAGTATAGGCATATTCTATGTATAGTAGTTTCTCGAATTATTGAAAATTTACTAAATATTATTACAAGATGAATTTGAACTGTAATAATCCCCAGGGAGCAGTTATAAGTTATTGGTTCTAACAGATTAGCAAAACTGGCATTATTCATCTATAAACATGGAATTTAAAATTAATTAAAATGTAGCTATAACTAGATCATAAAAATATTTCAAAAATGAATGAAAATTGTTATTTAATTTCTTAAAATGAAATATATCAGTTCATTATTGCTGTTACTGTGTAAATGAGTCAAATATTTTGTAGAAAATAAAGATATTATAGGTTTGTTACTTGTACTGACTGGTTGGTGTAAAATTTGAAGATTCGTAAATACATTTAAAATTTATGATTGTTTACCGAATGCAATTTGTACGAACACAGCTGTACTTAATAGGTAATACAACGAGAAATGATTGAGATGGTTGAAGATACATTTAATGCTATTCCTGTGTTGTTTCAGGTCTGCTGTTCGTCAGTCAGTCTGGACAGAAACTTAAAACGAGAGATATCAATATTCTCAGAAGTTTTACGAGGCACTGATGGGCCCGGCACCGGTCAAATATCGCTTGAGTTTTTCCAAAAGAAAAAAAATATTTGGCCATTCCAACCAGAATGCATTCCTTGGGAGGTGTGGAATGTCCGTCTGGAGCTTATAAAGCTCAATAACGAACATGGTTTGTAAAATACTTGATAGTCATGACTAACATTTTGAGGTTTTACTAGAATGAAAAATATTTTTAAAATGTTAGTTAAGGTATTCACAACATTCCCTTTAGACATATCCATGATCTGACCTATTTCCCACAGGGAAGTAAATACAAACATTTTTTATCAAGAGATTCAATAATATTTATTATAACACACATCCTCACCGCAGAATTTGGTGTCTTACTAGCCCACTGGCTATCATCTTGGACATCTGTATAACAGGTCTCAGATTCAAATCCTAGGATGACCAACTGATTTGGACTACTTTCTCAACAAAATGTTAGTTTGTCTTAAGTAAAATGAACTAAAATCAAATTTGGTTAGATGTTGAGATATTTTACATTTATGTTTTAAAAGTTATAAACTTCTGAACGTCCTAGAAATAATAGTTATGTAAGAATTACTTTGATAATTTCAGTGTAAGTACTTTCTTTTATTTTTTTTTTCAGAGCGCCAATTATGTAGAGAAAAAGTTGGAGAACTTTTGGCTGAAAAGATTCTCTATATTGCAGAAATTATGAACAAGCATGACTATGTGCCAAAAATGCCGAGTCAGCCAGACTTGGATCTCATATTTGACACATCTTATCACGATTGTCAGCCCTATTTGTACAAGGTATGAATATTGTTTTTAAAACGTTAGTTACACGCAAAGTCACACAATTAAGTTTTACAAATTAACAATCATTTTTATCACCAAGTTTGTATTTACTTGATTTTGTATCACACTAACTCAATCATAACAAGCTAACAAATTCTCTTAATATGAAATCCGCAATCCTTTAACCTGGGTTAATATATTCTGCTAGCAAGTAACAGTTATTTATGCAACAAGTCTGCAAAGTGACCCTTCGCTGCACTTGACAGCTCGTGCAGAATTATTTCTCGAGTGCAGTAGGGGCAGTTGGCGCACTTGTTGCATTTAACATTTTTCCTACGTCTGCCAAATATCTATTAATTAGGCTACAGTATTAATGTTCCATTTATGATGATGTAGCCTGCTGGTGCTTTTTGATTATGTTAGATTAAGCTCTTATACATGCATTACTATTACTTTTCTTATTGAATTCACACTTGATCGGTGCCTATGAGTCTTACTTTTGGCTTATAAAACTTGACCTACCATTAATTGTTGCCAGCAGTGACACTTTTTGTATGATATGATTTTTTATTTTGATTGGGAAATAAACAATACTTTGCCTTACCAATGTGGCCACTCAAACCTCAGTAGGTTTTTAGCCTCGCCAACTGGTCTCTCTATCTTTCCCCGTCTTCCATCCAATCCGCCATTTTATTTTTTCTTCGCTAACTTCTAAGCCTACTTTTCTAGCTCCTTTAATTAGACTGTAAAATTCTCTCTGCAAGAGTTTTTAGGCCATTTGCATCCTCTGCTAATGAAATCGCGCCAACTGCAAACGCTTTTCATTTTTTATCTGCGTTGGGGGTTCGTAACGCCCAACGGTAAATACATGTTAACTCTAAGATTGGCCATGTTCTGAAGTCGAATAGCATTACGGCTTCATTGTTTACCTTTTTCCCAATTTCTACACCAGGTTGCTGGTGTTTTACTTTTTTAAGGGTTCTTTCCAAAGCTTAATAAACGATAATGGGTCAGATATTTATATCCTAGTATTGCCAACTGTATTCCAGCTTAAACAAAGTATACCCATCTAGTAATTGCATACAGTTATATTAATGTTTTGTGTTGAAACACTGGAGTTTGAAAATTAAAATTAATACGGAAATCACCTGTTTTTCATCACGTTTTGAGTGTGAAAACAACTGCTTTCCTTACCAGACATAGGAAAAATGTATTCCCCAATAGGCAGTTTCTGAATATTTATCTTAAATTGTAGTTACCAGTCCTTGTCAGTTCTACTGGCAGAGCATTTGATTGCTCAATACACAATGTAGCTTCATTTCCTTTTAAGTCTCATTTAGTCATCTTAGTCCAAAAGTAAAAGGTACAGTGGAACTCCTCAAATCGAAACTAATTGTGGCTGAAGCCTGTTCGGATTTAGGGGTGTACGAAATTCCCGGGAAATAATATTACTCAATTAATTTGTGACTGTATTCATGCTAAGTGACTGGAGAATAGGTAATTGGGGTTATACAGGTTAGGTGACTCAGTGTTTGAAAGGAGAGTGACCTTGACAGGTGGATGTATGTCCTGTGACATTTCATTGTTGCTAGACAAGCGTGTGCTAAAAAAAATTAGTCTCCCTCAATCCTCCCCTTACTCGGATTCATCTCACGCCTCTTTACTGTCTAGTGAGCGTTTACCTGCTGATTGATGTGTACAGATAACGTGATGTTCATGCAATGCTAGCTTGGAATTGTGTCCCTGTGAATATTTTCTTTACTTCGACAGTTAAAGATAACAAACTTAAAGTGAAAAAATTGTGTTTTTTTCAATCTTGTACTGTATTGTATTTTTTTGTTTTAAACCTTGAAAAATAAATTTTTGTAGTTAAATCAATTTTTTTATCTATTTTGCCTTATTTTGCTTATTTGTTTTCCCAAAAACGTGTTCGGATTTGCCAATATTTCAGTTTTGGATTTGAGGGGTTCCACTGAATTTGTATGCATGCGCAACACAGTTTTACTTGATAATTGTTGTAGGCACTATAGTAATAAAAATAACAGTACATAGTTTCCTCCTGGGTTGTGTAATCCTGAGGGAAGGGCTATAAGGTGACAGTCAACGTTTACTAAAACTAAAGTACACCAGTGGCGACTTAACTGGGTTGCGGATTAACTGGGGTAGTGAAAGGTAAAAATTTACTTAACCTCGCTTTAATTCACCACAGAGGCCCACAGGTCATGGTGATGGTTGAGGTTAAAATGACAGGATTCTGCTATATAATACTTAGAATGTTACATATCTCTTCTATTGACTTTGATAAAAATACGGATTTAAAAATCCTCTTTGAGAGTTCATGTCTAATAATCTGCGGTTAGGTCACATCTCATGTGAAGGAGCAAGATCAACTGAGCGACAAAAGAATGTTAGAAAGAAAAAATAGGACAAAGAATTACCTCTGTACTTCTCCCTGGGAAACAAGGATGAGGAAACACCGCGGATATTAGAACAGAAGAAGTTGTAGAAGGTGAGGGGAAGGGTCAGATGAAGATCGGACAACGCACAGAGCAGTCTTACAGCATGTCGAGCGACTGTTTGGAAGGATAGATTTGTTGCTATGTGACGATTTGACCCTTCATCAATTATGTTCTTAAGTAGTTAAAATGGTGAAAAATCTGAAAGGTTAAAAATTAGAATATTTCCAACATTTTTTGGGGTAATGTTTGGGTAACCCGTGGATGATTGAGGGGTAAGTACAGGGCTCACTTTTCATTTTAAGTTTCTACAAAACATGTTGAGTATTTAATATATCGGCCTGAAACTTGGAGTACCTGTTGTTTGGGTGTCAGTAGTCGGGGGGGATACAACGGGGAAGGTTTAGTGACCTTCAGTCTGTCTCGCACCTTTGTTTCGTGACGAGTTACAGTGCAGTAAGCACAACTAAAAAGACCTTTAAGGCCTCATAAAGTAATAAATTATGTCTTTTTGTATATTTATTTATTTTTTTAAATAAGGCCTTGTGCAATTAAAAATAGTTAAATTAATTCAGGAAAATATTAAAGTTAAAGAGTTTTTATTGTAAAATGAGTTATTTTTAGTTTTTTTTATATAATTAAAGGTTAGAAAAATAGCTAAACAAAAGTGGCATGGCATAATTTGTTTAAAATTCGTGAAATAAAAATCGTTAACAAAGTGTTTAAAAAGGTTAGCGATCTGCTAACCCCTCGGCCATCTGTGTAACACAAATGACCTAGACCAACGGCGGGATAATCAGTAATAAGCAATTATAAGATTATTTGACTATGTCTATCCATCTGATGGTTAAAGAAAAAGATTTTTTTTAGATTTCAATAGTTATTTATTTCTACTTGTTTATTGATAGTTATGTCTTATTCTCTTTTACATTGCCAAGAATATTTAAATTAGTATAATAATATAGTTTATTTTCATGATGAGTAGCCTCCCAGATCACTGAATAATACTAGAAAGGCTTAAGTTACCTGGTCAGGTGATCCTGTAGTTGTAAAAACAACCACGGTTTTAACCTATCTCATGAGTTCATATTCAAGTTCAAATATGAAGCCGGTGATGAAATTGCTTCCCCACGTTTGAGAAAGTCGTCATGAATAATTCAAATATCAACACCATAAAACACCACTTCATTTATCCTCACACAGTCCTGTGCACACTCTAAGTACTGTTTTTCAAAATATTGGCCGGTAATGTATTTTGTGTCTTTTGTGATGTCGATATTTGTGTTATTTATGACAACTTTTTCCAACACATGGAAATGATGACTCAGGAGATCTCGAAACCGCTTTCATAACCATAGAATCACCTGGCAGTACAGGTAAACTTTTCTAGTAACATAGTTTAGTGTTCCTTATGTGCGCCTTTTTTGTCTGAAATAAAAAGTCAAATTAAATATTATAATTGTAGTCTGAATATGAGACTAGAAAAGGATCAATATTTATGTTCCAAAATGTACAGAGTACACATAAAGTCCTATACGGGTTTAATATCTCTGTAACAGACAAATCAATATAATTTGGAAACACAATTTGGTAGATCAACACTACCTAAAAATATACTTTTTGAAGGAATTGTCAGTTTTCTAATTATCAGGTTATTTTTGAATAAATACAGTACCCATTTTATATTTACCTACCTGCCGATTATTTGCCCGATCCACATCACTAAATGCTCTTATTTAAGACATCCTTCTGAGTTATCCTTCTGACGTGACAAGATAATTGATAGTTCATTCAAAAAGTAGATTTTTAGGTGCGTTTGTTCATGTACCAAATTGAAATGTTGTTTAATCTGAAATTGTTCACAAAATATTAAACCAGAGCGGGATTTTAATACTAATTTTTTATGGTAGTTCAGTGATATTTGTAGTTCTCAGCGTTTTCTTTTAACATTCTTTGATATTATTTGTGTAATGACATACAGTAGAACCCCTCATAACCGGCCTCGGTTTTCCCGGTCCTCGGAATATTTGTCCGCTTATAGATATTAAAATGTATTTCCCACAGCTAAACACATAAGGTACGTGCTAGCTTCCATTATTGGACCGCTCTCATGGTTTTCGGAGATTACTACTCAGTTGGGATACTGTACCAGAGTTTTAAACTGTAGGTCACTTAGATATGCCATTGACTGTTGGGTTATTAATTAACGGTTCTGTCTAATGAGCTTTAGTCAGTAACAAAACTACAAGATTACGCCACAATCATCTTACCTCATTCATACTTATATCATACATACTTTTTGAGTTACGTTTTTACTTGTTCACGTCTGCCCAATGTCATGTCAGTTCATTGCCACCTCAATTTTTCAATTTTTTTAAAATTAAGAATTTTGTCTTTAGTGCTGTAGTGTCGTTTTACGTTAAGTTTACTGAACAGTAGTGTATAAAAAATTAGAGTATCTAAACAACAACGTAACACGGTTACAATCAAATTGTGATTAACGTATTGATAGGAAAATTATGTAATGAACTGAATGTGACTAAAAGCAGGTTGATGACTTTGTAACGATTTTATATACGTGTGTATTTTTTCAAAATCGTCCACAGAAGAGACTCAAATTCTCATTATGACTGTATTTATCAACTGTATATTATTATAGGTATAAATTATCGTTTTAAAAATAGGTTGGTTTATCTGGCCAAGGGCTCGGTCCCGAGGTGGCTGGATATCAGGGGTCCTACTGTAGCCAAAAGACTTAATTTACCACAATTTTTACGTTTTCTTCTTGTGTCTAAATGATTTGATTTGTTACAGATTGTCTACATGACAGCTGGTCCTACTGTTACTTCCGTTGGCTCAACCATGAAAAAGTTAATTAGAGATTCCCTATCTCTTTAATCATCAAATCCCTTTTGGTGGTTCACTTATCTACACTTGTTTCAGTTAGAGTGTGCCATTTTGAATCAGACCTGGCATATTATGCAATAGAATAGTTAATTTTGTAAAATATATGCTCTATTTTGCAATATTTATGTGCTGTAGATTTTAAAAGCCTGATGTAAAATAGTTTTACCTTTTTATATTATTTCCATTTTCTATCAATGTTTAGCAAAGGATATAAAATGTCTTTTTCATTTAATTATTAATGTATTTATATAGTCATCGCTATATATAATATACTTTTCTGCAGTTGGAGTTATTTTTTTATACAAGATTGACAATGTGTAATAATGTATGTAATGATCTTTTGTTAATATACGATAGCTGTACATGTAAAGTGTAATTTTTATTTATTTTATGTTTCAGTGATCTTATTTCTCAATATAATTAATAAATTTACGATTTTCGATATACTGTTGCAGAGAATATTTTAATTGTAATCAAAATCATCTGTTGTTATTGATTTATTTCGTATCTTGTTACAAAGACCATTTTAATTGTATTCAATATCATCTGTTGTTATTGATTTTATGTCAAATATTTCCAATTTTTTAAAGATAATATGTGTTAAATTACATGTAATTAAATAAAATTCTTTGGAAGTCTTATTGTTTAGCTATCCTTAATGTTTTTAGAGCTTAAATTGGGAATATGTATACACCAGCTCTAGACAAGAACAAAATAATAATTTGAACTTATGATTAGTACTAAGTAAGAAAACAAAATTATGAATTGAAGGAAGTTCAGGTGATCATTTTTTTCTCAGTTTACTTGAGGACTTTCTAAGAGTAATATTTCTTGATATATAAAGAGAACTAGGGTTGGTCATCCTTTACGTGGGATATGAACAATTATAATTAAATTATAATTTGTATTTATGACAAAATATAAGGCATTACAGTAAAAAATTCAAGCAAAATACTTTTAAAATTATATGTATTTTCTCATATTTTGTAGAAACCATTACAATTTTTCACTGGTATATTAAATACAAAACAATTGTTTTATAAAAAAATATTATCTGTTGGCATATTTCATACTAGCTTCTAAATATGTGACCGACTAATTAATACAAATTAATTTATCAACTAGAATAGCCGTAAGTGTCCTTTTGATCAGAATAATTTATCTTTCTCAGATTAAAACCTCAATTGACTTGGATGTCTGTAGTGATAAAAAATCAATCAATTTTAGGATCATGGGAAAGTGCAGAAAACCAGTAAAATTAGAAAATTATTATATTTGTTTTTGAGTGTTGATTGTTTCAAAACAGAAAAATATTTCCTATATATTATTGTTAAATGATTTTCCATGGTGGATGACCACCAAATTAACGATCAATAAAATTGAAATAAAAAACCTAACTTGTTGGTTGCTTTATAAATTTAAATTTTCATGTGCACCTATTTTCAATTTTACTTTGGCTTTACATTTTCAACTAACTTGAACAGACCACAATGGGGGAATTTCAAAACAGTACATCTGTAAACCAACTAACTTGAACAGACCACAATGGGGGAATTTCAGAACAGTACATCTGTAAACAAACTAAAAGCTGGTGCTACAAACACACACCCTGTACGGTACAAAACAATCTTAATTAGGTTTTGTAGTAGCTTACAAAGATCAAAAAAACTTAAAGAAACTAAATGTTAACGTCTCAAGTAAAACCTTTTCAAAATGAAACAAACCAACTTTTATTAGAAAAATACATTAGTATTAGACAATAATGAGACTTTAATTTCTTCAGTTCATAGGAACAAGTAACAAAAGATCTAAACTAGTATATGTACAATAACTTATATACAGAGCGGACACAATAATAGCACCGGTACGTAAGGTAAAATACCAAATAAGGAGTTGTGGACCTGAAGTTTGAGTCTAGAATTTTAGGCTCATTGCCTATCAAATTTATCACAGCGACGGACATTAAAGTTACATCACCCACATAGATTACACTTCTGGCTTTCTTATCCTCCTTGGTAGATAATTCAGAGATTTTATTTATGCAGTGCTCAAGGATGACAAGAAGAAGAAAGGTGGTAGAAATCGACAATATCGACACACATAACATCGCTCCCCACAAGTGCGTTGGATAATTGTCTTTAAACTTTCCATTGCTTTCTAGTTCAAACTATGTGACACACCTATATACGTTGTATTGTAAATTCCCACATACAGTGCTCATTTTTATTGATATTTTATGAATATGAATAACCAAGATAATTCAACGGAGTGCTGTATGTTGGAATATACATCGCCGACATACAGGTGTAGTATGAAAAAATCCTATTTTATTTGTAATTTATGATTATTTTCATTTAGGTTATCAATCTTAACGACAATAAAACAAATAGGTTGAAATATATTCTTGTGTTCATGTATAAAGAGAAAAACCATGGTTTTCGGGAATCGTAAGAGAAAGGCATAAGGGGGGAGTTTTTAGGGAGAAAATGGATGATTTTTGGGATTGCGATTGTCATTATCGGAAAAGGAATAGGAGACTCCTGCTAAGCTGAGTCCATGGCATCACCATAGTTGATCTTTTGAATAGCCACCAGGAATAAAGGATTCATGAGGATCGATAAGGCAGGAGAGGAGAGTATGAGTCACCCGGAAGGGACAGGCAAAAACTCCAAGGACCCGGTGTCACCCTCGAGTGCCGGGTAGCCAGTCAAGCATGAAGCAGACACCAATCCACCTTAGAGTAAACCCAGCCGTACTGTGATTCAGACTCAGTATCCAAGTCCTATTTCTCATGTTTTTAACCCACAGATGGTCAAGGGGTAAGCGTAGCGCTCACTTTTCATTTTCAAGTTTCTAAAAAACATGTAGTTTGTAATATACCAGTCTGAAACTCGGAGTACCTATTGTTTGGGGTGTCAGTAGTGGGGGGGGGGGGGGTTAAGTGACCTTCAGACTGTCTCGCACCTTTGTTTTGAGTTACAATCAGTAAGCACAACTGAAAAGACCTTTTTATTTAGTAATAAATTATGTGTTTTGTATATTTATTATATTTTATTGTTATAATAAACTGAGTATTAGCAAAATGTATTTTTAATGTGTTTCATGTGTTTGAAATATTTTATTAAAAATAGTTCAATTATCTATTAAAAAATTATAGTTTGAAAAATAGCTGAACAAAAGTGGCTTGAATAATTTGTTCAAAATTCGTAAAATATAAATCGTTTATAGGCGTTTAAAAAGGTGAGCATGCTCACCCCTCGATCATCTGTGTAACATATTTGACCTCGTCCAATGGCGGGTTAAAGAGGACCCAAAACCAATACGTGAAAAGATTTTGTTATAACCAATTATGGCTTCTGAAGTGCAGCTGAACAGTCCAAAATTCATTTAGGGATATAATTTTTGTGATAAATCAGCAGCCAATCCAAAGTCTGGATTAGGGTTCGGACCCAATATGAAAAAAATTCAGGCCAGAGAGGCATGCAAGTCCGTTTTCCCTGATGTTCTTCTTATAATAAACAAAGCTAATGATGATTTTCGGGTCTATAAAGGCACTAATTGTTAAAGAAGACAGGAATGGAAGAAGAGCTGTTAAAAATAAAGCACAAAAATTCACTAACATGCAATTTTTGTAGACAGGTAAAATAGGTTATTGTAGAGTGAGGTCACTAAAATTTTGGTTTGATAATTTTGGTAGCAATAATGCTTCAACAATAAAATTTTAGAAACATTAAACAACAAGAAAATTGTAATTTAATTTTTTTTAATTTACACTAAAAATACCATGTATTTTAATTACATAAAAGTAACTCATTTTTCCTCAGTACAGTAACTTTGCTTTTGTTTTACAAAATACGAAATTGTAAGATATGTTTACTTAAGAACATTTAATAAAAAGTTCCTTATAGTTAGAATTATATGACATCAACACTACCTAAAAGGAATCACATTAGTGTATTATGTAAACTTATCCCAAAGTCTCCTTAGTGTTATTATTACAGAACCAAGATATTTCATATAGAATGATTATTGTATTGTGATACCATCTTTGGTTGGCTTGATTTTTCACTGACCAACAAAAAGTATTTAATTATTAAAATTGTACATTAAAGGTAAATCAAAATTCATATAATTTAATTAAAATTAATTTCAAATAAAATACACATACATAAAATTAAAGTACAATCTTAAATGCTAAATACGATGGATAACTTTGTATAAATACATTAATCCTGTGTTAAAAGTTACTGAATAAAACCAAAAGTTTTAAATAGTAATTTAACTTCACATAATGATCAACGCTGTAAGACGAGTTAATAAAAATTTAACTTAATCTAAAAAAAAGTATATTGAATGAGTTTTCTTCTCTCTATGAAGGTTGAATTGTTGATTAGTGAAAAAAAAGAAAAATACCACCAGTTTATAAATCACCGCATAGTTTGAACAGCTAAACAAATTAATTTTCTAAAAAACTAACCATGTATCACCCTGTATTAAAGATTTATAATTTCTTAACCCTTAGACCACCAAGCAAGTAACAAGATCCACATAAAGGTCAAAGAGACCCTCTTTATAGTCATGCTTCTCACAACAACTAAAACAATCAAATTCAAAAAATTTAACCACACTTTAAAAAAAAATTACCGCCTGAAGAGTCTGTGTTAGTGACAAAATGTTTTGCTTAAGCCCCATAAGAACAATATTAATTTTGTGAAAACATTACTGGTTACATGATAGTCACAAAAAGATGGTTGACGTGCCAAACTTAAGGTTATGTAGCTATGTGGGGAATTAAATCATTAATTTTTATACTTTGTTGTCCAGAAAAATAAAATTAGCTTGCAAACTAAAATTGTTCTTATGGGACCAAAAGCCAAGATAGGGGAGGTATTGCGGACTCTTAATTCAAATGTTAAAATATTTTGATCCACTGTTTATTATTAATTCATAGAAAATAATTTACAAACCACACTATCTCTCCCTTTACTGTCACACAGTATACTAAAATAAAAAGTCTTAGAAGTAGTCTTTAATTTTTTAGCTCTCTGGGGTCAAAGGGTTAATGAAAACCTCTTCATAATTACAAAGTATCGAATGCATAATAAATTGTGTCTTAAGAATGATTTGAAATACCTCATTTTTAATTCAAAACTTTTGAAATTCTGATTAATTTTGGGTGAAAAAATCACATAGACGAATATAAATTCACAATCACTTACACAGTAAACTTGTAGTGGTGTTGGCCTTACAAAAAATATTTCCCCCAACAAAACTTATTCTTCAACTTGAAACAACATCAATAAAACTAAGAACATCACTTTGACATGTGATGCAAGTTGCAATATGAAATGTGATGTACACATAGAAAATGAATTAATTCTTAAAAACTAATATATAAATAGAAAAAACATATGTAAATATTAAAAATCACCGGGAAAATTGAATTAAACCTCATGTTTCTTTGTGAGAACCTTCTTCAGTAAACTCCAGTCTCAATTTTACCAATTTCTGATCCAACCACTTCTTGATAATTTGTATTAAAATGTGTTTTTCAAGTTATACAGATACAATGTCAAGCTTTCAAGTTGCCACTATGTCTATTATACTGTGTATCTAAATTCTCTGACTTGTAATTTAGATTTGCTATTTTGCAAACATTTTCCATGATGATTAGTAATACAAATTTCATGGCTTTTTGAGATCTGGAATCTGAACACGGGGAAAACACAAGAAAAAGTTTAAGTGAAGTAAAAGATCTTTAAATTTATTTTTCTGTGGTTCCAACTGTGAGTTGAGCTTTTTAGACGTACTTTACTGCTTTAAGGAAGCAATATCTGGTTCTGGTTGTTTCTTCTCTGTGCGGAATCCTTGAGACAAATTTGTTTACTCCCACGAGAGTCGTTAATGTTCCTTTTTTATTCAATATTGGCAACAAAGCAGTATTTTATACTTCACAGTATTGAAAACGAGACTCCAACAGCAGTTCTTTTAGTAGGCTATGTAGTGAACTGAACAGTCCCTAAATTACTTTCTCACTTTATTATTACACCTTAGCGGCCATATGTGATTACAACGAAATACAGTAGAGCGTAGAAAATCCGGACGTCAAAAATCCAGAATGTCATACATCAGAACCACTCCACAGGTTTTTGCAGCACCATATTTTAAAATTTAGCGGGAGATAGTGCCAGCGCAGGTTGGGAGGATGAGTGCCGAGCCATGTGAATGACCTTCACTGTGTCTAATTTTAACTGTGTGACTCAGGCTTACACTTTACCCCCCCTCGCCATCACTGTCAGTAGTGTACAGTTATCAGTGTGGTTAAATGCGCTCTGCAACGTCTTTTAGTTTGATTGGTTTACTATTTGTTTGCATTACGGCTTCCTTATTCATTCAAGAGGTATTTATAGGTTATGTTCGAAAATCCAAATCGATAATCTGAACTACCTAGGTCCCAATTGGTTCAGATTTTCGATGCTCTACTGTATAAGTCTTTTCCTATCCAAAGTTAAAGCCTTCCTATCTCTAGTTCCTTCTTGTCTCTCTCAGGGAATACCACCCTTTAATCTTGGATGCCCAGCTTAAATTCCAGTTGGTTGGTCCTAACTACTCGACATGGCACTCAGGGGTGACATCGGGTCCTAGAAGCTGTACAGGTTTGGAGGTATTCCTCCCTCTGTGACCCAGACTGTCCTCCGGTTACAAAACAGGAAAATCTTTATGGTATATACATGGAAGATATCATGTACTGTATAATGATATAAAAATATTACAGTAAAAAAATTGTCAATAATTGCATACACATTTTACATAAACAAATATGTATCAATTTATACCATTTAAAACCTTAACGTGATTTATTTAACAAAATAACTATACAATTATAAATTGTAAGTTTATTTCTGATAGTACAAAAGTAGCTATTATTTGTATATGTAAATAAAAATTAAAATATTACGGTCATCAACAATGTGAAATTAAAACTAAAATCTAAAAAACTACTTAACTATTCTTAAGTTAACAATAAAAATAAATATTATCACCGTAAAATTTAAACACATTTTAAAACCTAACCGTGCGATATGTATATCATTTCTATTTCCTAGCTGAAGACTAGAAAAGGTTCTATGAGCTTTTCCTATCCAACCTGTCTTATTTATTTAAATAAAGGTAACTCTATGTGATATGCTAGGAGGTTTGTTTTATCAAATTAATTGCTATTAAAAACTGAAAACTTTCACCGGGCACCTTAAAGGTATTCCATCTTGTTAAAACAGTCTTACGAGTACTAGGTACATAACATATCTACAAATATTACAGTATAAGTTAAAACTGTTATAAAAGTTAAATAACCTCGGGAAAAACATTAACGACAGACTTTTCAAAGTAACAATGAGCACAAAATTGCTTAAGAAGATCCTTGTCAGACGTCCTCATTACGATTTTCCCTGGTGCCCTGTCCACCTGCCGAAAAAACTTTGGTGAATATTTGTAAAATTTAATTTCATTTAATAATTTCATTATGAGATTAGTGACTCTTCCAAACACTATCTAAGATGTTAGTGAAGACTAACCATGGGAGGGCGAGGGCTGATCCAACAGGGCTTCCGTTTCTGGCAAGTCTCTATCCAACGCTTCCCTGGAGGAGTAAGGCGGAGGCGGCCCTTCCTTCGGGGGCACAGTTATCACCTAAAACAATTAAACAATAAATGAATGAATTGATTTTAGTTTAACGTGACACTATTTGATGTACGTTTGTGCAAAGACAAAATAAAGATACTTTGATTGACTACATAATATTTCATAATACAACACTATTAAGGCTAATGAAAATAGAAAATTGCTATTGCCTGTGGAAAAAGAGCTACATAGGCAAAGCCTGTGGGCAGACATGAGTCACAAATATATTAAATATGGTGTTTATTCGCTAAACATATATATTTTTAATATTTATTCCTTTGGATGAAAAAATATGTATAAAAATGCAATCAAAGAATTTATAAAAAGGAAGAAAAACATGAAACAAAAAAAGAAAAACAATGAAGAATTTTACTCACCATTAAATAACATAACATTTTTATGTTGCAATAGGTTTCATAAACCTATTGCAACAGAAAAATTAACTAAATACAAAACTAATACAGTAAATCAAAACACAGACTAAACATTGACATGCAACATGGTTTAGTTTAACACAGACGTATGAAGCTTCATAAATACAAATTAGCTATCACAAACCCCACCACTAAAATCTAAAACTCATTAATTGAGTAAAATGATTCAACTATTAACCTTGATGAAGTACAAGTAAATAAAGAAGTACTTTAAAACTTACAAATAAATACTCCAGTCAATATAAAACAATTTTTGGGAAATTGTAAAGGCATTCTATTATAAAACAGTTTTTAGTATTTTTTCAATGATGGTAATGATTTAAATTTATAGGTAATGCATTATAAAGTTTAACTGATACATAAAACAAATTTTTCTGGGAACTAGTAAATCTTACCTGTTCTATCCTTATATGAAATTCGCTATTTAATTTAAAATTCTCAATATTACAATGGATATTGTTAAGACTAAAAAGAACAAAGAATCTATTTTTCATCAATTGTTTTCTTTTACAAATTTATTTTAAATACATTTTACGTATTGAAGTGTCACATAATCAGACTTTACATTCAAACATTTTTAAATGTCCCAAATATCCCCACTTTGAGCACAGTCATTATTACTATTAGGTGTACTAAATGTTCATTAAATTTCCTGTATTGCATTCTATTGATCTAGTAATACAAATATATACATATATATATTCAAAATAAATTCACTGAATATGCAGGTCTTGTACGACAGGTAATTTTAAAATTACCTCCAATAAGTGAACTTAAACTTCTTACAGCAGCTTTCTCCAATTACATAGCGCATAAAGATGTATTTAATTAGACAGTGTAAATGTTATTACATATATATATATATTGATATCACAATATCATGATCCAGCTACTTGGAGGTCACAAATTGTGGATAGCTGTAAGCTGTAAGTCGATGGGTGTAGTGTTCTCTTGTGTGGATTAACGTCCGTAGTATCGAATACTACGTTACTCTGCAAAGACCACCCTTATAATTAGACCAGTTCATCATTCAGAGGCAGTGGTTCGGACTCCACATTAAACTCTAGGACCTTAAGATATGCTTGACTGTTGGGCTATTGATTAACAGTTCTATCTAAGGAACATGTCAGCCTTAGTAACAAGACTACAGGATCACGCTACAATCACTTACACTCATTTCTCATTCATACTTGGCTTAAAATACCTACCTGGGTAGGTCGCTATTTCAGTAGCTAACTAACTTATTGTACATTAAGACACATTACACTCGGTCAAAATGATCCAATTTACAATTTACTGACCTCGCAGTATGGTGGAGGATCAATCGCATGGCCTACGATCTGCACACCGTTGTTGATATTGTACGTCACCAGGAACCCCGGAGGTGGGAGGTCTCTGCTGCAACGCGGAAGGTTGTCCGTCCCGCATCCTCGATTCAGGCACAAATCCAAGTCATAAATTGGAGTGCTCTAAAAAAAGGATATTTTCCAGTAATAAAAAATATTTGCATTTCATTCATTTAAAAGCCATCCATTCCTGATCCTAATAAGGTACTTTCAAAAAACTTTCATGTGGAAAATAAATTCTTGATTCCTCAGGTACTAAATCAGGCTATGAAAAGGAGGTTATGGTATTTTGAGGCAGGTCTTTTAATAATACAAATTAAAAAAAAATTTTTAACTGTATTTGCTGTAAGTGTCGGAAGAAGTCGAGATTCGGGTTATAAAGGTTGGGTGCTGGTATACTCTGTGTTTTGAAGGGCAGTGACCTTGGCAGGAGGATGTTTACTATAGGTTAGTTACATGCAGTTTTCAGCTAATACTCCAGGTGCCATTCACGATTGTTGTCTATATGACGCTGACGTCCATACCCTGTTATATTTTCAGATTATTCTGATTTTCAGCTATCCGGACTCGGATTCCATTACATTTATCTGGATACACCTGACTTTATTGTATCTAAAACAAATTTTGATAGTTTGATTTTTTCACCTGAGACAGCTGTTGTGCCTGAGATACAGAGGCTGGGTATTGAGTCAACATGGAGCGCTTCATGTGTACTCGGCAAATGGCGATCACTAGCACCGTCACCACTATTGTAAACACCATGGCACACCCTGTAAACAAGACATTCTAAATAAATAATACACCCATCACAGACCTGCATCTTCAGCAGAATTCCATCTCTTCAATAATAACCTATTTAAATCGTTCAAGGTTGTTTCTTTAAATATTCAACTGAACTGTGAAAATTCCATGAATTAATTAAATTTGTTGAAAAACAAATAATTGAATTCTTATGTTCCAAAAAGTATGTTATTGTATATTATTAACATTGTGTATATAAAATTAGTACAACCGTGCTCTAGATTAAAATGTTATAAATGAGATTACGTTGGTTCATTTTTAATTTAAAATAAGTAACTATTTTCACCATCAGGTTGTTCGTATTAGCCTGACGTTCGAATTAACGAGCTTCGGATGACCGGAACTCTGGTGTATTGAATTTAGTAACACATTAGAATCTAGTATCGTTTCCAACAATCATGATCTGTTACAATCAGCTGATAAAAAGACATTAAAAATAGTTGAAAAATATATATTTTAAAAACTTCTATTTTACCTTTTAAATGCAATTATTTGAAAATAATTATAAATAAATTGTACAATTTAGAGACATTGAACTTTCATTTAAAAAAGTTAAAGCGAACTGAAAGCTTATGAGCAGCATTGGAAAATAATTTTGATAACACAATAAACTATGACGCTTACCAATAACTGTGTAAATGGTCGTCTGCAGCAAAGTCATGTCCGTCATATGAGGCTGGTGATTGGCATAATAACTCCTCTCATCCACATATGCTGTGAGAATATTACCATTTAAAACCATATATCTATAACTGCGTACTTAAAGATAAATAGGAAAGACAATATTTCCAAAATTCAAGAAAAAAATACAGCTTAATTCAATAATATTTAACAATATTTACTTTATGAACATGTTACTCATAGAAAATAAATTTACGATTTAATTTTTCATTTTATAATATAGATTATAATATAGATTAGATATAGATTTATAATGGAGATTAATATAGATTAATATGAATAAGGAAATAAGGGTGAAAGCAACATTTTTTTCTTTTGGATGTCACAAATTCTGCCAGAGTACTGATCAGTCATTCGTCGATCAAACTCGTGGAGTCTACAAAAATCCAAAACCAAAATTCCCTGACTTTTCCCGGTTTTCCTTACCAGTAACTAGAAAATTCCAGGTTCTCGTTATAAAACACGATTTTTGTGAATTTTACAAATGTCCCTGGATGGAATTAATAAGAAAGGTTACACCAAAAATTAAAAAGTAAGACAAAATACATGTATAATAAACTAAGTGATTTTGATGAACTAAGGCAAAAAACACAATAAGTTTTTAGACTGGAAGTTTTATGAATTTACTTAATTTTTTTGCATGCCCACCCCCATCTAAAAAAACCAATATTCCCACATATTTTTATATTATCTCAATGCTTTAAATAAAATGAAGCAATTTAGAACATATTACAATAACTATTACAGTACGTACTAATTAAAAAAAACATTATTTGAAGAAGAGAAATAGGGGGTGCTTACATTTATAAAAAATGTGAGGACAGCATGAGAGGGGTTCCTTGGTTGTGCAATTAGGATCCATTCGGACACTACAGCACCATGCTTTGGGGATGCATCGCACAACGGATGAGCGTGGATCCTCACACTGCACCCTATCTGAGCATGGCGATTCTCCTGTCGACCACAATGATAAATATTAAAGAACTGTAACATTTTGCAGATTTAGTATTAGGTGTAATATCGGAGACTTTTTTTAAAGAGAAAAATTGCAGTATTTATTTTCTCCATGTTCAAAAGAAAATTATCTGTACTAAACCAGACTTCCGTCTGGTTTGGCTACTTTTAGGTATGATTTTACTGTATGTTTAAGCTCGCTAATATTAGAACGAACCGATAACAAAACAGTGTCATTCGTGTAAAAGAGAGAAGTTACGTATCTTTTCCGTTACACGTATACCACTTTTTAAATAGCGGTAACTAGTCCGCTGAGTTCTGTTTGTCGGTCAATTTACATTACTTAATATCATAATACACGTAATATTACCGACCGTACAGCGCTCTGCGGAGTTAAGTTAGGTTGGTTTTTGATAATTGTATTTGGTTAATAATATGTTTATACTGTCAAAAACCTCTACAAAACCACTAATTTCCTGTTAAACCTATATTTTTTCTTTATTCAACATAATCGGGTCTCTGTTTTTTCTCAAATTACTTCCACAATTAGTTGTGCTATTTTGAAAATTTATGTGTGATATTGACTTCAAAATTAAATTAAATACACAACCTTTCCAATTATTATGTTTTATAACACCTGAAAACCATTAAACAGCTATTTAAACAGTGGTATACTTATAACGGTAAAGATCCAAAGTTTTATTAGAAGGTACTGAAACACATGAACAGACTCACCACACAGCAACTGATCCTCGTCCTCTCCGTTCTGACAGTCTGGGTATCCGTCACACTTGTATCTCAGAGCTATGCACAGTTGCACTTTTGATGAACTGCATGTAAACATGCTCTCAGCACATTTATGCTTACCGGTACCTAAAACACATACCTTAAATTTTTAGCGAGTTAACCCTTCAACCCCGGCATTTTACAAGCCCTTCCAACACCCCCGGAAGCCTTTAAGCAAACCTGTAACTGATAACTGTCCATCTAACCACAATGTTATCGTTTAAGACCATTACAAACTAATACGGTATTTTATTGAACACACCAAAAAATAACCTTGTTCTGGACAGTACTCACAATGTCAATTTACCATAAAATGTCTTTCCATTTAAAATTTATTATTACATCACTACACTTCACTAACTAAACATAAAACACTTGTAGAGGTAATAACTAATTGTATTTCAGTTCAATGCACTGTCAAACACTGACTTTCACATTACATCAGAGGACAGTAAACAAAAAAAAGATTTTTTTCAATATTCTTCCTTTCAAAGACAGCAGAATGGCAAAAACGATTATGCTAGAAAGGTAGACAGCGTTCTTCAATATTGAGAAGACCCAAATAGTCCACAAAAATCCTGTAAGGTAACAGCAAAATGCAGAATTGACAAATGAGTGTAGAGCACGGCAACCTGCGGTTGACGCGTTATTGGCAGTGTGTGCACGGTACGTCAACCGGGCTACAGTTGTAGCCCAGTGATTTTGTTTCTCCTGTCATTCTGTATCACGTATTATGTCATAGTATTATTCTAGGAGGGGTAGCACACAGGTAGCTGCCATTTATCAGCCTTGACATGCTGAGCATGTCAGTGTTGTTTACTGTTGAAGTTGTTTGGGCTACGACTGTAGCCCGCGCGACCGAAAGTGTTATGAGTGGCCACGAACGTTGTTTGTTGTCTGACGCTAATAGTTTGGATGAACTTTGTTCCATATATTAATTGAGTTAACGTCACATTTAGCTTAGTTAAGCTAAAACTATTATCACAAGAATGATGAACCAACAGGGAATTTGAGAAAACCTAAGATCGTCACCTTATATAACCATACAAATGTAAGAATTGACATCTTCAAGATGTGTCGAAAATACAAGAAACACAGGTCATGGCAAATGGGCGTGGATTTTTTTTACTCAATATCAATGCTCTAAATGTGTACAACAGTAGCCTAACCAATGTGAATGGTCTCCTTAGCCAAGAAGTGAGTCACAAACGTCACCTGGAAAATTATTGTCCTGAAATAAGAGAAAGTGTAAAGATTTCTTGTTTGCCAGTTGAGCTGAAACGGAGGGGATCAAAATTCTTGGAAATAAGGATCTCCAGATAGAACACATTCATATTGAAGTTACACGGTTGCTGCTACCTGTGCGGAAGAGATAGGGACAGGTAATCGAGGAAATGCTGTCACAAATGTGGACACAATAATTGCCCTGACCATTCTCTACTAGTATGTGACTTTTGTATAGTGATAAAAGTACTCTATCTCCCAACCTGAAAATGTTTAAAAGCTCAAAACAACTAGTTTATTTTTAATATAAATCTTTTTGATTTTATAAACAAACCCTCACATAGCATTCTACAGTTTCCACTATTTATTTTTTATATTCTAAGTGGTATTGAAATTATCTGCTCCAACTCTAAAAACTTGTTTTTATTCTTGTTATGTTTACAAGAGAAAATAAATTACAAATTGATTAAAACCATGTTTTTAATGCATCGTTACTATATTCTGTCATACCTTTGACACACAGTTTTACTGATCTGAGTTTATCACTAGGTTATCTTAAGAAAAGGTTAGTAAACTGACCTTCTGATTCAACAAGTGATGCACTATTTTAAAATGTCAAATAATTAGATTTCCAATATCTAAATAAGTGGTGTTGAAGGCAATGCAGAGATATTTAACACACCAATGAACTGAAGGGATTTTATTTTTGTTTTTTAAAGCCTAAAATAGGGCAAAGGTTCCTTTGAACGCATTTTAATTGTAAAGCATATGCGGTTAACACATTCACCGCCTCAGAACTTTTATGTTGGGACTAAATCCTGACCATCTATATTTCTGTTATTTCTATGAATTGTTTTTTTATCAAAGATGTTTACTAAATGCAAGAATAACCTTTTTGGTTATTCTCATGAAAGGATATTCCTTATAAAAGGTCAATAATCTTTTTGGTTATTCTTGCAATAGAAAACATCTGCTTTGATAAAAAGAATACTTCAAAATCAGCCAAAAAATGTTGGACCAATAGTACCAACAGTTTTATTTATCACTACTTTAAAGATTCATAAGCAATTTGTCAAGCTAATCTAACAAACACACTTATAACGTCTCTCAGTGTTTTGCATTTAGAAATTATTTTAACCCTTTCAATTATGATTTTGAAACCCGGCCTCCGTCCCCAGATATCATTTAATTTGAAGAAAACAAGGATTTTGGGTATTTTGACATAAACAGTGTAATTAATCAACCAAATGGAAGTTCAGCAAAATTTACATAACGTTTGCGAATAAAGCAAAGTATCACAGCCGACAAGAGATCGAAACGGGAAATTAGCGATATGGGCTGCCAGCCGACACGAGAATTGAAAGAGTTAAATGAATCATCGGCTCAGTCATTGAATGGTTATACTAGTTTGATTCTTTATTTGAAATTGATTATTGGTTAGGATGGATTTAAAGATGTTTACTAAATGCAAGAATAACCTTTTTGGTTATTCTCATGAAAGGATATTCCTTATAAAAGGTCAATAATCTTTTTGGTTATTCTTGCAATAGAAAACATCTGCTTTGATAAAAAGAATACTTCAAAATCAGCCAAAAAATGTTGGACCAATAGTACCAACAGTTTTATTTATCACTACTTTAAAGATTCATAAGCAATTTGTCAAGCTAATCTAACAAACACACTTATAACGTCTCTCAGTGTTTTGCATTTAGAAATTATTTTAACCCTTTCAATTATGATTTTGAAACCCGGCCTCCGTCCCCAGATATCATTTAATTTGAAGAAAACAAGGATTTTGGGTATTTTGACATAAACAGTGTAATTAATCAACCAAATGGAAGTTGAGCAAAATTTACATAACGTTTGCGAATAAAGCAAAGTAATCTATTATTGTGAATGTAATCTATTATTGTGACACTATACTCGTCTTGATGATGATGTAATAAAGATATTTTTGATTTGATTTGATTTGAAAGTATCACAGCCGACAAGAGATCGGAACGGGAAATTAGCGATATGGGCTGCCAGCCGACACGAGAATTGAAAGAGTTAAATGAATCATCGGCTCAGTCATTGAATGGTTATACTAGTTTGATTCTTTATTTGAAATTGATTATTGGTTAGGATGGATTTATGTTATTTATATTTTTCCTAGAATTCACTGAAATTACGTTCCCAGAAAAAATTGTTTGACCTAACAATAAGTAGAGGCACACTGCCAATTCAAAATATTGCTCATCCTACTTAGGTGCACTTCTTGTCTCAATTTTCACAATTAGCGAATTTCCCATAGGGAAGAAGTTATTACCGTAGGTCTCATGGCGAGACTTAAGCCCGGGACCATGTTATTTTTTCTTCTTTAGGTGCCCAGAGACCAAAAACAATAGTCGTTAAAATTTATATATATATATATATATATATATATATATATATATGTGTGTGTGTGTGTGTGTGTGTGTGTGTCTGTGAACACGATAACTCTCGTAGAAATGTTCCGATCGAGACCAAATTTAGTAGTAACATGTATTCCTACAATTGCTCGGACGAGTTCATAATCCAGACATATCGGTCAATTGGAAGGGGTAGTTTGGGGGGGTTTTGTACCCCAAAAATGGTTTTTTTTGCACTTTTCCCATGTAATTTTTTAAAATTTCAAATTTTATCTTTCACCATTAGAATCACCTTAAAAAACTACACAATTTAGTTCCTTAAAGTTTTTCTCTATCTCCAATGGTTACCGAGATATAAAAAAATCTAAACACAGTACGTTGTATTTTGAGGCTCCAATGTTAATCTTATGGAGGATAAGGAAAAATTAATTTTTCACTTATTAACCAATATTTTTGGATAAAACTTTATATTTAGTTTTACGTGGTTGGGACCCATACGTTTATGCCAAAAAATCACAGTTTATGTGTTTATCACGGCAGCAAACCTGCATACTCTTTTCCCATGTTAATCATATGGAGAATAGGCAAACTCCTTTATTTATGGACAGATGTTGATGAAAGTTGGTATAAATGTTAAAAATAAAATTTTTTGATGGTATAAATGCCTACTCTCAGTGTTCCTCATAGCAGCAAACCTGCTCACTCTTTCCCATGTTAATCTTATAGAGAATAGGCAAACGATTCTCATGTTTATCGACAGATTTTGACCAAACTTGTCATATATTATTGATTTGGAAATTCGCTGAGTACGCAGGTCTGCTGCGACGGGGGTATTTTAAGAGTTTTATTTTTATTTTTTTAGAACTAAATCGGTAAACCGTACCCCGGGTAATCGAGCATCTACTGTACTATACAAAATTTCTAACTCTTCTTACAAAAGTCAGGACAGAGAGTGTCCTTCTTTGGTCATAACAAATCTGTTTACCAAGGACAGACTGTATCCGTCATTGGCCACCAATGGATTAACTCACGGCTCTTTATGTTGACTCTAACAATGCTAGAGAGTATCCCGGCAGCTGGAGATTGAAGAGGTTGAGCTTTGCAAGCATACTCTCCTTCATCTCTAGACTCTAGATGAGGCACTAGGAGGTTTACTGAATTGGAAGAGGCTGGCTGGATCACTACATGATTCTTGCTGTGAAGAGAAAGAGAAATTCTGTAACTTCGATAATACTTTATAAGATGAAAATATTAATCAACTTAAACTAGTTAAAACAAGACTGTCTCTCTTGTTTAATTATTTGCAAATAAAAATATTTAATAGATTCCCGTAAAACAATCTTCTTATTTTAATTCAAACAGATTTATTTGAATAGCTTTGGAGAAATTGGAGTGACTGCTTCATGACAGTAAATCATTACTTGGACTCTTATTTAACTTAAATACACAAAATTTCAGTCATGATTTATTTTATTGCTTATTTTTTAAAGTATATATAAATACATATAGACAAGCTGGAACTATTTGAAAAACCATCAATTTTAGACTCAAGGGTCAAAACAGAAATTCATGGTATTGATCTAAGTTTATGCTGAAATTTAAATAGTTTATAAAACAATACCTTAAATCACTATGAACATAAGAAGGAAAGTTAAAAATATATTATGTTATATCTTAATTTTATTAAATAAAGGTTGCAATATCTATAAAACTGTCTGTGATCTGTTGTTTGGTATTGACGACCAATGGTTTCAGACTTAAGAGTCATCATATGCTCTTCACTACAGTAGTGTCGAGATTAATCTTTTAATTTGGTATTAAACTTGATAATATACCTATGGGTTCGAAACCACTGTTAGTCAGAACCAAACAACGGATCGATGACGGTATTTCAACCTTTAATAAGTGATTACAGTGACCCAGAGGCTACAATGTTCAATTTTATGCTCATCTCATTAAAAAACCCCTAATTAAAATATGAATTAATTATCTTAGCAACCTGTTTGAAGAACTTATCGGTGTAGTCCAAGTAATATTGTATCTCGGCTCAGGGTCCGATGACTGGTCATACACGGTGCATGTGAGATTGAGGGTTTCTTGCACTCTTTTCACCACTGTGTAATGTGACGAGAGTGGTTCTATCACAATAAAAGGGAACTCCTTCAAATCTTTTGGTTCTTCTACTGAAAAAATCAAATAGTTTCCAAAGGTTAACTTTCAAGAAAATTCAAGTCGTTTTTATACTTTTATAGACTGAAAGTGAAATAGGCTACTTCTATAAAAAGGAGTTCAATATTAGTCATATTTCTAGAGGTGGTAGTGTGTACTGCGTAGGCTATCAGTTCAGTGGACGTCTTACACATTCTTTCGGAAAAATTGAAATTTTTCTTTCGAAATAGAGGATTATTTAACTACCTTCAATGTTTCATAATGAAAGTTCATAACACACTTAATACATCAATTAACACTTATTTTATTAATGGATTAAAATACATATGTATTAAGAACATGTTTCGTTAAGGTTTTGACATGGATAACTTATGTCTACTCTGGGGGTGTGTTTGAAAATTTGTGGAATGCAAAAAGTGCAGCAGAAAAGTTTAACGAAAGTGCCGTCATATATTTATAAGAACAGCTGTTTAGATGAACTGAAAACACTCCCTTTAGACATATTCATGACCTAACCTATTTCCCACAGGGTAGTAAGCACTAAATACAATAATTTTACCTGGTCAGCTGGTATGCAACAATAGGTTATTTAGGCATTTACATAATATTTATACATATTGTTTATAATTAAATCAAACAAATTCAATCAATTTTGTTGATTGGTATATATAATTATTTTGGGTGACATGGTGCTTGGTCTAGGTAATAAGCAAACCTGATATAAACAATTTCGCAAAATTACTTGAAACAATAACATAAGTTTTAGATACAATGTTTGTTAAACATAATTAAATTTAAATTAATGTTTTTTACAATCAGTAGGTATCTGTCAATTTAAAGACTTAAAACGATGTTAATGAAAACAAACAAAAATAGCAGGGCTATTATCTTCAAGGTGGACGGGGCCATTATATTTATAAATTAGCATAGGTCCCTAGATTCAACACTGGTTAACAATGGAATTGCATTTGCCAGATTTTGAATTAACGGCCTATTTCTTATCTTAATAACTTTCAGTAGCATTTGTTGTTATCAATATCATAAAGATCTATAACCATATACTGAGGCTGAAGTTTTTAATTCAAAAGATTCAATATAAAAAAGTTAATTATTGATGTGTACAAACATATGGAGTGGTCAGAAGTACATACCACTTCTAGAATGTTTCATCAAATAATGGATATGATACACTTCACAAATATTTTTATTATTCTTCATATGTTTTTAATACATAAATTACAAACAATATAAGTTCCTTAAAAAATGTAAAACCTCAAGCAAATCTCATTAAAAAAATATTTAAATTTCTTAACCTCAAATAACATTCAAGAAGCAAATTTAAGACATCCATAACCTCTCTCTACCTACGGTATATTATTTATTTACAACATGTCACACAACGTTAAACATTTTATATTCATTGGTTCCTTATAAAATTTACCTTATTATCTAATTCTCTAATAACAAATAATATATATTCAACTAGGGTCTGAATGCATACCTGTAGATGTAGAACATTGTGATAGCCATAATATGAATATTGTTTTAAAAAATACTGTCATATCTTCTTGTCAGGAATCAATCAACTCTTTTTAAACATATCTCCAAACAAATATTATTTTTAAATCCATTTAATCAATGGGATACTCCGTCACTAAACCGTCATGATAAACAATGACAAGACTTTTGTTTATTTATATTCATTACATATTACATTCATTTCATAAATTCCAGTGATGCACACGGAGTGGGGACAGTGGAGCTGGAGCGGGACCTTGTAACTTGTAAGATGTCCAACAGTACAACTTAAAAATGAAAATTCCCCACCGTTTTAACTACTGAACTCAATAGTTCTATTATTTCGTATTCACCAGTAAGTAATGATAGCTATTTTAAGAGCTTGGAAATTCCAAGATCCCAAGAGTGTAGCTCTTAGGATCTCAACCCTTCATTTGTTTTCACCTTGAACCATACCCAAAATAATGTAATTTTCAAAAATTGTAACTTTGCCTCTAATAATGGAATATTCTCAAATTTACAATTGTTATGCTTGTTATATTTCTATGTAATTAATGGATTTTAATTAAGATTAGATCAGTAGGCATTCTGGTATAAAATTCAAAATTAGGAGTTGTCTAAAAAAGCTTGCATTTATTCGATCCTATGCCTTAACTCAACACAAAATAAGGCAGAGGTTCCCTGCACGTTGATGTGCACCGTTACCGCACACGTCTATCCCACATGACGTCAATATATCTTAGAAAAACTAGTATCCAAGAAAAGTAGAGGTATATATGGGGAGTTGACTATCTTGCCCAGGGCGGCAAATTCCCCATGACCGTGCCTGCTTCTACATATTGTTTGGATTCTTATGTAAAACTTTCAATATAGAAATATGTTAAACAAGTTGAAATTATTCATCTTTTTAAAATTCAAAATTTATTGTATATTTAAATCATTTTCTTAAATAATAAAATGTTCCAGTATATTTTTGTAATAAATTGCCACAAAAAACTGAGTTAAAAGTGAGTGTCCTATGACTGTGACAATGTGGTGACTATTATCAAGAAATAAGATAATGTAATCTCTTTGGAGAACACTAACTGCCTATGTCTTACACATAGAGAGACATTCATATGAACTATAGGCTAGAGTCAAGTTATCAGATTTGTGCTTAGCATTGATAAATTAAAATGAGTTGTTTGTAAATCAGCTGAATTCCCATGTGTTTTTTGTTGTAGAGTGAAGTACTAAATAAAGGAAAATGATGAGGATGAAAATTTTTGGAAATCACATCTATTTTGTTTTAGTTTTTGCAGGTAAGCTCCTTTCTTGTACACTTAGTGTTCATGGGCAGAGTTAGAGGTCATTTTTTGGTGGGTATAACATCCGGAGGGGGGGGTCTAGGAGTATGTCACATCCCATTGTTGAAGGGGGTTTTTCTGAATTCCAAGAAATAAAGCATTTATTATATTGTAAGCACATTTTTCTTCTAGAGTTAAAGAAGAAAATGTATGATTTAGAAAATTACGATTTAGGGTCCTGTAACAATTGTGACATTTAAATTGAAGCTGCAGCAATCGTAATGTCTAGTATTGCACTAAAACATTTTTTGTATTTTAACTCTAAATATAATTTTTATTTAGTTTGTATACTGGGAAAAGCTTAACTTCCGATAACTATTAGATAATCATATACATATTTACCAAAAGGCTTGGGGGGGGCGATGTCCCCTCATTGGATATCGCCCATTTTTGTTTATTCTTGATATGGTTTTACTTCATTTATTTTTAAACGAGCCATGAGTACACAGCAGTGGGTAGTGGGGCATTACTGAGAGCAAGATTAGAGAATGTTCTAATCTGATTCAATTTTTATTACTGACTACATTCATATTCGTAGGTTCATAGATTCTTGGAGAGCTGTGTAACAAACAGAAATTACAGAATTACGGTACTGTAAATTGGTCTCTACTGCCTGCCTCGAATGAGCTCAAGTAGTAGATGATAGATGTTCTGGAAGATTAGGAGACACCAGCAGTGCCAGCTAGGCATGTCTTCCTGGAATATTTGTATAGCCACCAGAAATAAAGGAGTCATAAGGAAACGAAAGATAGGAGCATGGCCAGACTACCTTATTTAATTTTCGGAGTAGCAAAAAGAACGTCCAAACTAAACCTGATCCAGACTTGGGCCACACAATACCCTAAGAGGATTCATTCTCCAACTCAACAACTTTCAAGTATCACAGACAAGAAAATAAAGGGTCTACCCCAGGAAGACCTCTTATTTTCATTTGAGGGCCCCCAAATGAGGAATGGCGTGTACCTTCCAAGGTATACGCTCTATGTCAGTAGATACACCGCATCTCAAAACCCTTCTTTGGCCAGCTGTTCAAATTGTTCGGTCCCTTTTACGCCTTTGATGACCTTCAATTCATGTCAGTGTCACATAATTGTATCCAAAGATTATTCAAATGCCAAAGCGGATTTGGCCTGGCAATCAGAATGTGTACGTTGTTGTGACTGTGACTTTCTTCTGAACATTTCTGAGTATAGGTTATAGGATGGCTACAACTTTTGCCTGGAAAACATGACCTTTGCTGGGTTTTTCTTTTTTGATAGCTCCATTACAGTTCACTGGATAAAGATTCGAAGGTCGATCCGAACAGAGCTACATGTGCACTAGCAAATCTGGATATTGCAGGAAGCATTTCTTTGTAATATTCAAAAATAACGTACATAAAATATAGGAGTAGTGAGTTAATCAACTGGGAGACAGATGTTTTGATTTTACTCATATATGTGTCTGGAAACACAACACAACTGATAAGCTAATACCAATCAATAGAGGTTCAGGGTCTTAGATTCGCCGAAAATCTACAAATTTATTTCCTGTGATTAAAATTTGGGCTTTAAATTAGCCCGAAAGGATATTTTTGACATTCATTAAGATGATAATTTACTCTCAGGTACTCATGTCAAATTATTGAGTCATTGTTATATTAAAAAAATAGTTTTTTTATGTGGTCCATACTCTAAATAATTGTATTGTCAGGTATATGTCATGGAGATCCAGCCACTGTGGAAAGCCCTTTAACTTTGACTGAGCATTTCAACATATTTTTGAAGAATGGAAAATTATTCTTCTTTTTACTAAACAATGGTAAGTTTTCTTTGAGAATTATTTACTATTTTTTCACTTCTTGGTTGTATTTCTAGCTAGGAAGAGTATTTTAATATTGAGTTAGAGTTATTACACTGTAAAACTCACATTACGTACAGTTTAACCCGCGGATAATCGAGCGGTGAGCGCAGCACTCACTTTTCATTTTAAGTTTCTATAAAACACAGAGTTTTTAATATCAGCCTGAAACTCAGAGTTTATGTTGTTTAGGGTGTCACTAGTGAGAGGAATATGGTGGGGAAGGTTAAGTGACCTTCAGTCTGTCTCGCCCCTTTCACTCATCATAAAACGAGTTACAGTGCAATAAGCACAACTAAAAAGGTCTCATAAAATAGTAATATATTATGTGTTTTGTATATTTATTATATTTTTATGTTAATATTTGTGTGTTTTTTTGCTACTAATACTCAATGTATTAGAAAAATTTATTTTTAATAATGTCATGTGTATTAAATAATTAATTAAAAATAGTTAAATAATTCACTAAAGTTCAAGAGTTTTTTTATCGTAAAACAAGTTATTTTTAGTTTTGTATATAATTAAAGGTAAAAAATTGTCAAACAAAAGTGGCATGATATAATTTGTTTAAATTTCGTTAAATATAAATCGTTAACAAGTCGTTTAAAAAGGTGAGTGTCACGCTTACCACTCGACCATCCGCATAACACATGACGGGTTAACCATACGGATTTACCCTACACATTAAGATTAAGTGTATGACATATTATTTTAAGGATCTTAACCCTCTTATTAATTTTGCAGAAAACGGCAAAGTGTTGAGAGGTGAATTAGGGGTAACACTGTCAAAAACTTTAAAATCGGAAATAAAAATTGGGAATAATCATGACTACATCCAATTCGGAGATGCCATTACATTGTCTGTTGAAAAATTCGACCAGTGTCATTATCTGAACTGGATGACAAGTGAAAATGTTACTTTTGAAGATTGTATAGATTATGAAAGTGATTACTGGTACGGAGGTCCTGAGAGTTCCCAACAGTTCTGGCCGTTCAACAACATGACGTACAAGCACTCCTCATACGTCACCAAGGCAGATCGGAGCCAAGCTGTGGCTGAACCTTATTGGGTCTCTTCTTCGGGTTTCTACATTTTTGTGAACAGGACTACACCACTCTTCATCGATGCTAACAATGACTATCCAAACAAATTATGCTTGATTGCCAAGCAGTCAGATCCTTATCTACCGAGGGGAAGAAGCTATTTGGGCTACAAGATTTGTGCATACGATAACATTCGCATATCCCATATCAAAGCAGTCCGCCACGAACTAGGTACACCCTCTGGATTACCGGACAAGCGAATTATTCAACATCCCATTTGGTCTACATGGGTTAGATACAAAGCGAACATAAACCAAACAGCTGTTCTTCAATATGCCCATGAAATCGTGTCTCATGGTTTCAACAATAGTCAAATCGAGATAGACGACAACTGGGAAACTTGTTATGGAAGCGGTCAATTTAATCTGTCTCGATTCCCGGACATGAGCAAACTAAGCTCTGACTTGCATAGTATGGGCTTCAGGGTGACTCTTTGGACCCATCCTTTTGTAAATGAAGACTGTAAATTATTCAGCTATTTAAAAAGTCGAGGCTACTTAATTCAAAGTCATACTGGAAATTTCACCAGTGATTGGTGGAATGGAAAGGGAGGAGTGGTGGACTTCACCAATGCACATGCAGCCCAGTGGTTCCTGAATCACCGACGGAGTATGATGGATGAAAATAAAATCGATAGCCTCAAAATGGATGCTGGAGAATCTAGTTATCCTCCCCAGGTATAAATCAGAAGTAAATAGATGTCAAATAGGTTGTAGATAATTATTGGAAAATAACATGTATATAAAAAGTTATTAAATAGAAGAAATTGTAGTTATTTGAAAAATAGAGTATTTAAAAACTAAATTTGGCCATTTTACTTGTTTCACAGGAAATAAAACAATATAAAATTAACTAAAAAATATTTTTAGTTTTTAAAATTATACAATATCTCTCTGATGTACTGATCATTTTAAAGTTTTTTAGGAAAATTTAACAGCACTAATTAATTACTATATTAATAAAATCTGTATTCCCTGAAATACACTAAGCACAGTAACAGTGTCATAAAATAGAAACAGTCGTTAGAAAAAAGTAAAAAATTGTAGAACATTTATTGTATTAAAATATTGAAAAAACAACTTTAAACTATGGAAAATCACAAACAAATTGGATAATTAATGCAAGAAGAATCTTGGTTCATCCACTAAGGGAATTAATTTTCTGAGTAAATTGATTGGAAATCCAGCCATTTCAGAAATCTGTTGAAAATTTTCCCTGTGTCTTGAAACTATTGTGGGTGTTCTGGTAGGTTTCTGAAATATAAGTATACCGAGTTGATACTGCTTGACTCCTAAATTAGCTCAATTATTTGAATGTATATGGTAGACAACATAATTAAACAAATTCATTATAACTCATTCACTTACTGGCTATTTTAATATAGTTACAAACTCTGATTCTTGGTCAGCAATGTCCCTGTTGGGATACTGAAGTTTTCTCTCAGTTTTTATCATTACTGAACATCTCTTCAGCTCTTCCCTCGGGAAATTTATATCAGGTAGAACCCTTTTCAAAGGCTTTTATAAGGCTTAAGCCATTGTTGCTGTCATGCTTTTGAAAAGCTAGATGCTTTGTCATTGATGGGGTCAATATGCTTATTTAAGCTTTTTCATGGAAGGCTTTTAAAAAACTTTTTGTGTAAAGTTCGAGCCTTTTCAAAGGCTTTTGCAGGGCTTGCACCATTGTTGCTGACATGCTTTTGAAAAGGCTTAAAGCTTTTTAATGATAGGGGCTGAAAACCTTCTAAAGCATATTTTGTTATCTAGGTTACCTTTGATTGTTACGACCCACTGACAGATCTCTGTGGTCTATGTGTACGAACAAAATATAGGAAAAAGAGGCTGTCAGCTACTGAAAAAAATCTCACTGAAGAAATTGTGCTATTATTTCTCATTTGTTAAAAACTCCACTCATCTAAAGCAACAATTTACATTGATTTTAATTATTCTTTTGTTTGTAGATACCTAAACTGAATGCGGATGTTACTTCTCAGCCAAACGCATTTACAGTAGCATTTGTGAACACAGTGTCTCAGTTTGGAAACATGATTGAAGTTCGAACCGGTTATGGGACTCAAAATCTGCCAGTTTTCGTTCGAATGTTAGATAGAAGTTCAAATTGGTCATTTCAAAATGGACTCGCCACCCTGATAACTACTTTGCTGCAGTTTAACCTCAACGGCTACACCTTCGTACTGCCTGATATGGTGGGAGGGAATGCTTATGGTGAAACTATCAGCAAAGAATTATTCATCCGCTGGCTGCAGGCCAACACGTTCATGCCTACTATACAGTTCTCAAAGCCTCCTTGGGATTTTGATGAAGAGGTACATTTTGTGATTATCAAAGAAAATTTTAATTTTATGCTTTACCCCTAGTCTCTATATAAATTTCTGACTGTTTTATTTGCACTTCAGCGACCATAAATGGGTAAAAAAATGAAGTTGTGACAATTTCGTTAAGTATTGGCGACCCAAAATACCTCCTTCCCCTAGCTCCCTCCCTTAAGCTTAAGTTAAGCCCAAGTTAAGTTAACTTAGCTTAAGTTAAGCTTTCCTTGCATTTTCGGTCCTTCTCATCTCTTCAAGTCAGTCTTTGAGCCTAAATACCCAGGATAAAATTCCAAACCAGTATTCGTTCCAAAATTGCAGAATGAATTGGTGGCTACTTTGTGCTCGTCCATTAGCCCGGCTCTCAAGCATTACATAATTAGATCCAATGAGCTGGATGTGATCCATATAATGTCCTCTCCTGCCTTTCTAATTCTCATGATTTCTTTCTTTCTGGTGGCTCGACAAAAGAGCAACTATGGTTGCAGTTCCAGCTTTTCTGGAGCCTCTTAACGGTTCTAAAATTGAAATTGCCACATAGAGGAAATAACCAGAAGTCACATTCTTCCAGATGTGTTGAAACAAATAATTATTGGTGACATTACTCAGTTTTTCTTCTTTAATAGTGTATGTGTGATTACCATTCTAATTTAATAGCCCACTCCAAGTTGATTATAGTATGTTCTTTAGACAGTGAAGATTGCAAAGAAGTTCACTTCTCTGCACTACTTGTATTCGGGAACCATAATTCGTCGCATGGAGGAATGTGTGAGGACGGGGGTGCCTGTTAATGCTCCCATCTGGTGGATTGCCCCCAAGGATCCTGTTGCTCACACAATTTGGTCAGGTAACTAACCTTCATCCATTATCCATGCACCATATAATAGCCAGCAAGCATTCACAAAATGCAAAGTAAAGTTCCTTTGGTAAATAAATGCATTCTGATCCTTCAAAATCTCTCCAGGAACAAATATGTCACTTTAAGATAGGTCGCGGGTCATCAGGGCATAGTAGGGAACGAAAAAGCTGACTAGTTGGCCAAGGAAATCTAAAGAGCTTAATACCCTTTTTTACAATCCTGAACCAATCTGCGACATACAGTAATGGCAAGAGATGCAATTTAAACTTGGATCAGGTAAAAATAACGTAAAAGGTGGTTACATATACCTGGAGCCTGAACCAAAACAATGAAAATAAATATCTAATGAATGGATCATGCAAAACTTAACCCAATCTCTTCTTCTTTTAGGAAGAAGAGACATAGCTGTATCTCTTTAAACATGGTCAGTTCACAAAACACTTACTATAGACATTCTTTATCTTTGAATGTCTGTGATACTGTCAGCTGCGGGGCAGAAGAAGCAAACTGTGAGGCTTTGGAGTCAGAAGAAAAAAGGCTCTTATTTGGAGCCTCTAACATAGATTCATCTTAATTTCCTGGTATTATAACAACTTAACACGATCTGCGTGTCTGCGTCTATTGGCAAGCCTACAGGAAAAATGTTTGTGTTTACATTCGGTAGTCAGTACATGTCTCACCAACTGGCTTCGTGTAAACCCAACTTAGAGCAGCTAGCGCCTCATAGCGGACAGTAATCGAACTAACCGTAAGGTGCATTTCAACTGTTGTCTACACTGCAGTCTTTCTGTTTCTGTGATACTAATGTATATATCTAGTTTTTACTGATTCTATATTTACCGTATATCCGGTTTCAGAGTTCATGCTGGGAGACGACATCCTCGTTGCACCGGTGGTGGAGGAGGGAGCGAAGTCGCGAGACATCTACCTCCCTAGCGGCATCTGGCGGGATGAGGCCGATTCTGAACACAAGGTCTACAATGGCCAGCGATGGCTTCGCAATTACTCTGCTCCACTAGACACTCTACCTTTCTTCACACGACTGAAGAGCTGTGAATATTTTGAATAGATATCAACGGTTTAAATTTTCAATGATGTTTTAAAACTGACATACAATGTAGCATGATAAAGAATAAATTATTTAATTCAAAAACTGTATTTTATTTCCGTTGTATGGATGTTAGATTAAATAAGATGTTCTGGAAGATTTGGAGGTCCCCCCAAAGCCAGCTGCACTTCTACCAGGTGGATAGTAAGGAATGGAATTCCTATACCACCCCTGAGAATTCTAACAATACTGGGTGCAAAAACGTTAAGGAAGGAAATAATCACTCACAGACGAAAAAATTTTGTATATTCACTTTTTAAATTCTATACTGTCCTATGCAGGGTGTATCTGAAATACACCGAAAAACTTTGAGATATTGTGTCTGTGGTCAAAACAAACAAGAAGTCCTGTGAACATATCGCCTATCTGTCTTTTGGTGTGTACCTATATATTTTTTACATAACTTTCTATAACTTTAGAACCACTTGAGATGCCAACTTCAAACTTAGTACGTGTATAAGTACTAACAGGATCTACTTTTTTGCATAGTATCAGATTTCTACTTCGTACTATTTAAATTTTTCAAAGCTCAATAACTCAAAAACCAAAGACAAAAAACGTGCAATATTTATTTTTATTTTTTAAGAAAATGTAAAATTTTAATAGGGTTATTGCACAAATAATAAAGAAAATTCAATTTTAGTAAAGTTACTACATATCCAAATTACCCATAAAAGCCCAAATTACAGTTGTAGCTTTAAGAAACGTATTTTAGTCGCCATTTTGGGACATTTTCCGTTATACGTATACCGCTGTTTAATGGTTTTCTGGTGTTAACAAACATTCTAATTGGAAAGGTTGTGTATATAAGTTCAATTTTAAGTCGAATTCACAGATAAATTTCCAAAATATGGCAACTACTAAATGTCGGACTTTTTGTCCGACAGACGGAAAACGGATCAAAATAGGTCATATGTTTACAGGGCATTTTTTGTTTGTTTTGTCCTCAGGAACAATATCCCAAAGTTTTTCGGTGTATATCAGATACACCGAAAAAATTAAATTTAGAAAGCGAATGCATAAAAACTTTGTTTGCGTATGATCCTTATATAGGTTTCAGAACTCTCTATAGACATCAGTATAAAATCTAAAATCATCAGCTAGACACAGAGTCGCCATTTTGGGATATTTTCCGTTATACGCATACCGCTGTTTAATGGTTTTCTGGTGTTAACAAACATTCTAATTGAAAAGGTTGTGTATATAAGTTGAATTTTAAGTCGAATTCACACATAAATTTCCAAAATATCACAACTAATTGTGGAAGTAATTTGAGATTAACAGATATTTGGTTAAGCTTGATAAAGAAAAAAATATAGGTTTAAAAGAAAACCAGTGGATATCTAGAGGTTATTACCAGTACTGTATCGATATTATTAACCATACTGAAACCAGCCTAACTTAACACTGCAGAGCCCTGTATTGTCGGCAATATCGCGTGTATTATGCTATTACGCAATGTAAATTGGTTTGCAAACAGCACTCTGCGGACTTAAGTTAGGTCTTAGTTATTGCTATTTTTATATCGTTAATAGCATTTTTACAAGTAGCCACAAGAAAATCACTAAACCACTGGTTCCATTTAAAAAGTGGTATACAAATAACGAAAAAGATCCGGAATTTTTATTTAAAATTTTCATAAGTAATTTGCATAAGATGCAATCTCTACATACGTAATTGTAACTTGAGTTGTTTTGCAAATTAACAAATGTTGAAAAAGACTCAAGAATAAAGACGTTATTCATGTATTCACACATTAGAAATATTAAACAAGTAAACCAATTTATCGTTTATTTCCGAACCTATATAAACAATTCCTTCAATATACAACATCATTCCTCGGAGCCCATGCGCAGTTTCTGATACATTAGTTACTGAAAATAGCTGTTATTGTAAAGCTATAAAGACGATGTCAGGAGTGAGGATGAAGCATGGACGGCATTGTGGTATTGTGACGGAACATATGCACGGTCGTTGACGCAACCCTCCCTAGGAATGTCCAGTGACGATGTCAGGAGTGAGGATGAAGCATGGACGACATTGTGGTATTGTGACGGAACATATGCACGGTCGTTGACGCAACCCTCCCTAGGAATGTCCAGTGACGATGTCAGGAGTGAGGATGAAGCATGGACGGCATTGTGGTATTGTGACGGAACATGTGCACGGTCGTTGACGCAACCCTCCCTAGGAATGTCCAGTGAAGATGTCAGGAGTGAGGATGAAGCATGGACGACATTGTGGTATTGTGACGGAACATGTGTGTGGTCGTTGACGCAACCCTCCCTAGGAATGTCCAGTGACGATGTCAGGAGTGAGGATGAAGCATGGACGGCATTGTGGTATTGTGACGGAACATGTGCACGGTCGTTGACGCAACCCTCCCTAGGAATGTCCAGTGACGATGTCAGGAGTGAGGATGAAGCATGGACGGCATTGTGGTATTGTGACGGAACATGTGCACGGTCGTTGACGCAACCCTCCCTAGGAATGTCCAGTGACGATGTCAGGAGTGAGGATGAAGCATGGACGACATTGTGGTATTGTGACGGAACATGTGCACGGTCGTTGACGCAACCCTCCCTAGGAATGTCCAGTGACGATGTCAGGAGTGAGGATGAAGCATGGACGGCATTGTGGTATTGTGACGGAACATGTGTGTGGTCGTTGACGCAACCCTCCCTAGGAATGTCCAGTGACGATGTCAGGAGTGAGGATGAAGCATGGACGGCATTGTGGTATTGTGACGGAACATGTGCACGGTCGTTGACGCAACCCTCCCTAGGAATGTCCAGTGACGATGTCAGGAGTGAGGATGAAGCATGGACGGCATTGTGGTATTGTGACGGAACATGTGCACGGTCGTTGACGCAACCCTCCCTAGGAATGTCCAGTGACGATGTCAGGAGTGAGGATGAAGCATGGACGGCATTGTGGTATTGTGACGGAACATGTGCACGGTCGTTGACGCAACCCTCCCTAGGAATGTCCAGTGACGATGTCAGGAGTGAGGATGAAGCATGGACGGCATTGTGGTATTGTGACGGAACATGTGTGTGGTCGTTGACGCAACCCTCCCTAGGAATGTCCAGTGACGATGTCAGGAGTGAGGATGAAGCATGGACGGCATTGTGGTATTGTGACGGAACATGTGCACGGTCGTTGACGCAACCCTCCCTAGGAATGTCCAGTGACGATGTCAGGAGTGAGGATGAAGCATGGACGGCATTGTGGTATTGTGACGGAACATGTGTACGGTCGTTGACGCAACCCTCCCTAGGAATGTCCAGTGACGATGTCAGGAGTGAGGATGAAGCATGGACGGCATTGTGGTATTGTGACGGAACATGTGTACGGTCGTTGACGCAACCCTCCCTAGGAATGTCCAGTGACGATGTCAGGAGTGAGGATGAAGCATGGACGGACATTGTGGTATTGTGACGGAACATGTGCACGGTCGTTGACGCAACCCTCCCTAGGAATGTCCAGTGACGATGTCAGGAGTGAGGATGAAGCATGGACGACATTGTGGTATTGTGACGGAACATGTGCACGGTCGTTGACGCAACCCTCCCTAGGAATGTCCAGTGACGATGTCAGGAGTGAGGATGAAGCATGGACGACATTGTGGTATTGTGACGGAACATGTGCACGGTCGTTGACGCAACCCTCCCTAGGAATGTCCAGTGACGATGTCAGGAGTGAGGATGAAGCATGGACGACATTGTGGTATTGTGACGGAACATGTGTGTGGTCGTTGACGCAACCCTCCCTAGGAATGTCCAGTGACGATGTCAGGAGTGAGGATGAAGCATGGACGGCATTGTGGTATTGTGACGGAACATGTGTGTGGTCGTTGACGCAACCCTCCCTAGGAATGTCCAGTGACGATGTCAGGAGTGAGGATGAAGCATGGACGGCATTGTGGTATTGTGACGGAACATGTGCACGGTCGTTGACGCAACCCTCCCTAGGAATGTCCAGTGACGATGTCAGGAGTGAGGATGAAGCATGGACGTTATTGTGGTATTGTAACGGAACATGTGCACGGTCGTTGACGCAACCCTCCCTAGGAATGTCCAGTGACGATGTCAGGAGTGAGGATGAAGCATGGACGACATTGTGGTATTGTGACGGAACATGTGCACGGTCGTTGACGCAACCCTCCCTAGGAATGTCCAGTGACGATGTCAGGAGTGAGGATGAAGCATGGACGGCATTGTGGTATTGTGACGGAACATGTGCACGGTCGTTGACGCAACCCTCCCTAGGAATGTCCAGTGACGATGTCAGGAGTGAGGATGAAGCATGGACGGCATTGTGGTATTGTGACGGAACATGTGCACGGTCGTTGACGCAACCCTCCCTAGGAATGTCCAGTGACGATGTCAGGAGTGAGGATGAAGCATGGACGGCATTGTGGTATTGTGACGGAACATGTGCACGGTCGTTGACGCAACCCTCCCTAGGAATGTCCAGTGACGATGTCAGGAGTGAGGATGAAGCATGGACGGCATTGTGGTATTGTGACGGAACATGTGTGTCGTTGACGCAACCCTCCCTAGGAATGTCCAGTGACGATGTCAGGAGTGAGGATGAAGCATGGACGGCATTGTGGTATTGTGACGGAACATGTGCACGGTCGTTGACGCAACCCTCCCTAGGAATGTCCAGTGACGATGTCAGGAGTGAGGATGAAGCATGGACGGCATTGTGGTATTGTGACGGAACATGTGCACGGTCGTTGACGCAACCCTCCCTAGGAATGTCCAGTGACGATGTCAGGAGTGAGGATGAAGCATGGACGGCATTGTGGTATTGTGACGGAACATGTGCACGGTCGTTGACGCAACCCTCCCTAGGAATGTCCAGTGACGATGTCAGGAGTGAGGATGAAGCATGGACGGCATTGTGGTATTGTGACGGAACATGTGCACGGTCGTTGACGCAACCCTCCCTAGGAATGTCCAGTGACGATGTCAGGAGTGAGGATGAAGCATGGACGGCATTGTGGTATTGTGACGGAACATGTGCACGTCGTTGACGCAACCCTCCCTAGGAATGTCCAGTGACGATGTCAGGAGTGAGGATGAAGCATGGACGGCATTGTGGTATTGTGACGGAACATGTGCACGGTCGTTGACGCAACCCTCCCTAGGAATGTCCAGTGACGATGTCAGGAGTGAGGATGAAGCATGGACGGCATTGTGGTATTGTGACGGAACATGTGTGGTCGTTGACGCAACCCTCCCTAGGAATGTCCAGTGACGATGTCAGGAGTGAGGATGAAGCATGGACGGCATTGTGGTATTGTGACGGAACATGTGTGTGGTCGTTGACGCAACCCTCCCTAGGAATGTCCAGTGACGATGTCAGGAGTGAGGATGAAGCATGGACGGCATTGTGGTATTGTGACGGAACATGTGTGTGGTCGTTGACGCAACCCTCCCTAGGAATGTCCAGTGACGATGTCAGGAGTGAGGATGAAGCATGGACGGCATTGTGGTATTGTGACGGAACATGTGTGGTCGTTGACGCAACCCTCCCTAGGAATGTCCAGTGACGATGTCAGGAGTGAGGATGAAGCATGGACGGCATTGTGGTATTGTGACGGAACATGTGCACGGTCGTTGACGCAACCCTCCCTAGGAATGTCCAGTGACGATGTCAGGAGTGAGGATGAAGCATGGACGGCATTGTGGTATTGTGACGGAACATGTGCACGGTCGTTGACGCAACCCTCCCTAGGAATGTCCAGTGACGATGTCAGGAGTGAGGATGAAGCATGGACGGCATTGTGGTATTGTGACGGAACATGTGCCGGTCGTTGACGCAACCCTCCCTAGGAATGTCCAGTGACGATGTCAGGAGTGAGGATGAAGCATGGACGGCATTGTGGTATTGTGACGGAACATGTGCACGGTCGTTGACGCAACCCTCCCTAGGAATGTCCAGTGACGATGTCAGGAGTGAGGATGAAGCATGGACGGCATTGTGGTATTGTGACGGAACATGTGCACGGTCGTTGACGCAACCCTCCCTAGGAATGTCCAGTGACGATGTCAGGAGTGAGGATGAAGCATGGACTTATTGTGGTATTGTGACGGAACATGTGCACGGTCGTTGACGCAACCCTCCCTAGGAATGTCCAGTGACGATGTCAGGAGTGAGGATGAAGCATGGACGGCATTGTGGTATTGTGACGGAACATGTGCACGTCGTTGACGCAACCCTCCCTAGGAATGTCCAGTGACGATGTCAGGAGTGAGGATGAAGCATGGACGACATTGTGGTATTGTGACGGAACATGTGCACGGTCGTTGACGCAACCCTCCCTAGGAATGTCCAGTGACGATGTCAGGAGTGAGGATGAAGCATGGACGGCATTGTGGTATTGTGACGGAACATGTGCACGGTCGTTGACGCAACCCTCCCTAGGAATGTCCAGTGACGATGTCAGGAGTGAGGATGAAGCATGGACGGCATTGTGGTATTGTGACGGAACATGTGCACGGTCGTTGACGCAACCCTCCCTAGGAATGTCCAGTGACGATGTCAGGAGTGAGGATGAAGCATGGACGACATTGTGGTATTGTGACGGAACATGTGCACGGTCGTTGACGCAACCCTCCCTAGGAATGTCCAGTGACGATGTCAGGAGTGAGGATGAAGCATGGACGGCATTGTGGTATTGTGACGGAACATGTGCACGGTCGTTGACGCAACCCTCCCTAGGAATGTCCAGTGACGATGTCAGGAGTGAGGATGAAGCATGGACGACATTGTGGTATTGTGACGGAACATGTGCACGGTCGTTGACGCAACCCTCCCTAGGAATGTCCAGTGACGATGTCAGGAGTGAGGATGAAGCATGGACGACATTGTGGTATTGTGACGGAACATGTGCACGGTCGTTGACGCAACCCTCCCTAGGAATGTCCAGTGACGATGTCAGGAGTGAGGATGAAGCATGGACGACATTGTGGTATTGTGACGGAACATGTGCACGGTCGTTGACGCAACCCTCCCTAGGAATGTCCAGTGACGATGTCAGGAGTGAGGATGAAGCATGGACGGCATTGTGGTATTGTGACGGAACATGTGCACGGTCGTTGACGCAACCCTCCCTAGGAATGTCCAGTGACGATGTCAGGAGTGAGGATGAAGCATGGACGACATTGTGGTATTGTGACGGAACATGTGCACGGTCGTTGACGCAACCCTCCCTAGGAATGTCCAGTGACGATGTCAGGAGTGAGGATGAAGCATGACATATGTACGGTCGTTGACGCAACCCTCCCTAGGAATGTCCAGTGACGATGTCAGGAGTGAGGATGAAGCATGGACGGTATTGTGGTATTGTGACGGAACATGTGCACGGTCGTTGACGCAACCCTCCCTAGGAATGTCCAGTGACGATGTCAGGAGTGAGGATGAAGCATGGACGGCATTGTGGTATTGTGACGGAACATGTGCACGGTCGTTGACGCAACCCTCCCTAGGAATGTCCAGTGACGATGTCAGGAGTGAGGATGAAGCATGGACGGCATTGTGGTATTGTGACGGAACATGTGCACGGTCGTTGACGCAACCCTCCCTAGGAATGTCCAGTGACGATGTCAGGAGTGAGGATGAAGCATGGACGGCATTGTGGTATTGTGACGGAACATGTGTACGGTCGTTGACGCTACCCTCCCTAGGAATGTCCAGTGACGATGTCAGGAGTGAGGATGAAGCATGGACGGTATTGTGGTATTGTGACGGAACATGTGTACGGTCGTTGACGCTACCCTCCCTAGGAATGTCCAGTGACGATGTCAGGAGTGAGGATGAAGCATGGACGACATTGTGGTATTGTGACGGAACATGTGAGTGGTCGTTGACGCAACCCTCCCTAGGAATGTCCAGTGACGATGTCAGGAGTGAGGATGAAGCATGGACGACATTGTGGTATTGTGACGGAACATGTGCACGGTCGTTGACGCAACCCTCCCTAGGAATGTCCAGTGACGATGTCAGGAGTGAGGATGAAGCATGGACGACATTGTGGTATTGTGACGGAACATGTGTACGGTCGTTGACGCAACCCTCCCTAGGAATGTCCAGTGACGATGTCAGGAGTGAGGATGAAGCATGGACGGCATTGTGGTATTGTGACGGAACATGTGCACGGTCGTTGACGCAACCCTCCCTAGGAATGTCCAGTGACGATGTCAGGAGTGAGGATGAAGCGTGGAACATGTGCACGGTCGTTGACGCTACCCTCCCTAGGAATGTCCAGTGACGATGTCAGGAGTGAGGATGAAGCATGGACGGTATTGTGGTATTGTGACGGAACATGTGTACGGTCGTTGACGCAACCCTCCCTAGGAATGTCCAGTGACGATGTCAGGAGTGAGGATGAAGCATGGACGGCATTGTGGTATTGTGACGGAACATGTGCACGGTCGTTGACGCAACCCTCCCTAGGAATGTCCAGTGACGATGTCAGGAGTGAGGATGAAGCATGGACGGCATTGTGGTATTGTGACGGAACATGTGGTCGTTGACGCAACCCTCCCTAGGAATGTCCAGTGACGATGTCAGGAGTGAGGATGAAGCATGGACGGCATTGTGGTATTGTGACGGAACATGTGTGGTCGTTGACGCAACCCTCCCTAGGAATGTCCAGTGACGATGTCAGGAGTGAGGATGAAGCATGGACGGCATTGTGGTATTGTGACGGAACATGTGCGTGGTTGTTGACGCAACCCTCCCTAGGAATGTCCAGTGACGATGTCAGGAGTGAGGATGAAGCATGGACGGCATTGTGGTATTGTGACGGAACATGTGCACGGTCGTTGACGCAACCCTCCCTAGGAATGTCCAGTGACGATGTCAGGAGTGAGGATGAAGCATGGACGGCATTGTGGTATTGTGACGGAACATGTGCACGGTCGTTGACGCAACCCTCCCTAGGAATGTCCAGTGACGATGTCAGGAGTGAGGATGAAGCATGGACGGCATTGTGGTATTGTGACGGAACATGTGCACGGTCGTTGACGCAACCCTCCCTAGGAATGTCCAGTGACGATGTCAGGAGTGAGGATGAAGCATGGACGGCATTGTGGTATTGTGACGGAACATGTGTGTGGTCGTTGACGCAACCCTCCCTAGGAATGTCCAGTGACGATGTCAGGAGTGAGGATGAAGCATGGACGGCATTGTGGTATTGTGACGGAACATGTGTGTGGTCGTTGACGCAACCCTCCCTAGGAATGTCCAGTGACGATGTCAGGAGTGAGGATGAAGCATGGACGGCATTGTGGTATTGTGACGGAACATGTGTGTGGTCGTTGACGCAACCCTCCCTAGGAATGTCCAGTGACGATGTCAGGAGTGAGGATGAAGCATGGACGGCATTGTGGTATTGTGACGGAACATGTGCACGGTCGTTGACGCAACCCTCCCTAGGAATGTCCAGTGACGATGTCAGGAGTGAGGATGAAGCATGGACTTATTGTGGTATTGTGACGGAACATGTGCACGGTCGTTGACGCAACCCTCCCTAGGAATGTCCAGTGACGATGTCAGGAGTGAGGATGAAGCATGGACGACATTGTGGTATTGTGACGGAACATGTGCACGGTCGTTGACGCAACCCTCCCTAGGAATGTCCAGTGACGATGTCAGGAGTGAGGATGAAGCATGGACGGCATTGTGGTATTGTGACGGAACATGTGCACGGTCGTTGACGCAACCCTCCCTAGGAATGTCCAGTGACGATGTCAGGAGTGAGGTGAAGCATGGACGGCATTGTGGTATTGTGACGGAACATGTGTGTGGTCGTTGACGCAACCCTCCCTAGGAATGTCCAGTGACGATGTCAGGAGTGAGGATGAAGCATGGACGGCATTGTGGTATTGTGACGGAACATGTGCACGGTCGTTGACGCAACCCTCCCTAGGAATGTCCAGTGACGATGTCAGGAGTGAGGATGAAGCATGGACGGCATTGTGGTATTGTGACGGAACATGTGCACGGTCGTTGACGCAACCCTCCCTAGGAATGTCCAGTGACGATGTCAGGAGTGAGGATGAAGCATGGACGGCATTGTGGTATTGTGACGGAACATGTGTGTGGTCGTTGACGCAACCCTCCCTAGGAATGTCCAGTGACGATGTCAGGAGTGAGGATGAAGCATGGACGGCATTGTGGTATTGTGACGGAACATGTGCACGGTCGTTGACGCAACCCTCCCTAGGAATGTCCAGTGACGATGTCAGGAGTGAGGATGAAGCATGGACGACATTGTGGTATTGTGACGGAACATGTGTGTGGTCGTTGACGCAACCCTCCCTAGGAATGTCCAGTGACGATGTCAGGAGTGAGGATGAAGCATGGACGACATTGTGGTATTGTGACGGAACATGTGTGTGGTCGTTGACGCAACCCTCCCTAGGAATGTCCAGTGACGATGTCAGGAGTGAGGATGAAGCATGGACGACATTGTGGTATTGTGACGGAACATGTGTGTGGTCGTTGACGCAACCCTCCCTAGGAATGTCCAGTGACGATGTCAGGAGTGAGGATGAAGCATGGACGACATTGTGGTATTGTGACGGAACATGTGCGTGGTCGTTGACGCAACCCTCCCTAGGAATGTCCAGTGACGATGTCAGGAGTGAGGATGAAGCATGGACGGCATTGTGGTATTGTGACGGAACATGTGGTCGTTGACGCAACCCTCCCTAGGAATGTCCAGTGACGATGTCAGGAGTGAGGATGAAGCATGGACGGCATTGTGGTATTGTGACGGAACATGTGCACGGTCGTTGACGCAACCCTCCCTAGGAATGTCCAGTGACGATGTCAGGAGTGAGGATGAAGCATGGACGGCATTGTGGTATTGTGACGGAACATGTGCACGGTCGTTGACGCAACCCTCCCTAGGAATGTCCAGTGACGATGTCAGGAGTGAGGATGAAGCATGGACGGCATTGTGGTATTGTGACGGAACATGTGCACGGTCGTTGACGCAACCCTCCCTAGGAATGTCCAGTGACGATGTCAGGAGTGAGGATGAAGCATGGACGGCATTGTGGTATTGTGACGGAACATGTGCACGGTCGTTGACGCAACCCTCCCTAGGAATGTCCAGTGACGATGTCAGGAGTGAGGATGAAGCATGGACTTATTGTGGTATTGTGACGGAACATGTGCACGGTCGTTGACGCAACCCTCCCTAGGAATGTCCAGTGACGATGTCAGGAGTGAGGATGAAGCATGGACGGCATTGTGGTATTGTGACGGAACATGTGCACGGTCGTTGACGCAACCCTCCCTAGGAATGTCCAGTGACGATGTCAGGAGTGAGGATGAAGCATGGACGGCATTGTGGTATTGTTGCTGGTCGTGTAGAAGGAAAGCGGTCGGACGAGTCACAGTGTGTGCTAGTGCTGCCGCCGCCGCCGCCGCAGTCGCTGTCCCAGTCACTGTCACTCGCTCGATATGGAAGTGGTTTTGCCGCGGAGGTAAGTAAAGGGCACTGACGCTACGTTTTGATCGTATGTTTTTAATTTTGATAGATTGAACTATTTTGGCATTCTAACAGCTAAGTCCGTTTTAGTTTATTATTAATACTTCTTCAAATATTAGGTATACAGATTTTTACGCATAGACCAAAATAATTTACTGCAATGATACACAAAAATGAAAAATGGTCTTACGTGGTTATCCACAGTTTTTACAAATATATAAACACACCTGTCACCTGGTTTTCTTATTTCTATAAACACGGACTTCAAATTTAATGAATATAAGGTTATGTTTCTTATCTGATAACAAATAGGTACACATATTTGAAAAAAAACTTATGAAACATTTTAAGTACAATTATTTATTATTTTATGATTAAAACGGTTTATAGTTTTTAGTGTTTTCAGACTTGTTATAATTAATTATTATTAGTAAATTCTCATACAATCATTTTTATAAAACCTACCAATTCGTGGAAATGTCCAATATATTTATTCTACTTGAAATACCATTTCGGTTTAATGCCGACTCATCTTCCTGAAAAATGTTTTATTTTTTTCAACTACAAATATTTTAACGTTTTAAAATATATTTTTTCCATTTTTGTGTAAAAACTGTATGACTGCGAAGTTAAGACGTTGTTGAATGAAACTGGTAGCACAAGTAAAAATATTGGACACCTTTTGAAATCATGTTTTTATAAAAGGTTTTATCATGAAGTGTTTATGCTTCAACTAATTAATAACTAGTCAATTAATTACCAATTTATAAATTACGTGCAATCACTTTAAATTTATGAACTTTAGCTACTTTAGCTTTCATATAACATAGTATAAATACACCCATGAACAATGTACAGTTAAAGAACAAGTGTTTTATACTGATTTTTTTATTTGTACAGGACTAAAAAGAAAACAATTCTTTTGTATTTGTCAGAAAGTACAAAATTGAAACCGTATGTTAACTTAGTATAAACTCGTTTATAAACTCAAACTCTTGAGTTTAGTGTATACACGATTTAATGATAGTTGTTTATACTTACTTTACTTAACTTCTGATGTCTTCGCCACAATCGGTTTATTGGAGAATCGTCTATGTTCTTCCTTTCTGTCCGGGGTCTTCGCGAAGTGAGCTGTTTTGGGCCTACTTTAAGTGTTGAAATGTATGTTCTACAATGTATTCATTTATGTAATAATATGCTCTATGTGTTGAGTATTGTTTTAATTTGTGGTAAAATGTGTTGTTATTGGCTATTGATTTAATGTTATCTGGTAAAAAAATTAGAGAACAATGAACCTGTATACTGTGGGGTGTTACCGAGTTTTTACTTTCTCCCCTTATACATAGTATATGGAGAAAGTATTGTTTTCGTCAAAATTTTCGAATTTGAGTTGAGGGTGGATATATCCGTTTTGGGGTCCCCTGAATCCAAAAAAGTGGGTTTTGGCGTGATGTCTGTCCGTCCGTGTGTGTGTGTGTGTGTGTGTGTGTGTGTGTGTCTGGATGTGTACAGTGCCACAGCCTACCCCGTTTGTCCGATTTAGATGAAATTTGGCATGTATATATATAGTCACCGTATCTCCAGGAATTTTTTTCATTTTTTTGAATTTTTGATTTTACAGGTAGTTCACCCCTAAAAACCCTTAAAAAACGTGAAAAATCCAATTTTCTCAAAAACGGCTTTAACGATTTTGATTAAAATTTGATAGTTTATAGTGCATAGAGCACTAAATAATTTGACACCACCCGCATGTCTGTAAAAATTACGGTTCAAAAGTTATGGGCTTTTAAATGTTTAAAAAATCAAATTTTTAAATTTTCAGCGAAAACAATAAAAGTAAAGTATAACTTGACTGGTGCCATTGAGACCAGCTTAAAAAACTAAACAAATTAGTATTTTAAATTATTTGTCTTCGACTAACGGTTCCAGAGAAAAGTTAAATTTACTGTCCACGATAAACGCAGTACGTTGTCTGAAAGCGCCCAATGTTATTCTTATGGAGAATATAAAAAAATCAATTTCTTCCTTACTTTCCAATCGTTTTCCATGAAACTTGGTATGAAGTGTAAGGTCAAATCACCGAACAAAACCAGCTCAAAAAAGCTTGGTATTACTGGGGGGGGGTCCCCATACAATTTGAACAATAAATTATTAAATGATATTTAGAATTACTTTGTAGAACATGATAGTTTTATTACAGATTGTCTTTTTTAAATTTACTTAAGGGAGAAAGTATGTGTCAGTCCACTGGTACCGTTTATTTTAATTTGTGTTGGGGGAGGTCGAAATTGTTTTTGGTGCGAGTTTTGTATTTGTGCTGCTGGGAACCAGAATTACTGTTTCAAGGATGTATACGGAGATTACAGAAAGGATGCTGTGCTCCACAAAGAGAGCCTTGCAGCGTTCCAGTGAATTTTCCCCATATATCGCTCTGATTGCCTTTTTGGATTATCAGAACTCATTTAACTTAAATTTAACATTTTTTTTTATTGAGAGCGAAAATAAGAAGTTCTGTAAGGTGGTGCCCTGGAGGACTGTAATACCTTTAATTTGTCACCTCTTCCGTTAATTTATGACAATAGGTCAAGGAGATATAGGCGCCAGAATTTAACATTGCTCTTACGGGACTAAAATCCAAGATGGCTACCACTGATGCAGACTCTTAAATAGTCTTCACTTTGACTATTGTTTCGAGTATACATATCTTTTACAGTATTGTAAAACGTACACATATTTTTAAAGCTACATAGAAATTAAATTACTAATCACGCGACTCCCTGCTCCATTTTCAACTTTTAAGTCCCGTCTACAACGATTTATCGCAGCATTCTTATCGGAGCGTGTGAATCGGGACTTCGTAAGGTTAGAGCGACAGATTGAAACGTGATGGCAGAGCTTCAACTTATCGCAGCTCCCATGGCCAGAGTGAAGCAAGCTATTCATCATGGCTGACTTATTAACAGATTTACTATAATTATATAGAAAATTTCCTTCTCTGTGGCAAGTAAAATCTAAAGAGTAGTATAATATATTGAAAATATCCCCG